>JAPQRQ010000009.1:29679229-29692200 GCA_037367365.1 Apogon talboti
AGTGTAGGCCTGGCTGAATGTACCACTGCCTGATCTTGAGTGTAGTCCCCCGTGAGATCTCTTTATTGATCTGTGCATGAGTGACCTTCATGGCCACAGGCAAGTGCCTCTGACTGATGAAGTAGAGACGGAGCTTAAACTGCAGCCCAGTCTCCACAACACACATCTGATGTCTGTATCCAGTTTTATAGCTTGATGGTGTGACTTTCTGCTTAGCATATTAAGTAAAAAGGCAAAAATGTGAATAGCAAATAGAGGCAGTAACCACCTTCTTGTTCTTTTTGTGCATTGTTTCCTGGAATGTGTTGAAAGTTGAAGGAAATTCAGCAACACGTTAGGGGTTTTTCCAGCTTCTGGTATGGACATAAGGAGTATAATCATTTTACCTCTCTAAAGATTACAGATATCCGGAAGGTGGTTATATTTAGGGGCTGATAATCACAACAAGTAGGCCATTGTTCCCCGCAAAACACTGTAATCTGCTGACTGAAAACAAGCCCGGTGGTAAATGTTGTCTATTACGCGCAACAGACAATTAGGATTTACGCACCAGCAGCACGCAGGGACCGGACTGGGGAGGAGAAAGGTTTGGGTTGCCAGATAAGGAGACACCATTAGTGCATTAACTGTCACTTTCCAAAAGCTCCCAGCTGTCAATGTGTCTCCTAGCAACAGGCCAGCGCCTCGGTCCACAAACTACGGGGACGAACAACAGCCTCCTCCGTACGAGCACAGTATTCCTGTTGCATCCTCCCGGAGCGCACCAACGAAGCCCACCAAATTCTGTTTAGATCACCTCACGGCTTTGGGAGAATGTAGCCGTATGCCTCGTAATGTAACACAAGCTTCCATACCTCATATGAACGTATTATGGGTCGGTGGTCTCCTCTTCCGCGACGCCTCCGGTGCAAATGTCATCTGATGTCCGTGGTCGGCCTCCTCCACATTCGAAGCGAAGGGGAAGGAGAGATGCGCTCAGTTGTCACGGACACTTTATTGGTTTCACTGTAGCACCTAAATTGTTACATTCTAACCCCGCCTCTCCACGGCGGTCACATGAACAGGGACAGAGTGGAGTGGAGAGAGCTCCCCCAAGTGGATAATTAGGGAATGGTGCGTATGCGCCTGCGTGTGCGGACCCTCCAACAGGCGTCTGTGGGGACACCAGGGGTCCTCGTAGGATCTCAAGGATCTGAGGAAAAAGACTTTAGGCTTTAGTTTTCTATGATGCGCATGTTGCGTTTCACCACAGCATCAAATCCTATGACAAGTGAAAAGTTTTTAGAATCACATGTTGACACAAATGACAAAAGGAAGTCTGTGTAAGTTCTCCTTTGCCAAGTTCTGTAGTCTGAACTGATGATGAGAGATGAAACGTTTTCAAGAACAAAACCAGTCCAGTTGAACGGCTAAGGAAGGGGAAAGAAAATGCTTAATGCCTCCTTCTAAACACGTGTGCCTGAACACTTCCATCATTAATGTAATTAATGACACCTGGGTTCTCTTTACTCTGGACATTCTTCCTTGTTACCCCTTGGTGTTTAAGATTAACCATTACATCCCTAAATGCGGCTTTGTTAATTTATGGACATTGGGTTTTTACATAAGATAAGAAACTATTTGTCACATGCACAGTGAAATGTATTTTTGTACCCCCAGCCAATAGTAAAATAGAAGATTTGCAATGGTAAAATATTTAATTCTTTCTCCATATTTGTCGTGTCTGTTTACTACTACAGCCCTTTAAATGTTGATATTGTGAAAGTAGCTCCATTCATCCATCCATCCATCCGTCCGTCCATCCATCCATCCATCCATCCATCCATCCGTCCACTCACCTTCTTCCCCTTATCCAGGTTTAGGTCTCCTCACCCCACCTTATTTACAGTCTTTGACTGTACGACACGACACCAAAGTTTCCCTTCATAAATCGCATCTTATCTTCTGTGACTGCAGCTAGTGATGTTTGGATGCAAAGTTGCGCAGGATACTCCAACAATAACCGTGTTAAAATGATAAAAATGCATAATAAATGAATATAACCAACACAATTTCTTTCGTTCTACACTGGCTTCGATTGTCTCATCCTTTGATTAGCGTGCCACGTTTACGTGCTCACCGTCAAACAGGCTTCCTTGTGTAGTAAAGCCTACTGAGTGTTTTTTTCCGTTTAATATTTTAATGCAGTATTGACAGGATAAAATAGCACTGCGTAGCCTACTTTTAATAGATATGGACATGCTATCAACCTCAAATCACAAAAATATTTAAAAAACAAAGGCACCCTTTAATTTAATCTAAAATACATTTATAATTCAGATATTTATCGTCTAAGCGTGTTTTATTTGGATTTTATATTGTATTATATGTATTTTTTTCTAATTATATTGCAGGATTACACGGCAGTGCCTTTCGTGTGTGTTAATAACATTTATGGCATTTCCCACCGCTCCTGAAGGCAGCATCGTTCCCGTGTAGCTCCAGTGGGACAGACCGGAGGACCGATCCGGATCTCAACTTCTAAACACGTCAATAAACCCCCACTTAAACACGCACCAGACTCTACTCATGTAGCCAGCTGTCTCACGAGTTCCGGGGACGTTGGGGGTAAGTGTTTGTGTTCCATTTTTGTCTCTTTTTGTAGTTTTCCAACTCTGTTGTTGTGCTGAAGTTACGTCGGGCCCCCGTCCCACGGCGGCGGCCGAAGCAGCGGACTTTACTGTACTCTCTGCCCGAAGTGGCGTCTTATTTCCGAACGCCGGCGGTACAGCTGCCGGTGGACTGGTATACATTAAAAGCCACTTAGTATCTGATTATTTTCACGTGCTTTAAATATTATAGTGAGTGAACTCCTGGGAAGATGTTTTACTCACCTGGTCACTTGTTGCTCTTTGTTTAGTCACATTTTTGCTTTACTGTCTATTAAAACAGCTGCAAAAACACTGTTATAAACCATAATAATCCTTCACATTGTTATCAATATTACTTTAAGGCAGCTACAGGAATTTACAGGCCAACAATATTATCTGTGAAGGTTTCTTTACATGTAAACAGTGATGTGGTAACAGTAGATAAACTTACCACCAGCCAACATATCAGCATAATAATCATCAGGAATTTAATCACCCACATAGATCATAATGGGTTATATCTTTGTTGTTAAAAGGCTATATTGTTCAAACAGCTGCAAATACTTCCTATATCTTTTAGAAATTGTTGTATGTACTGCTGCCTCTTTTGAATGTAGCGTATGAAGTGTGCTTTTATAATGTTTAGTATTGATGCTCCATTTTAGTGTGTTGTATGTGCTTTTTATGGATGTATTAACACTCAGGGACCACAGCTAAAAGTAATTTAAGTGTCTACAATGAAATATCAGTTAATAGTAACTAGAAACTGTCTAAATAAATGTTATCAGTGCATCTACAGACTATGTACACTTTAACTGAAACAGGTGGATTATCTTTTTATACATTTCTAATTTTTTGAGCATTTTTATTGATTCTTAATGAGTACATACATACACATTACACACATTCACTTCCAGTGTCTGATTTACCGTGTAGGTATGAGTATGTCGTTAGTACTCAATCAGTTGATATGAGTACACTTGTAGAATAACCAAACCAGTTTCTGGTCACATACACCAACAGCAAGCCCAAACTAACTGATGCTATGTCTTTGTTTTCACTGAGAAAGTATCATGTTCTGTGTTCTAGTCACTATGTATGTGTCTATGTGAAACTCTGGCATTTGCACATGAAATTTAATGTGCGTCAACAAGCTGAGACTCATTCAATGTCTGCATTCCCCACCCCGAGTTAATGCTTGCACTTAGATTCGACATGTGGATTGGCCAGGTTTTGGTTCCTTAAATCCATCTTTCTGATATGTCTCAAAACTGTGGTTCTCAAGCTGGAGCTTGTGGACCTCAGGGGACCTGTAAGACTGTCTGAAATAAAGAGCTGTAGTTTAATTTCACTGCAGAGATGATAGCAAAATGAGAGGTTGTGTGAGAGACTGTTTTGATGACAGAGCTTCCTCTGTGTCTGCTCTCAAACACAGTAATAACCAGCTGCAGTCGTCTTTTCAACTCTGGCTTCTGAAGAAAATCTTAATAAAATGTGTGCTGTGGTTGAGAATAAAAGGAACAGTAACTTCTTGCCTTTAAATAATTCTGTATTTGACTGTATCGGCTCTTTATTTTCAGGGATGTAGGATTCCTGTCTTTGAGCCTGAGGCACATCTGACCCAAACTGGGAGCTGATGGAAAAGTTTTATCTGCTGCCTCGCCCTCCCTCCTCTCTGAGGTGACCCCAGGAGAAGTGGAACGCGAATGACAGAGTGAGCCAGGGGAATCTGACATTTGGGCCAAGATATCCTCCCGCTGAGCCAGAAAGAAACCTGTTCCGAGTTTACACACACACAAAATAGAAATAACATAGACACTCAATCAACTATCACCATGCTGATGCCAGGACCACTGTGGGTGTGCTTAGCGCTGATATGTGTGGGAAGCTGTAGTGCTCACAGCCTCTTTACCTGTGAGCCAATCAAAGTGCATCGATGTCTGGGCATGCCCTACAACATGACCTTCTTTCCCAACATGATGGAGCACTATGACCAGGACATTGCAGCCAGTAATATGGAGGTGAGTCCTTATTACATTACCTCAAAAAATTATTTATCGCAGCACTTCTGTCGTTCTAATATTGACCTTGTGAGTTATTGGCTTGTACTCTGTGATCCAAAATTTCATATTCCAATATGTCATTTCCTTTCCAGATGATGATGCATATCATGACATAGCATATTTTCAGATAATTCAAGAAGTAGATACAGTAGTTTATGAAAACTGAAAATCCGTTGCAGTAGCAGCTGTTGTCACCTACTAGCTTTGTACTCCTCTTCATCGCTGGAGTTGAGGCTTTGTTTTGATCACTCAACACCACTTTTGTGCCTCTCTACATACTGTTTGACATGATTTTTGCATAAATGGTGACAGAGGTTAATGGCTTTTGAGTCTGTTGTGTTGGTCTGTATGGATGTTTCAGTTTTTTTGTCTGTGTCACACTTTTCATTCCCCAAACACATCCATGCAACAGAAGTATTGCCTCTTTTATGTATGAACGCCTTTGCCTGCATACAAAGCACTGTCCACATGATTCCTGGAAAGAGTGTGATACAACAAAGAGCATGACTTTTATGCAAGATACATATCATCATCTTACAGGTCTGTTTTTCTGACAATAATCTTAGACAAGTCTTTATCTAAAACACATCCATGCAACAGAAGTATCTCCTCTTTTAGGTACAAACGCCTCATTTCCCACATCTTTCTCCTGTTATGTTCACTCTCCTCCATATTTGTTTGCATTGCCTTCATGCACATTTTTTACGCCGCTGCTTCATTCACATGATGTAACATATTTCTGGAAAGAGCGTGACAGTGAAATAAACAGAGTACATTAATATGAATTTTACACAAGATACATCATCATACAAAAGTTGTCCTGATGGGCTTCCAATAAAATTGCATGTTTTTTGGATAAACCTTTACACCTTTCAACCTGATGATAAAGCTCAATAAAAAGATAATTGATCACTACGATGGCAGCTTTTCATGCTAAGATGGTGGTGGTCGTGCAAACATGAGACTGACAGAAGCTCAATGTGTTGTTTGGGAAACCATGAATGTTCACACAGAATTTAGTGATAATTCATTAGAGACAATTGTCGTTCAGTAGAGTTCATTTTGACGAATTGCATGTTAATGAGCCAAACAGCCGCTGACCCACCTTAAAAATATCATTAGTCTCGATTTCTGTGGAGAGTTGTAATTAAATTGGCTTTTGCTTGTTGTGAAACAAACATTCGTAGCTTGTGAAAAAATTATAAATCTAGTCACATTTGTAGATAATGAATATCATCACAACACAATAGCTGTTATTAGTGCTACTCTGAATGCTATTAGTGTTTTCAGTCTGTAAATGTCACTGTCTATCA
The DNA here is from genome assembly GCA_037367365.1 of Apogon talboti. Classification (NCBI taxonomy): domain Eukaryota; kingdom Metazoa; phylum Chordata; class Actinopteri; order Kurtiformes; family Apogonidae; genus Apogon; species Apogon talboti. The sequence goes on from JAPQRQ010000009.1 coordinate 29,685,236, forward strand.
GCCTTTAGAAACGCATATTGATTGAACCATAATTACCATTTTATAATGGCCATCAACAAGCAAACGCAAAGTACCCGCCACAAATCACCCCCGATTGTTATTGAACACTGTCTAATGAATAAAATGTTGAAATGATGAAGAAATGAAAGCTTAGGGGAATTACAGTGTGGAAAAAACAAATGCCCTCATACTGGAACTATGCATTAAGGTTCCTTTGACAGGAAAAGTGCATTAAGAGAGAAGCACCAGCCCACAATGCACTGCTTCCAGGAAGGTCGCACTCTCAGGTCTGAATGCTGCTTAGGCTGCGTTAAATTATTCTGCAACTGAAGCTTGTTTGAGAAAGAGACTTTATTCCAATAGATACAAGTCGAAATGGTATCAAGAGGTGAGATATGAGGAGTTATTGAATGTCACGACCAGAAATCATGGGGGATGATGGCACGTGGGCCGCAGAACATGCTCCTATTTTGTCTTTTATGCTTTTTGGTTTGGGTTTGGGAAACGCCGACTGTCAGCCATTAGCGACTCAGATCTTATCATTTCACATTTTTAAGATTCTATCGGTGTTTTTTTAATCTGATTAAATAAACAGATTAGTTTTGTTGGTCTCACATTTCTATTTAGTTACACCAACAGCCTATGAAATGAGAAGAGAACATTTTTATTTACGTATTTAGTATTTATTCCAGGTCCAGAAATGTCATTGAGCTGTCCTTTCTTCTTTGATTTGACAGATTTATCAGATAAAAGTTGTCACAAATACTGACTCCAGATATCAGTCTTCTTGATTACCAATAAACAGTATTCACAGTTCATCCCTGCTTACAGATTTACTGTTTCACAAAAGCGTAGTGTATTTAAAGAGCTGTGACTGTGATTTTTCCCCCTAAAACTCTCACCTCGGCTACAGATACTCTATCCTGATGTGTGTTCAGAGTATCTCCTTGTGTTTCTTCCGCTATCGTCGTCGCTTCTTGTGTCCTGACATTCCTGCAGGCCAGGGTTTGGATTACGCACATTCTGGTGCTAGTGTTGAGCGTGAACACTGATCTGTGGAAGGAGTCTTTTGTGTGGCATCTGGCAAAGGTAAAGGCTTCTTATTTCATAGCAACCTTGGCCACGGGCAACTTCACGGACTTTGTTGTGTGGGGCCTTTGATTTCTGGAGGAAGGGGAGGGACACACCCAGTCGCGCACAAAGCCCAGCCTGCATACCACAAAGAGTATTCTGCCTCTGTTAATCACTCACTCATTTCCCCCGTGTGCAGTCTTACCTCCACGGTCCTGTCTCCCAGGTAACAGGATAACACTTTCTGGCCTACATTCAACATCACATACTATGCATAGCTTTCTTAGAAAACGTGCAGGGATTTATCAGAAAGACCTGACACCATAATCAAGTAGAATTTGGCTTTAGTTGGGCGGCGTCCTGCCTATCAGTAGGATTTTCCGGTGGAGGCATAACCTTTTCCCGCCCTTGATGCAAGCTTCACCCAACTACTTTGTAAAAATAACTTAGACGCTACAATGGAAATGCTAAAAGTAGCTGACATACTGTAACAGGGAGAACATTTGTGAGTCTTTAAAGTTAAGGCAGAAGTTTTAAACGCGAACATCAAACCATGTTTTTGACTCTTATAATCCCTGAAGTACTTTAGTAGAAATTCTTAGCAGAGGATTTTTTTCCTGCAGTCAGCTCGACTGCTGATCCCAATTGAAGGTCTCTGAAATGGGGGCAGTTGTTGTTACAGTAGCTTTGCCATAAAGAAAATAAAGGTCAGATTGTTGAGCAAGAGTCAGACCAGTGAGAAGGAGTCCAGGACCTCCACAGGAGAGAAACAAGGACTTGTACTGTCAGAGGGGGCAAGTCCAGGCCCTGGAGATGTGGGCCCACTGCCAGACTGGAATTCAGGAAAGAAGAGAAGAGCAAACATTCAACAGTGGGTCTGTTGGTGTGGATATGTGTGTTTTATATACAAATATTAGCAAATATTAGTCTGCCCGCACAAAGCGGTTTGATAATAGTCAAGTCCTGGGCTGTGATGAAACATATGGCCGTGTCAGAGAACAAACAGAACAGTTGTGGGGGAACAAATAAATCATAAATTTGACTTGGACACAGTCAAGGGTGCAATAATAAAAAAAAATTAAAATAAATGGATGAAAAACAGTAGGACAAACGTGATCTTAATTAGTTTCACTACAAGGAGGATTGTTTTGGTTTTCATGTCATGCAAACAAGGAACCAGTATGAAAAGTTACAGTCTGTTGTCCCCAGATTTATTCCTTCTGTCTGTTCCAAACATCTGCACTGAAATTGGAAAAAGGAATTAAACCTGCATGTATGTAAGTAGATGTTTGTCTCTCAAACTCTGTAAAAGTGATTTTACAGGCTGTAGGTCTTCTCCCAAATTCATTTACATGTTAACTTGTTTACTTTTGATTTTCTTTGATTGTGTTTCATGCCTTATGATATTTGTGTATGTTTTTACGGCTCCAACCTGGTCTGAAACCTTGTTAACTGTGCTGCTGCTTATCTAGACCAGGACACCAGTGTAAAAGAGATTTTAATGAGTCTTTCCTCTTGAAATAAATGTTTAAAACACAGGAGTCAAAAACCACACATAAGGTTCCCTCAGGTTTCCCTTCAAGGCCAAGCAGAACCCTTACGTTCTTGTCATCGGGACAATCAAACAAAAAAACTGTGACGCTTCAGTCTCATTCATTCGATGTCTGCCGACCACCATCACCTATCAACAGCTCTGTGTATTCCAGCCTTCCTGGCCTGTTGCTGTGTATTTCCAAACGTCCATGCACTCATTTCCTGCCAGCTATACTGCATCCCCCTCCTCAGTCGTCACTTCTTGACCAGTTTGTTGAAACGGAAGAGTATGTTTCCCAGCCACTGAATGGGTCCTTTGTGTGGCGCTGTAGAGCACTGCAGATCCACAACTGCAGCGAATCTGGCTCTTTGGAAACTACCCATGTTATGAAAGAGTCATATCTGTTCTCATCCTCTATTACTATTTACATATCAGTTACAGCTGGGGTGTCAAACATAAGGTCCGCGGGCCAAAACTGGCACCCCAAAGGGTCCAATGTGACACAGAGGATGAATTTGTGAAATGCAAAAACTAAATTCAGATATTAACAGTGAATGGTGTCAAAATCATTTTAGTTCATCTGTATATGTAAATGTTATTTGTCATATTTATGTTGTTATATGATCCCCTTCCTCCTGCCAGGTCATTATTGTAAATAAGAATGTTTTTTAACAACTTACCTGGTTAAATAAAGGTTGAATAAATAAGGAAAATATTATCCTACTGCTCCGACTTACATGAGATCATATTGGGCTGAATGTGGCCCCTGAATTAAAGTGAGTTTGACACTGAGTTGCAGTATAGTGTTAAGTATGTAAATGTGATCATGCTCCTTCCTATTTAGCAAAAAGGTGTGTATCGTAAACACAGAAAAGTCTAAGTTCCTTTTCCAAAGCCTCCCAGTGATCTCCCATCTCTCCTCTGTCCACCTCCAGCCTTTTATGCCCCTGGCAAACCTACACTGCTCCCCGAACGTCCACCACTTCCTGTGCCAGGCTTTTATCCCACAATGCACCGAGGAAAAAACGGTGGTCCCTCCATGTCGAGAAGACTGCAAGATAGTGCTGTCGGACTGTGCAGAGGATATCCGAGTGTTCGGTATCACCTGGCCTCCTGAGCTGCAGTGTGACAAGTAAGAAAAGCACAATTAAACAGTCTAAAGGCTCATAAGCTGTGTATTATTCAGATCTTAAGTTCTGTAAAAAAAAAAAAAAAAAGTGTAAAGTAAATTCATGTGAATCCTACATATTCTATGTTTTGACTGTGACGAGATTTATTGGATTTAGTGCTTGATTGAAGATATTTGTCCTCTCCTTAGTTTTTTTGTTTGTTTTATGTCTGTGTGTGTGTGTGCACATGTGCACATGTGTGTGTCTGTGTGTGTGTAAAATACAGGGTTCGTACGGGTGCTTGAAATCCTTGAAAATGCTTGAATTTCAATGTTGTGTTTTCAAGGTCTGAAAAGTGCTTGAAAGTGCTTGTAATTATAACTCTGTGATGTGTGTATTTATTTTTAATATTAACTCTGCCAGGTCAGATGGCAAGCCAAAGCTACTAAGAGAGTGGTGACACATTTAGAAAACTAAAACTTTAGGTCAAAAAAGTAAATTCCCAGGTGTTCTCAGTTCAACTCTAGGTAAATTTTCATCTTAATCTTTGTCTCAGTGCGAGTGTGCCTGAAGAATGCCAAGTGGCTTCCCTTTTTTTGGATAAAACTTTGTGTTCTCCTTTAATTTCTAAACTTTTTGCTATTATTAAACATAATTTTAGATGTTTATAGTATAATACAATGTATATCATTGTAATAAAAAATGAGAAAAATAATCTGAATATTACCCTTAAAAGTGATTGAAAAGTTCTTGAATTTGGCCTTGAAAAATGTGTATGAACCCTGGAAATATAGAAAATAACATTTACAAAACCAGGTAAATTCAGTGGACATTTGGTGGCTCTGTTGAATCTGGAGTTTATTGCAGTCAAAGGATTACAGAACAGGTCTTTGACTGTATTCATAATGCTCTTAAAGGTTTCTTAAAAAGTCTTAATTTGTTGAAACCCTTATTAAAGGATATTGCAGATGGTTTTAGTTACTGACTGGTTTTTGTCGTTTAGATTGCAGACCTGCTCCTTATTTGACAGCTCTTTGTTGACTCCTCCTATAACCACCCCTGAGGCCTCGTCATTGCCGAAAAGGGACCTCGGCTTCTGGTGTCCACTGCAGTTAAAGACCAAACCAGGCCTTGGCTCCATGTTCCTGGGTGCCCAGGACTGCGCTCCGCCTTGTTCCAACATGTATTTCAAACCCCACGACATTGAATTTGCAAAGAGCTTCATCGGCGTGTGTTCCATCATCTGCCTGGGAGCCACGCTTTTCACCTTCCTCACCTTCCTCATCGACGTCAAGCGTTTCCGCTACCCAGAGCGTCCCATAATCTTCTACGCCGTTTGCTACAGCTTCGTCTCGCTCATTTACTTCATCGGCTTCCTGCTGGGGAACAACGCAGCCTGCACCAAAGCCGCTCATCCTTCAGGCGCGGACACTGTGGTGCTGGGCTCTCAGAGTAAAGGATGCACTCTGCTGTTTATGCTGCTCTACTTCTTCTCCATTGCTGGTATCGTTTGGTGGGTCATTCTTACCATCACGTGGTTCCTGGCGGCTGGTCCCAAGTGGAGCTGTGAGGCCATAGAGAAGAAAGCAGTAAGTCTTTCTTTTTCTTTCTTTTCGTAGGAAAATAACAGGACAGCACAAACAGAAAAGTGAAAATTACATAGAAACTACAAAGAGGAATGTAATGAAATAGAACTGCTGAGAAAAGAAGCTTTCTTTTGTTTTTACCTTTAACCCTATACAGACTACCATTATAACAGGCCACCTGGATTTATTTTTGTTTTCTTTTGCAATAAAAGTGTCAGAAAATGTCTTTTTTGGCAGTTCTTTTGTATTTCTTTTTTCTGGAAGAACCTTCAACATCTGGTCATTAATTATCATTATTGTATATAGTAAATTCTTCAAACAGTGTTTGGGGTTCTCAAACTTTTCCATGCCAAGGCCCCCCAAACAGCATTAGCTTCTGGCTGGGGCCCCCCCTAACCCAAAAAACATTGACTTTTAGAATATGTTTTCTCACTTTTATTCACTATACAATAATTATTAAATTTGTTTAGCATAAGACTACTGTATATTCACACTAAAATGTTTTGTTTTGCATTTTTTCTCATCTTTCCACCAATTTTCTGAGGTCTCCGTAGTGCCCCCCTGGGGGCCCCCCAGGGGGCCTCGGCCCCCACTTTGAAAACCACTTTGTTATTGCAAAAAATGAAAAAGGGACTTGAATTTTTTATGAAAAGCAGCTGTAAGTGTTCATAAGGAAATTCTATCACATTACAGAAATAAACTTTGAACTATTTTACATGTGCTCAGACATTTTTGTTGATCTGGAGCATTCTGTTTTCATGTTATAGCTTCTTATTTATAGTTATTCTTAGCCTGTGTGATAGTTTTCTGTTGACTCTGTCTAGTTGTTGACAGGGAAAATCATCCATGATCGATCGATCTGTCTGTCTACTTGCCTACCTGTCTGTCTGTCTGTCTGTATGTATGTATGTATGTATCCTAGACGGTTAATTAGTGGGACTTTATGTAAAATTTCCAAACTATGTCAACTGTGGCAGGATTGCCAGTGGCGCTCCCTGTTGAAAATATTTGTTGATCTTCTGTCTTTAGGTGTGGTTCCACTCTGCTGCGTGGGGGATCCCTGGGGCACTAACGGTCATGCTCCTGGCTCTCAACAAGGTGGAAGGGGACAACATCAGCGGGGTTTGCTTCGTGGGACTCTACGACCTGGACGCCCTGCGCTACTTCGTCCTGGCCCCGCTGTGCGTGGGCGTCGTAGTCGGCCTCTTCCTCCTCCTGGCGGGCATCGTGTCCCTCAACCACGTCAGGCAGGTCATTCAGCACGACGAGCGAAACCAGGAGAAGCTCAAGAAGTTCATGATCCGCATCGGCGTGTTCAGCTGCCTCTACCTGGTTCCGCTGGTCACCCTGTTGGCCTGCTACACCTACGAGCAGAGCCACCGCAGCAGCTGGGAGAACACCTGGATCAACGACCGCTGTCAAGAGTACAGCATCCCCTGCTCCTATAAGGTAGCCCTGGATGGTTAACTCAAAGAGGGTATGGAGTGAAACACCAGAGGAAGGCAGATGGAAATCATGAGAATACTTTATTAATACTTTATTGTGCAAGTATGATTAAAGTAGCAGGAAAGAAATGATCAATACTAAAAAAATACATATAAATAAAGCTATAAATATACACATATATAGCTCTAAATATGCACACAGCTATAGCTCTAAATATAT
>JAPQRQ010000009.1:29695250-29708160 GCA_037367365.1 Apogon talboti
ACACACACATATTAAACACTGTATTAAGCACAGAATGGCAATGTACTGAACAGATATTATCAATAGGATAATTAAAGCAATGTAGATAAATGTGCCAAAATATTGTTGCATGTAATTATAATTAAGGTTATGGTGGGGAAAAAATTACATTGAAGGTAGTGTCATTGGCTCAGAATGACTAAGAGTGTGTACATTTAAACATACAATCCAGGAAAGTGTTGTGTTCTCACATGAAAGAGATACAAGAATACAGAAAGACAAACATAAATACAATCAAATCAGAATGTCAGCACTGATAAAAAGTTAAATGAATCAACTAAAACACTTTTTAAAGCATCCACTATCCTGACATTTCCACGTTGAGGGATTAAGCATGAATCTAATGTAATGCAACACTTAAAACAACCAAACCATTAATCACTGTTTTAAGTCCATTCTTCTGCTCTGTCGACAGTGGTTTATAGTGAAAAGAGGCTGGATTGTAAAATTTAATTTATAGCAGAATGACAGATGATTCAATGCAGAGTTCAGGGTGAAAAACATTAAATGGAGGAAGGGATGTGGACTTGTCATGTAACACATTAATGGCATTAAATCCCAAAAAAGCTGATGCTCCAAAATCTAATTTGTTAATTTATTCCAGATCAGAATTTAGTTAGTGTTTGTGTCCTCCTTTCAGACCACAGACAACGACCGTCCAGACCTGTCCCTGTTTCTCATCAAATACTTGATGACATTAGTGGTTGGGATATCCGCCGTGTTCTGGGTCAGCAGCAAAAAGACCTGCTCCGAGTGGGCATACTTCTTCAACAGGACGCGGAAGAGGGAGTAAGACCCTAGATCTTGTCTTCCTGGTTGTTTACATTCATTTAACCCTTTAACCCCTGAGCCATTATTATTTCAGTGAATTGTCATCTGTTTCAGTGTCATGAAAACTGTTGTGAGTATTTTGCTTTACTGTGTGTTTTAGGGTCAAAACAGGGTGGAAGTTTGACAGGTTTTGACTGAACTGGCACTCAGAATGTACAACAGTAAGAGATTTAGGATGTTGAACATCAACTGTGAACTGGAACACACTGAACAACAACGAGGATTTGAATTTGGGCCCAGTAGTTTTTGTTTTGGGCTTTTTTTTTTAATATAAATCAGTCCAGATGCTTTTTGGCACCTGGTTGAACTCTAAAAAGCAGTTACATAGTCAAAACTCAGAATAAATAAATTATGACAACACTGCAAACAACAATAACCATCTATTTTTATAGCGATTCGGTCTCACTCACTGCTCTGTGTTTTGCCCTCTGTTACACAGGCGGTGGTTGAATTTTTATGAATATTTCAATAAATCATACATTAAGAACACTAACCACAGACACGTCAGGGGTTAAAGGGTTAAGTTCATTTAAGTTTCATGAGGCATAAACGTGAAAAATTCACTGAATCCTCCTGTTTTCTGACCCTCAGTCCCATCAGCGAAAGCCGCCGGGTTCTCCAGGAGTCCTGCGAGTTCTTCCTCAAGCACAACAGCCGCGTCCAGCACAAGAAGAAGCACTACAAGCCCAACTCGCACAAGCTCAAGGTCATCTCCAAGTCCATGGGCACGAGCACAGTGGCGGGCGCGCCCACTAGCGCCTCCACCACCACCGCTTCTAACCAAGGAACGTCAGCTCTGGCCAATCACGGGCCTCACGCACAAGGCTCCCTGTCCGAGGTGTCGGCCAGGGATCATCTGGACCGCGGGACCTCGAACCGGAGCTCCAGGCGGGGAGACAGGGAGAGGGAGAGGGAGAGGGAGAAGGAGAAGGAAGGGGGAGAGAGACGCAGTAAAGGGAGCTCCAGTAAGGTCAGCAGCCGCTCGGAGAGTTTACTCAGAGTCCCAGACGGGAGGTAAGACATGTCTGATACATTTTATTAGGGCTGGTCTGAATGTTAGAATAGAAGAGAATAGCCATTATTGTCATGGCATATGGCTATTCCAGTCAATATGACAAAAAAAACCCCAATATGTCAGAAAATAAGAACAGGCGAATATAAAATTACAAAAACTAAAAAGTAAAATAACAAAATAGAATATAAAAATGTACCAAATGTAAAGTAAGAATAGAACTAAAGTAGAATATAATCAAAATAGATATAAAATATGACGACAAAATATTAACAGTATGTAATGTTCCCTTCAATGTAACACAAAACAGTGGATTAGCCGATAGCAGAAGCTTCATTCATATAAAATCAAGTTACGATCACAAAACAGCAATTGTTAGATAAAATTCATCATCATCGCTTAATAGTGTGACATTCATTTTTGCTCTTTGTCTCTTTCAGTGATTTTTATCAGTAGAGAAATAATACTTATACTATTGGATCTGCTTACTGTTAGCTTAGCACTGCAAAGTTTGTTGCATTGGTCTGTTTTATTAAATTAATGACACATACTAGTCTCAGACTGTTAGCTTGGTTTACTTTTTTCCCCTATGTAAGTGCTTGTTGTTTGAGTTGTATTCTGTTTTCCAAAGAATGCATTTTATTGAGCTTTGAGCTGATGTTCTACTGGTTACATGAATGTACAGAATGGCAACACAGACAGAACAAGAGGCTTAGTCACAGGGTAGTCTCAAAAATCAAACAGTGGCTTCAGCTATAGACTGTCACCAGTTCTTCTCGTTTGTTAAATTATAACTGTTGTACTTCACCATTAATAATAATAATAATGTTTATTTTAGCTGCTTTTATTTGTGTTTTTAGAATAGGTTTATATATGATGTACAGATTGGCTAGCACTTTTAATTTCAATGTACTTGTTACAATGACAATAAAAATATTCTTTTCTATTGTACTCTATTCTAACCTCGGTTGTGTTGTTGTCGGTTCAGGGTGACACCGAAGAGCGACCTGTCCGAAGCCAGGCAGGTTTCCAGTGGTCAGCAGCAGCAGCAGCAGCATCCAGCTTTAAACCTATCACTGAGCAGCAGCGTTCAAGACTCCACCCACCAACTGGTGCACAAGGCACCTGAGGAGAGCAAGGATGCAAAACACAGCAACTGCTGAGACGTTCGACCCTGAAGTTTTTCCACTAAACCAGCCGTCCATCCCTGAATTTAATGGTGGCGCCTGTTTGAAATCACAGCATCCATTTGCGTTTCTTGGCATATATTATATCAGCTGCGTATGTCCGAGTATGTATGATTGTCTTAAACGTCGCCAGTTTAATGCAGCGTACCTCATGCGTTTCAGATGTGGTATGTCTGGACCAGAACGTGTTGGCTTTAGTGGAGTCTAATGGGGCGACATTATTGACTTTGGGCGACTCCTGTGTCTGTCAGCTTTACTGAGCTCATATCCATACAGTCAAAACATGAATGTTTCATCAGCACATGTGTGTATGACATCCAACAGCATTAAAGTACAAATGTTAGGTTACAGTTAGTCAGACTGTGAGATCAGAGTAGTAGAGACGTAAAAAAAAACACAATATTTATGTGAACCTGCTTTTTTTTTTTTTTTTTTTTTTTTTATATATTATTTAGAAGCAAAGTCTTACACTGGACTAGTCGTTACACTGTCGTTTTTAAGAAAGGTCATGATAAAGCCAAACATTTAATCTAAGGAAAGTCTTCCTGTGGTAAACTTTATCTGAATGTCTGTTGTTAGTTTTTTGTACTTTTTATTATTTTAAAAAAGGCATGCTCGTAAACTTGATAATTTTAAATGCTGATTTTTGATAAAAAAAAAAAAATGTATTACAGAAAATACTCTATCATTTTGTGTATTTCAGTTTTCTGCTATTTTCTGTCAAGTTTTATTTTTTTATTTAGCGTTTGCTCCCTATAAAGACGCGTCCTATGAATCTGGATCAAGTATAGCTTTATAGTTTTCTAAAGAATGTGCCTTCCTCATGAACCTACACATGGTTTGCAGGTGTAGGCCTTAAATTCATGGACTTTTTAATTAAATAAGGAAACCAGTCAAATGGGCTTTGCACTATTTCTCACCAGAAGCACAAACCACTAAATATTAAGCGTGAATTGTCCTAAAGACTGAATATCTGCGGTTTTATTCTGGGTTTATATTTGACATATGGGTTCCGGACCATATATCTCTGTTTTTCCACATCTGCTTCTGTGTCCACTTCACACTCTGTCACGCTGCACTATCTGTTTTGCTGTACAAGGGGTGAATTTTTCCCTTAAAAGTCTTTAAATGTTCTATTTGGGGGTCTCAGGATGTCCCCAACAATACTAAACAAAAGGGAAATGTTTTTAGTCTTCTGCAGGTGAGAGGAGGTCTTGCTGATGATAAAACCAGACCTAGTGTAGTTTAAGACCAGTTTTTTGGAGCTGTTTTTAATGTGTTTTTATGTAGCCTGTGTTGCTGGCTAAATTTTTGTATCAATACCATTTAATTTTGATAAAATATTGAATAAAAAAGTGCATTTATGCTTGATTGTGTGTCTTTACTACTTATTTAATATATGGTATAATAAAAGCATCTTTAATCCCTCCTATGTAAAGATGTCAGAGGTAGGAAAAAGCAGATTCGACTCTTCACATGAATGTCATATGGAGATATTCTGAGTGTTTTTTTCCTCGCCAGGCTCCTGCTCGTCGACTGGCTCCTTCCCCCTCGTCCTGCCCTCCTCTGGACTCCAAAGTGGTTAGAGTTGGAGTCAAACTGTCGCCTCAGATCCTCCGTGAACGCACACTTCGCCCTTTGTGTGATTGTATGATGTCTCCTCTCGTTGCCCGTTTGCTACTGCTCGTTTGCTTGGCTTTACCGCTTTATGGCGTGGAAAAGGTGAGAAATAGAGGATACCGAAAGGATCCTGACGCCGACAAGGTAAGAGAGATTAAGATGAGTAGCGGCTGTAATTCTTTCCAAATGCGCAGCAGCGATTCGACAAATGCATACTGAAATATCTTATTTTTTGTGGCGTCCGTTAACGCATCACCGTTACACTTTAATTATCAGTTACAGCGCGTTGTATTTTTTCTACCTGTTAAAAGTTAATAGTATGTTATAGTATGGTTTTTTTTTTTGTTTGCATACCTTCCTCCTCCTTTTTCAGTAAAAATCTAATGTCCACAGATGTGCATTTGTCAGTCTGTATTTAGATCCAATTTGGATGTATGTGAAGTATGTACAGGTGGAAAAAAAGTTTCAGGGTAAAAACAGCTTCTTTAAACCAAAGTGGTCGTATTTAGTGTGACCTCCCTTTAGACTTAACATATCTTTAAACCTTTTGTTCAGAAAGTATGAGATTTATAGCATTAATTGTCTGATGTTTTATACCAGGATTCATTCAACACGTCAGATGTTTCTGAATGTGCTGCTTCTTGTCATGGGGACAGAGGTCACATTAAACAATGACTTTAACATTTATAACACGTTTAGTTCAGTTTCTTGTGTGTCTTTTAATGTTGTGCACATATTTTCTTGTTCTATCTGAAGAAAAGAGAATGATAAATAAATAAATATGTACTCATTTCAACCCTGCAGAGACAACAAAACTAAAGTCAGTCTAAGACTTTTGCACACTACTGAATATGTTTTACTTCATGCTTTTCTTTATGATGAAATAACTGAATTCCACAGACACCCATGAAAAAGTAAGATGCTGATTCACATGCAGTCTTTCAATGCAAAGATCATGGTCACCACTCTAGTGCAGTTTCCACCCAAACCGCCTGTTTCCATCTGCAGAAGATAAGAAAAAGCTGCTTTGGAGCTGTTGTATGGTCAGCTGGCTTCCTATTATTCTAGGATTGGCTTCTCTCCAGCAGACTGAGTCGACAGAAAAAAGTCCCAAACAGGAAGTTGGGGTCTGGCTCACTGTCTGTGTGTCTGCTTTGATATCTGTCTGAAAACAATAAAAAAGGACCTTAAAGTTCTTTCTCTTTTTTTATAGATATTTTAAGCTTGAAAACTGTTGTATGATACCTTTACACTGTTCATAAAATCTTCCTAATTTCTAACTTCAACAGGATTCAACTCATCTGCTCATAATTCACTAAATCCATTGCTGTCACTAACCTTAGATGATGTTTGCACAAAATTACATAACCCTGCTGTAGGTGGGCAGTGAATGAGCTTATTGTCCCTCCACTCTCCTGGGAGTCAAATGAAAATGAATCTAATGTTTATTTTTGATGCGGACCCCCTTCAGGGACTCCAGCACAGCCCACTTTGAGAAGAGCTTCAGCCTTTGCTTCTCATGATTCCTTTCAGTAATAATGCTCAGCTGCAGCTTTTTCCTCCCACAGTGAAATAAAATAATGAATAGCGTGTTATGTTACCATCTGTATCTAGTGCTCTGGAAATGATGCAGAAAAGCCCAACAACTGCACTAAACACTCTGAGGAGGGAAGATCTGCTTATTTGAAAAACATGGTAAACCCCTTATTTTACATCCGGTTAAAAGCGCTGCCCATGTGCTAAAGCCATGCATTAAGCTGTGCCACGCTGTGCATGCTCCAGGAGAGCTTCAGCCCATGCTTTGGTGTTGACTAATGCATGAAATAGCCTTCTGCTGGTTCCTCAGCACTGTGGGGCGAATGCAGCCTTTATGCTTCAGTTACAGTAAAAGACTGTGCTACTAATATTCAGCAGGGTTGGAACGTAATTCATGCAGGCAGGCAGCTCCACTATAGAAACACCAGACTGGAAGCTAATATAAAAGTCAGCTGTGTAGCAAAGTGGACAGAGGTTCCATTCATTAGGCTGCTTTGAGGACAGTCCAAAGATCCAACCCTTAATAAAACACTACATTTTCTGAATATCAACCCAACCCATTAAACCGTTCATTCATAAATGAGCCATTAACAATTTGTGGTATTTGCGTCATTTCCACATTTTACCATCTATTAGCTGAGGTGCTTTTTCCTGGAGAACAGATTCCAGGTCTATTACAACCCACTGTCTGCTGCTGGTTGGATCGCAGGCTTCTCATTTTCCTATAAAGATGATGTCAGATCTCTCCAGGATGGCCACTTAATGGCTCAAACAGGCTGCGGGCTCGTGGCTCAACCATCTGCTTCTCAGCAGCTGACTTTAAAATAATGTAATTGTCTCTACATTTAGGAATGTTCCAAATTCTCATCATGTGAAATCATTTTTGTACTTTACCTGAGAGTCAAGTCAGGACAAGATGTTGAAGCTGTGGTAAAAGCTCTTTGCTTTGCACGTTTCCTTTTTTGGTCTTAATGTCTTTTGGCCGTGTGTGTCTAACTGCTGAGTAAAAGGGCAGCAATGACCCAACAAAGAACAGACCCAAACCCTTTTTTGCCAAATCAATGTTTGCTTAAGGGCAAGCACACACTCCTGAGTGTCAGTTTATAACCGTCCCAACTGAAGGAACTGAGTCCATGGCATTTCCAAATCACCTCAGTTTAATCCAAACCAGCTAAAAACAGCTTTTATGACCGTAATCATTTGGTGAGCCTGTGTCTTTGCTCTCAGATCAGTGTGTGTCTGTATGTGGTCGGGCGGCGTTGGCAGCCTCCCCGGCCTCAGAGCGTGAGCTTGACTCAGTTTGAGTAAGATGCGGCATCTGTTTAAACATAGCAGGAGATGGAGCGGGACAATGAATCACCCCCAGAGCTGTGTGGCCAGACACCTACTAATTCAGGCTGTCACCGAGCCTTCAGTTCCTCATTAACGCCTTATCTGTCACTCACACGCTGTTGCTGGTTCTGTTGCTTTGCCTCCATTGGATCACATCTGTTTCCACATTGATCCCTGCTCATAAACCGGGATCAGCCCGATGGCAGTGTTTTTGTTTATGCATCCTGTAAATGGTGTATAGTGTGACTGCTTGTGTGTGATGGTTGAATGGATGGATGGTGTCTGTGGTGCATGCAGCCCTGACGGGGACGGAGGGAAACCTAAAACAGGAAGTCAGGTAACAGTAGAATCTGCATGCATTCCATCATCAACCTCCACCTTTCTTCTCTTTCCTCCTCTGTTTTCTTGCAGTATGGCAGCTGCTTGCAGGGGCCGGCAGGAACCCCCGGCAGAGACGGTAACCCTGGGGCCAACGGCATCCCGGGGACCCCTGGCATCCCAGGCCGCGATGGGCCCAAAGGTGAGAAAGGAGAATGCATCAGCGAGATCTTCGAGGAGCCATGGAGGCCAAACTACAAGCAGTGTGCATGGAACTCTCTGAATTATGGGATTGACTTGGGTAAAGTAGCGGTAAGTACCTTAACTCAGAGCACCCACCTGCATCTTCTGCCACAGGGGTGTCAAACGGGTTGTAGTTCAGGGGCCACATACTGCCCAATTTGACCTTTAATATAATAACATAGAAATAATGACAACTCCAAACTTTGCTCTATTGCATGATCAAAATATTTACACCTACAACATGAACAACCTGAAATGTCTTAAGAAAAATAAGAGAAATTCTGACAGTCTTCTGCCTCAGCTTATCATTAACACACGTGCACTACAATTTACAGACCACCGTGGATCTACAAATACAAAAAACATTTAGTAACATAGTGGCGTAATATTGACACATTATGACATTATTAAGACATTTGAGGTTGTTCCTATTTGTTCGGGTTATTTACATTTTTTGTGAAAGGATAGTTTGTAGATGCAAACATTTTCATGTAATTTTATTTTTTACACTCAAACAAAGAGAAAATTTGGAGTTGTCATTATTTATAGTTTATTATGATGGTATTTTACTGGTCGAACACAATTGAGATTGAATTGGGCTGAATGTGGAACCTGAACTAAACTGATTTTAACACCCTTGACCAATATCTATTAATATCTTCAGTGTTATTTTTACCATGGTTCTGGCCCTGGGGTTGTATGTCTGACACCCCTGTTCTACCAGTACCATACATATGTGGTTGTTCCGCTGTGTTCCAGGACTGCACGTTCACCAAGCTGCGCTCGGACAGCGCCCTCAGAGTCCTCTTCAGCGGCTCCCTCAGACTCAAGTGTAAGAACGCATGCTGCCAGCGGTGGTACTTCACCTTCAACGGCGCCGAGTGCACAGGACCGCTGCCCATAGAGTCCATCATCTACCTGGACCAAGGAAGTCCAGAACTCAACTCCACCATCAACATCCACAGAACGTCCTCAGGTACGGCTGGAAGCAGGAGACGCAGAGTGTGTACAGGATATGTCATATGGAAGGGCACGCATACACTACAAACATGTAAATACACAGATGTAACAGAGGAGCAGGTACAGGGCTTTACTCCAACAGGACCAGACTCTGTATCTTAAACCCATCTGAACAAAACAAAGGTAATTCAGCATCTCTGAGGAGCTCACCAGACCTCCTCCCCCTAACTGGGTTCACAAAAGGTGATATCCAAGTAAAGAAATAAGTCAGTTAAGTAATTAGTGAAAAGACACTATAAACTCAGAGGTCATTCAGTCTGCTGTTCCAGAGGACGGGCCTGTAGAATTCCATTTGTGTATATACCCATACACACACAGCTTAATACGTAGGTCTAAATAAAAGTCAAATAATAAAACACTGATGGAGTGGCTGGAGTGGGAAATGAAATCTGACAAAGAGTGAAATGTGAGATGTTTTGAGGGTTTTTAGTGGGTTCAGAGTCAGAGGCCACACATTTTTCTTAAAAAAAAAAAAAACAAAACAAAAAAAACCCCCATCAGAGACAGCTCTTAAGTAAACTTTGTGATCCGATCCATCTTGACTTGTTTAGACAGAAACACTCAGGTGGAGCTGATGTTAACTTTATTCTCTTTGGATGCATCGTGTTTACGTCTGTGATGACTTTCTGGAAACGGAGGTAATCACTATCACATGTGCTTTTGCTGCTGCAACAAACCTACATGTCTGACGTGAAAGAGTTCAATTCAACATTTAACACCTTTTAAGTCATTTAAATCAAAGTACTGGATTTTAGACTCCATAAAGAACCAAACATCCACCATCGACCCAAACCACCTACTGATCTAAACTGTTCAAGACCTATTGATCCAATAATCTTATCAATACATGTAAGTAATTGGTGTAAAATACAGTTTGTCATCTTTTCATCGTCATCATATATGACCCATTTGGACGTTCAGAGGCTCCGTAGTTACCGTAGTTACACCGTCATCTTCTACAACATTGATTCACCTGTAAAACCCATGGAGTTGGATCAATGACAGAGGATGGAAACAATGGGTTTATGTTCAGTTAATAAGAGATTTTGTTGATAAAGTCACTTTTTCTTCAGTTTTCTCTGTTTCTGATATAATAACCATCAATTTTAATCTGAGCTTTTATGAACATCTACATGGTCAGTGAATTAAATATAGGAAAATACCAGATTTTCACTCACAAAAATGCAAAATGCTGAGGATAATTTTGTAATAAATAGAAATAAATCAATTAAGAAAAGGTTAAATAGTGAAGAAAAAAAAAATCACTTGGGAACTGCCACAGAAGTACCACTGGGTCTTTATGAGTTAAGGACCCGCAGAAACCCAGCTGTAAATAAAATTCAACCAGAGTTATGGGAGTAATACTGACACCACTTTGACTGAACTGGAGCCTGGAAAGCCTTGTCGACAAATTTTAGACTTTGGAGCAATTAGGTTTTTGGAAGTTCACCGCTATGTTAGACAACAAGACAATAAAATTCATCTGGGCAGTCGCTCAGTTTGGGTGTTCCCTAAATCTGAAGTCTGTCTTTTGTATTTTTTTCCCAGTTGAAGGGCTGTGTGAAGGCGTCAAATCAGGGCTGGTGGACGTGGCGGTCTGGGTGGGGACCTGCGCTGACTATCCCAGAGGCGATGCATCAACAGGGTGGAATTCAGTATCTAGGATTATCATCGAGGAACTGCCCAAATAGAGATTAAAAAAAAAAAAAGAAAGTCCACACAGTGAAAGGGAGGGACCTGAACTGGTCGTGTTAGTGTGTTATCTGGTCTTCCAAAATCACCAGGTGTGGTTGGCTGAGGCGGCGTCCCAGCGTCACTCATGGTAACTTGAATGTGTTTTCTTTTTTTGTTTTTTTTTAAATACTATACTAGATGACAGGCCTATAAACAAGAATACTGTGTTGTGTACCAGAAATAACCCGTGTACTGTAGCGTTTCTGCTCGTGGGTGCAGACATTATAACATGACAGACCTGTTTATGTTCATTTACTGTTAATAAAATCAACTTTTTTGTAAAGAACTGAACTCAGTAAATGTGACCTTTGACCCTCAAAGACCTAAACAGACACTGTTGACCAAAAGCATCTACTGATCTACAATGTTTAATACCTGTTGATCCACTAATCCTTTCATTACATGTAAATAATTGGTGTAAAATGCAGTTTGTTGTCTTTTCACGGTCATCAGATATGACCCATTTGGACGTTCAGAGGCTCCGTAGTTACTGTGGAAACACTGTAATCTTCTATGACATTGATTCACCAGTAAAACCCATCAATGACAGTGGATGGAGATGTTTTTATGTTCAGTTAATGATACATTGCTAAAAAGTTTAAATTTTTCTCTATTTGTATATAACTTTTGAATGTCCTATGAGCTTTTATGAACGTCTACATGATCAGTAAATTAAATGTAAGAAAATACCTAATTTTCATAGAAAAATGCAAAACGCAGAGGAAAATATAATAAATGGTGACAAATCACTTAGGAAAGCTTAAATAAGGACAGAAATACAATTGGAAGTCACCACAAAAATAGTGGTAGGGCTTATTAATGTTAAAATACCTTCAACCTGATTCTTTGGTTGTCCAGTAAAATGTTTAATGGATTTCAATGAACATAAGACAATGCAGATGAAAGCGTAGTTGAGATTTGATAATAAAATGATGCAATAATTCCGATTTGAGCGCTCAAAGCAGCAAATTTTGGGCTAAATGTGTGGCTGTATTTCGAATGCAGTTCCATTACGTTCATTTTGTCTTCTTTTTACTAGTTGGTAGCGTTTCTTTTTATCAGACCAATTTTTTTCATTGCAAAGGTGTTTTTTACTTTGAAAAGTTGCCCGGCCCGATCAGCTGTTTTTAGACGTCACACCAGGGAGAGTTTGACAGCTCTGAAGAAGGCTGAGGTGACAGCCGAAACTGTCAGCACGCAGGTAAAAACACCTTTGCAACCGAAAAAAATCTGTCTGATAAAAAGAACCGCTATCAACTAGACTGAACGCATTCCGACTGTTACTCTTCAACGGGCAATAATTTAAAAGGAAAACATGCAAAACCTGAGAACATTACATCTCACATTTTTGTGTTGATGAAGAAACTTCTCACATTGAATGGTCTATCTGTTTGTGCTGCCAGACAAAACATCATGTAAACAAAGCATCCGATGAAACGCCAACACTGACTTAATATCAGTCTCTTCAAACTCAGACATCTCCTCCTCAGACTGTATTTTACCGACGGTATTTATAGGAAATTCCACTCCTCCGTGTTCCTTTTAGTGCAAATGAATGCCTCTCACATGAGCACATTTCCATGTACTGTCCGCCGAGTTCTTTATTCATTTGCAGATGAATCCCAGTTTCAGTCGCTTTGTTCTGTGAATCTGTGAATGCCACCCATGTGTCACTGTGCGCACAGTCCCTGCTGTCGTCCAGACCTCAGTGACTCTGGCCCAGAAGGAAGCGAGACACGTTTTCATAGACGACGAAGGTGATGCAGCAGGCGGGAGTGACTCGTATCAAGTTGGGGATCATGCCTTTGTAGAAGCCGACGGCGCCTTCGTTCCTGTGGAGAAAAAGGGAAAATGATGACAATGGCTGTGTGGGAAACGTCTGAAATCCACAACTGTCACACATTCTGACAAAAACAGGACCAATGTCCCTGCATCTCAGTGTCACGTTCTATCAAGAATCAATAACAAGTTGAATGTGTGAGGTTGTCAGGTTCTGTTCTCTGTTCCAGTCCTGTGGTCTGGATGCAGATCAGTCTCC
>JAPQRQ010000009.1:29708260-29770862 GCA_037367365.1 Apogon talboti
AATTATTGACATGTATTGATAGGATTAGTGGATCAACAGGTATTAAACAGTTACATCAGTAGATGGTTTTGGTCGATGTTTTGATCTTTATGGGTTAAGCATTCCAGTTTGGTGTTTTATAACAAAGGATCTATCCCTAACCTTAATAATTAATCAAGAGACCACAAATCATGTGATCATCAGAAATCATTGACTGTTTTGGACATGAGTCAGGTTATGAAAACTCAGGCGTCACCTTTGAAACTAAATGAAAAAATGTCCTTACAAGTTCAAAAAACAGAAGGGACAGGACAAGAAAGAATCAGAAAAATGCAATGTCCGTGAATTTTAACCAACCTTTACAGTCATCACCAGGTTGTTTAAGACACCAAATAAAGCCCATATAATGTTCTAAACCAGGGGTGTCAAACTTATTTTCTTTTAGGTTCCACACTCAGCTCAATATCTCCAGTGGGCCGAACCAGTAAAATAATAGCAATAATAACCTATAAATAATGACAACTCCAAGTTTTTCTCTGCTTTAGTGCAATAAAAAACATTAACTTAAGAAAATTATACAAATATTTCCATTTCAAAACTATCCTTTAAAAAAAGATCTGAATAACAAGAAAAAAATTAAATTTCTTTAGAAAAATAAGTGCAATTTTAACCATATTATGCTTCAACTTATCATTTGTAGTTGTGTATTATACATAATGCTACACAAACAGTAACAGGCAGAATATTGTAAAATTCCACTTAATTTTCAGGTCGTTCACATTTTATTATCAAAGAGTCATTATGCTATTATTTGACTTCAGATCACATATGGAACCTGTACTAAAACCAGTTGGACACCTTTGATTGTTAATATCTTCAGTGGAATTTTTGCACTTTGCAAATTCATCCCGGTTTTGGCCCACGGGCCTTATGTTTAACACCCCTGTTAAACTGTTAACACCCACACATTGCTTCTTAAAATGTATTTCTTTAATGTAATATAGAAGCAGGAGGCAGAGGCATGTGACTCTGTGAGACTCGACAGATTTTTTTGCATCTGCTTCGCGTCGGGCTCATCCGGCTCAGAGCGGTGCAATCGAGCCGCTGTTGTTGATTTAATAACTGTGTCAACAGGGCAGGTGCGGACACACAGAGACGCTAACCTGCTTCGGCTGCAGACACCAGATGCTCTGCAGGACTCAGCTCAGTCTGACGGCCCTCCTTCGTGTACCCTTTGATTGCATTGTAGCTGCAGGATGACAGTTCAGGAAATAAGACCACATATTAATGCAAAGGGAGGTCGGTATCTGGAAGAGCACAGCGGCGAACAGACGGACTTACAAAAAGAAGTAGAGACCCCAGGATGCTCCGGCCCCCCACACGTTGGGTGTCACTCCTTGATAGAGGCCTCTTAGTCCTTCCTGCTGCCACACACTCCTCATACAGTGTAGGATCCCATTGTATTTAGGCCTCAACTCCAAACCGTCACTTACTGCAGGAAAAAGGACATTAAATAACATTAGTGAGCTCAATGAAATCAACTGGACATTCAGTAGATCTTATACAGTTCCATGTGTTAAATGAAATAATAGATGTTCAGATATACTTCTACTGGCTGAAAATATGATTTGCTGTGTCCTCTGTTAACCTACTGAACTCAAAAACTGAAGGTTACAGAAGCAGAGAGTGACTGATACACACTTACACTATCACATCTGTTTTATTACTGTTGTAAACCTTCATAAATATATGTGAAATGCCACTACAGTAAACACTAAATGTCTAACTTTTATACGGACTAGAGCCTTGTGGACATTAAAATGTATTTAAGTTTTACATGTGGCAGAAATATTAACTTATTTATGATTAATTCGTCTGAAAATCTTGAAATCATGCGCAAAAATATACTGAATATTTCTATATTTTGTTATATTGCACAAATACTTTTCACGTGTCGAAATATTTTACGTCATGCATGTTTACATATTATTAACATTTATATATATATTCTGAATGTGTGTTTTGAAAATTTTTAATATAATAAAGCAACAAATGAAATATGTGCTGGTAATAAGGTAGTTCAGGAAATCTATTCACTATATTTGATCATATTTTCCCATATATGCTGATTTTCTATTTATTTATTAGAAATGCATCAGATCCAAACCTCTATTAAACCAGTGATATTTTACCTGCAAACCTGATTTTGACCAGGTCCAGTGGGTGCAGGACCAGCGTGGACACCACCCCTCCACTCAGACCCGCCAACAGGTTTTCCACCTTCACGTGGCTGAACACCTGGCGGACATGTCCGGCCACCGTCAGCCCGGAGCCGGAGCCGGAGCCGTGGTTCGGGGCAGAGCTCATGTTTATAGCGGCTACCTCAGTTAGCTCCACGCACCGTCTAAAAGCACGGCTCCGGTTCCTTCACGGAGATTAACCGATGACAACCGGCGGACACAGCGGCAGAATCTGAACAGATCAGCCGAACACGAGCCGCTGCTGAACGGGCTCCCATTTTCACTGCATCATGACGAAGGAGCCACGTTTTGAACATGAGGCAGCAATAAAACGGAGATCTGTGTCCAAAATGTCAAACAGCAACACTGACCTTGTTACAGTGAAGTTATTCTGGAGTTATAGACACTTCCGTTGGAAAACTTTCAAAATAAAAGCAGCAGGTTTACTGATGACTTTTGTTTTAAAGTAAAAAAAAGTTTATCTTGGATGTAAAAATGTGAAAATACTGTGGAAAATACTCTATTTACGATAAAGCTATGCATTCAAAATCTTGAGTAGAAGTATGAAATATACTTGAAATGTGTGCATTTCGGAATAATACATATTACTTAAAATACTGATTCATTAATAAGACAAAATATTTCATTTTGTTTTATTTAAAACAAACAAAAATAAACAAATAAAAAGTAAGACACTACAGAATCATTATGAATGATAAGGAGCAGAAAGAATTTACTGTGTTACAACAGCATAGGGATAGTAATAATAAAAGTACCAACTCAAATAACATCTGCAAAATGTATACAATGCATTTACAAAAACATAAAAAGTAGCACTCAGTATTATTGGTAATAATAAATAAGTACAGAAAATACAGTATATGTAAAAGAACAAAGCTGGTGGACTCTGTAATAATTGCGTGGTATAAGAAAAGATTGTACAGTCGATGAAAAGTTGGTACTGTTGAATGGGTGTGTTTGTGAGAGGTGTTCATCCTTAAATATGCAGTAACTATTGAAATACTGGGGCTGTTTTTTATTCATGTATATAATTTGGGTTTTTATTTTATATTGACAATATGGTCTTACAAAGTTATGAGTGTCTAACTTTACTTGTAACCATTGTACTGGATAAAAAAGTACATTTGACTTTAAGATGTAGTGGAAAAAAGCAGATGTATGAAGTGGAAAATACTCAATACAAGTTGCTCACATCGCTTATGTAATAAATGTAATATAAAAGCTTTGTTACATCCAACTCCTGTTTAAATGCAAAGTGACTTGATAAATGTGATGATTTCACAAGTTTCCGTGTTTCTTAGTCACTTTTTAGTATACATTTAATTTTTTTCAGAATTAAAACAAAACGCATTTAAATTATGCTTTTCTTTTTTCGTGTATCTTATTCTGTAGATAAACACTCTCAATTTTCGGATTTAACGTGGTTATTTTTAGAGCTTGACACTTGTTTCTATAATCGTAGTGACGTAGTTTGGAGGACGAGCCGTCCCACAATGCAACACGGTCTCCCTCGGCGTCTTCTTCATCAACACATGGGTGCTGTTCGCAGTTCCTACTGATACTTACATGCTATAAATATAATTAAAACAGTTTTCAGCGAGTCTGTGTTTTCATTCCGCCGCCAAATGAAAGTTAAAGTCCTATCGAGGAATCCGGATGATTATGTCCGGGAGACAAAACTGGATATTCAGCGCGGTAAGAGGAAAACTTTAAACACTGCTAAGCTAAGTTGTGTTTGCTAGTAGAGCTGTTAGCATCTACAAAACACAAACGTGGATAATGTCGCTCAGGTATTGACCAGTTTGTTTACCTGTAAACAGAAGATATTATCACGCCCTAAATCAAGGTCTTAGTGTTTACTGTATTTGCGTAAGATGCTATAAATCACTGTATTCAAGCTTAAAAATGGGGTTGAGTCCTTTAAAACTGATTTTATATTCACATTTTGTCATTTAATTACAGAACTAGCGATTTTACTGAAAAAAAAATTATCTGGAAGATATTTGTATTGTTATAGGTCATCCTGCATGCGTTCTCTACACTCTGATTTCACCCTCAATTTACAAATACATTTAATACCAGACTGTGGCCAAAGAAGATAAAAGTAATGTAATCCATGATCTTCACATCATAATATTGCCTTATTTCCTTCTGAATGCATTGTCAGTGTAATGGCTGATTCTTACAATAAGCTATGTAGATATTATATATCACTTCCCCATTCCTTTGTTGCTTGATTTATGCTTTTTCCTTTCTCACATTGTGTTCTGAGCATGCTCATCCAGCGCATCAGTTATATGTAGGACACACTGTTTTACCGTTTTGTTTTGTGTTTTAGAACAGAAGCATTTAACTTTAAATAAACAAAAAACTTTTTATTTAATTTTTTTGTATATTTTTGACTTTTAATATCATGTTAACTTTGAAGGATGTGCATTTAATGTTATTGATATAGCATAGAAGGAAAACTTTGATATTAGCAGAAAAGAGTTATATACATTTGTTAGGGAATAAGTGGTAGACATGATAGACATTTTATGATAGAAAGTCATGAAACATTGGAATGGCAGAATAAATACAGTAAAATAAACTTATGACAGAAATGATGAATAGTCTGTAGATTAATGATATAGTTGAATAAGATTAATATTAATGTTATTCAAGTACATCATCTAAATTTTATAGTATGTTAATAAAACGTTCCTTCAATATTCAGTGATTTTTAGTGTAACATAGGATATAATAAACCCACTATAAATTATCTATTAAAAGGTGGGTGTTGAATTAGACATCACTAGATAGAAATGTGATGGTTTATATCTATGAATTATTCTGATCTGATTCTGAGAAGCAGGTCTCTGACTACTGTCTGTCTTTAGTTCCCAGAAACTATGACCCAGACCTCCACCCGTTTGAGGTGAGCAGGGAGTACACCAGGGCCCTGAACGCCACCAAGTTGGAACGAGTGTTTGCCAAGCCTTTCTTGGCCTCCCTGGACGGACACAGAGATGGGGTGAACTGCATGGCAAAACACACCAAGAGCCTGTCCACTCTGCTGTCCGGCTCCTGCGATGGAGAGGTAACATTTACTGAAGAAGCCAGTTGTGGAACAGCCCGGTTTCCGTTTTCTAGATGTTGAAACAGGTTGTTTTAATTTGATCCTCAGGTGAAAATATGGAACCTCACCAAACGTGAATGTGTTCGCACACTTCAAGCGCACGAAGGGTTTGTCCGAGGAATGGTTGTCCGCTTCTGTGGAACGTCCTTCTTTACGGTGACTGCTGTTCCTCAACACACCTTAGACGTGTTTTCATAAATCAGGATTTTACAATTCAACACTAAAGGGGCTTCTGTTTAATAACTTTTCGTGTTCTCTGTGACAGGTTGGGGATGACAAAACAATAAAACAATGGAAAATGCAGGCACCAGGTTACGGAGAGGAAGAGGAGCCGCTGAACACTATTCTTGGCAAGGTACGTTTAACAGTTGTATTTAGATACAATTTTATTAAATTATGTAGGAAATGAGATGCAAGAAATTTGTCATCTTTACCACTATATAGAATGATGTCTTTGCAGAATTTAACACTTATCCATCCATCTGTATCTGTTTGATCTATTCTCACCAAAAATCTAAATGTAAGTGCTGGCCGTATCAGCAGGATTTGTAACATTATATTATTGTAAATATTGTAAATAATACTCTCTTCTAGCACTATTATGGCTCATTATCTAACGTTGTAACATGTCACTTGTTTGTTTGTTTTGGTTTTACTCTTCTGCCTGTTATGCTGCCTCTTGGCCAGGTCGTCATCGTATATGAGAACTGGTTCTCAAATGACCTACCGGGTTAAATAAAGGTTAAATAAAATAAACATTACAAAGATTTTAGTCCTAGTCATGATGTAGTATGTGACTTGTATGTGTGTGATGTGAAAGCCTGAAGACATCAGTGCACAAAGACTGAGCATGAATTATAGAAGCATCAAACAACCAGTGCCTGGCCAATAAGCATAAGACTTTAAGAGACTTGTTTTTCAATGAGATCTTGAAATTATCTCTGAATGCAGAGTATTGTTATGTCTAATGAGAGGGTCTTTAAATTAAGTGTATGTTCTTGTCGTTTGTAGACTGTGTTCACAGGACTCGACCATCACCAGAAGGAGGGTGTGTTTGCGACATGTGGCCAGCAGGTGGACATCTGGGACGAGCAGAGGAGCAGCCCCATCCGATCCTTCACCTGGGGCGTAGACAGCTTCAGCGCCGTGCGATTCAACCCTGTGGAGGTAAAACATGGAACATCCTCAGTCTGTCAGCAGCTGTCATGTCAAAACTACTTTAAAGTATTTTCTTACTGATAGATTTAATGATAGCTTTACTCTTTTCACAGACTGAGCTTCTTGCAAGTTGTGCCTCTGACAGAAGTATAGTTCTATATGACATGAGAGAGTCAGCCCCACTTAAAAAGGTAAAGTACAAGCAGTTCATTTCTGCATTTTGTTTTTTCCTAATTTCTTCACAGGGCTTTCATATGATGTGTGTTTTCACTCTCTGCTTCAGGTTATTATGACTATGAGGAGCAACACGGTCTGCTGGAACCCCATGGAAGCCTATCACTTCACATGTTCAAATGAGGACTACAAGTGAGTGGAAGTCACTGCCAAGTTGATATTTTGCATAGATAAACAAAACCCTAGTATTTGTTCATATATCGAATGTTGGGGAGAGTGTCAAAATACGGAAGCTTAGTGTTTTACTGTTGTGTTTTCCACTATAATATTAATTGTTACCACATTTAATTAGGGTTCCCATGTGTCTAAAATCCAGCCTCTCAATATCTTAAATCGGATTACAAATGTGATTTTAGTAGATGTGTATTATTACAGTTGCTAATTTTGCCTCATAGTTTATCAGAACACTGTGTTGTCTTGTGGTGTGAGCTAATGTGGTATCTTGTTAAGCTTTAATTAAAATTGTTTCAGTTAAATATAGACCAATCTTGAAATTCTGTGATGATACAACACAGATGGACCAATAGCTCATATTTATACTGGTGGGGTTTTTTTTAATTCGTTTTTTGTTTGTTTTCAGTATTTTCATGTTGTTTTGTTGTCAGAAACTAGGGGCTAAGAGATTCTAAATTCACAGTTAATACCAATGAACTTAACTTAAATGAAGTATTTAGTTTAGTTAGTTACTTTAGTTTCCACACTTAGTGTTATTGGAGATGCTCACAGACAAGCAACAAACATGAGCCACAGGTGATTCAGGGAAAACGCAACAGTTTTTGGAAGCTTATTGAACTGGGCCTGGCAGTACTGAGACAGAACCGAGTACAGCTGTTGTCCGATGTAAAACCTGAGCTGTAATTGGACAAGGAACTCATACAGCAACAGGTAAATATCATCTACTGCCATCAGTGAACGTCACCTCATTTACCTCATTTTCAGACCTGCAGAAACCATGTCCTTTAGGAAAACCAGGTGTCACATGAGTAAAGAAATGATGGTATTTGTTCAGCCAATTCAGTGTGTTAGTAAGAATGTTTTCAAATGACCAAACATCAACTGTATTATCCTGTGATCTCTTCTTAACCTTAATGTGTGTTTCCCTTTGTCTCACTAGTCTCTACACATATGACATGAGGTACCTTGACCGGCCAATCACAGTCCACATGGACCACGTCTCTGCGGTGCTGGACGTTGACTATTCTCCCACTGGGAAGGAGTTTGTATCTGCCAGTTTTGACAAGACCATCCGGATTTTCCCCAAGGACGGAGGCCACAGCAGGTCAGTGTGACCCGTAAAGCTGCTAGTCAGACATGAGTTTACTCTAAGTGGATGGGTTTACTGGGATTTCCCAAAAGCGTCAAGAGTTAGAGTAATACACATTACTATTACAGGATGCTTGCACAAGTATTAAACAGTATGGAATTATGAAACGCTGTTTTCCAGACCTTAAAAAGTCTGGAATTTTGTGTGAAAGTTTTAATAAAGTATGGAAAAACATGTTATGATTTGGCTAACCGGTCGGTACTGGAATAATATCCAATAAGAGCTTGTGTAGCCTTCATGTTCAACTTGAGGAGGTCATCATTCGTCATGTGTCTGGATCCGGGAAGTAAATGTTACACAAAAAAATGTGATTTTCAAACGTTTTGAAAGTGTTTCTGTCGGTAAAATATAATTTACTGAGAATTATGCATTCATTCATACATTTATTAAACTGAACATTTCTTCTACACACAACAGGTACAATCTCAACCAAATAAGTTGGAACGCAAGTATAAAAGTACATAAAGTCAAGGTCTGGGGGGGAAAAAATAGCAGTTTGGAAAATGTCTGGAATTTTTATTTGGATAAAGAGCAAGCACCTTGTATTATGAAAAAATAGTAATGAACCTAAACAGAATTTGCAAGCAGGCCTTCTGAATGGCTCACCTGATGTCCATCTTTATTAAAACAGGGAGGTCTACCACACCAAACGCATGCAGCATGTCATCTGCGTAAAGTGGTCATCAGACAACAAGTACATCCTCAGCGGTTCAGATGAGATGAACATCCGGCTGTGGAAAGCCAACGCATCAGAGAAACTCGGAGTGGTGAGTCCCGCTTACTCGTCTCTATGCAGATCCGAGACCCGGTTGACCGCCCGGTTAACTCATTGTGTTCAGCTCCATATGTTTAATGTGTCAGACATAATGTATCTCTCTGCATCTTATGAGATAGCTGCGGTCTCCAACACAGCCGTGGCCCTTTGCCCACATAGGCAGGGTGAAAGTGGGCGCCGGTGCCAGGAGGTAGCACACTGCTGGTGCCAAATGCCCTGATGGATGCTGACTTAGGGTAGAATCACTCTCAATAAGTACATTGTACCAACTGGCACAGCGGCACAAGGCCAGGTGGGAGTTAAAAAAACTCCAGCTTGTGCAGCTGTTGGACAAATCATCTACAGAAGATAAACTTTAAAAAACCAATACTGTTAGTGTTTTTTCTGAGAATCTCCTCTCACTTGGAATCTACAGCGGAGTGAATTCCACCAATATTTTCTCCCGATTACAAAGGCAGTGTTTGCAGAAATGATGGCCTTCGCATTATGTTCTGATCAGCTGTCAAATAAAGCTCCTGTAAAATGCCGGGAAGTGCTCCAGTGCTCCAAATACCAGTTATGGCTGAATAATAAAGATCCGAAGCGACTCATGCACCATCTCCAACAGCCATCTTTCATCCCTAATCGGATTCACTCTCGCTTATTCTCTTAATGCAGCTTCAGAGTGGAAAACTGGCCCGCTTTTGGCACTTGTTTTACTGTCACTGTGCAAGAGAAGATTTATTCACAAGCTTTGCACTTAAAGAGATCAGACAAGGCCTGCTCCTATCAGCAGTTTGAATCGGCCAATCACTTAAAGCGGGCCACTCGGAGCATAATGAAGCATTAACAATCAAGTTGTACTGAAAAGGGTCTTTAATTATCAAGAACTGCTGAGATGCTGATTCAAGGCTTCGTCTCTGAGACATCACACCAGGCTGATGGAAACTTAAATACCGCATGTCTTGTTTTTTTGACTTTACATGTGAAAACATTTGGCTCAGTGGTTTACTCTTAAAACATGTCCAGTCAGCTCCGGGCAGGTTTACTGGGATCAGATTTTATTCACGGAGAAGCATCACAGCTCGGTTATTTGGCGATGGAAAGGCGAGAGAAGTTTGATGAAAAGTGGGGGCTGATTAGATCTGAGACGTCGGTGTGATTGGACAATTGAACCTGAATAATGTGCAGTAGTTGACAGACTGGTGTTCTACTGAATTAAATATTATTGTTACGGAGAGTGAACTTGAACTTTACCAAGAAGTTAGGATTCTTTGAAACTGGCAGAGTTAGTGTCTCGTATATAACCTGTTTGATTCTCTGAACATTTCAAGATTCTTTGTCATTTAACATTGGTACGATGAACGAAATTACGATCCACAGGATAAATAGTGAAATGAAACGAACAGTTAAAAACACACACATTTAAAACAGAAATAGAAAACAGCAGAGGAAATGCAAATAATAATAATAATAGTAAATAAGTCAACATAGAAGAGGAGAAATGACTGAAATGTAAACAGATTATTGCACTTTATATTGTATGAGTAGGCTGTTAACGTTTATTATCATGTATTTATAACCGATGAAATGATTAAGGTTCACTGGTGTAACTTTGACCCTGTTATGTTTATCTGATACATTTACATTAAGTCAGACGATGAAACATTTGCCCTCATCTCATCCTTTAAGGTGTAATATCTGCACCATCATCACTTAATTCACGTGCCACCGTGTTCCAAGGCCAATAAGTCTTTGAACTGCACACACGCCTGTGTTAAATCACACATTTGAGCCAGTTGAGCACCTGTCCCCTGAGGTGACATTTGATCATCTGCACCAGAATCAGTCCTAAAATGACCATATGAAGAGCCACGTTCTGCTCCGTTGGTGGAGAAACGGGAGTAAAAGGCAGACTTTCACACCAGAGCTTCACATCCTGCTGTTGGAACTCGAAAGCGACAAATTCAGCAGCGACTGTCAGTAAATCACTCGTACAGAAGGCTCAATTAAACCACTTGTTAATTGTGAGAGTGAGTAAATTCCAAATACTGTTAAAACACTTGTTTGTAGTGTTTAAGACCAGATCTGTTCATTGTAAAACTTCACTAAATCTCTCTAGTCTTCCAAACAAGCAGAATGAAAACCCCAGCCACCTGAACTTTCCCATATCCATCTTGTTCGGATTCCACAGACAGTGTTCGCAGCCTAACCGTGTATGTATCCAGGAGAATTAGTCCAGTGCAACAGGATCAGCATCTCACATCTCTCCTCCGGCAAATTGAATCTGCAACAAATCATTGCTTTTAATTAGAATAAAAGCCTTTGAGGAGGGTGGCCAGAGCCGAGCAGTGAGGGAGGGGGTTATGACTGGACTCAGATGGACGGGACGGGATGATGTTGAGCTGGTGTCTTCACTTTTTAACAGACATTGATTCAGTTTTGAGTGAGCAGGTTGTCAGACTGATGTTGGTGCTAAGGGCACCGGCCAAGGTTTAATGACAGGAGATGGCGCGCAGTACCATTACCGATCTGTAGGAAAAGATCATCTGAGGGACGTATTCAGCCCTGTGATACCCCAATGCAGCCCAAGGACCAAAACCGGTCCACCAAAGGGTCCAGTCTGGCCCGCAGGATGAATTTACAAAGTGCAAAAATTACACTGAAGATATTAACAGTCAAGGATGTTGAACTTGTATTAGTTCAGGTTCCACATACAGACCAATGAGATCCCAAGTAAAATAATATTATAATAAACGATAAATAATCACAACTACAAATTTATATATGAAATATGATATTAATATGAAAAAAATTACAGTATGACAGTATTTACATTTACAATCTATCCTTTAACAATAAAATATGAATAACCTGAACAAATATGAACAACTTGAAATGTCTAATGAAAGTTAAGTGCAATTTTAACAATAATTTGCCAATGTTTTGTGTATCTGTAGATCCACTGTGATGTGTAAGTTGTGTTAATAATAAGCTGAGACGTAATACTGTAGAAATTGTTCTTATTTTAGTTCCAAATTCCAAACTGTAAAATTTTAACAATATTCTGCCTGTTACTAAATGTCTGTGTAGCATTATGTGTAATTACATGTATAAATGACAAGTTAAGGCATAATATTGTTAAAATTGCACTTTTATTACAAATTTTCAGGGTTTTTTTTATTATTATGAAAGCATAATTTGTAAATGTAAATATTTTTGTAATTTTATGTTTTTTTGTTGCAGTAAAACAAAGAGGAAAAAGTTGTCATTATTTCTAGGTTATTATATTATTATTTTACTGGTCCAACCAAGTGGAGATTATACTGGGCTGAATATGGAACCTGGAGGAACATGAGTTTGACACCCCTGCTCTGTACAGATGTGACTTACACCACCAGGATTTAGAAACCTACAAAAACCACATTTATTGACATTTCAAAGAACCGGCAAGACACCAGCGACAGTTACTGTACGGCAGTAAATGAAAGTTTATAAGTGAAATTCCTGTAGGAAGACGACTGACTCATCTCCAGTGTCATCCTCCTATTTGTAGCTGAAAATGACAGTATGGTTGTTTGTTCAATTGTGACTCAGTAAATAAAAAGGGAGGCTGTGTCTCAGCATCACTCTGCTGAGAAGCCTTTAGAGAGTGTGAAACCACCCTCAGTTTCTCACTTAAAAACTGCACTAATCTATACTTTCTCAATTATCATTTATAAAAATAGCATCTATTACAGGAACTTTTACAGAACTCAGTTTCTCTGTGACTGTGATGAGGTCGATACTGAATACCAGGGGTGTCAAACATGAGGTCCGTGGGCCAAAACTGGCCCGTCAAAGGGTCCAGTCCGGCCCGTGGGATGAATTTGGGGAGGGGAAAAATTACACTGAAGATATTAACTGTCAAGGAATCACTGTGTTTTAATACACATCTACTGTATCTAATCTAATTTATTGATCAGTGATCAGTGTTGTACTGAATGGCTTTTGGTTTTTTTTGTTTTTTTTTTTTTTAACCAGCAGTAGGGTTAAGTTTTTTTTTATTGAACACTTTTACATGTGATTGATCCGTAGTGTCCCTGAATGCAGCGCCTGTATTGTCTCTGTGTGAAATCCCACATTTTGAACTACAAACACCACATCAACACTAACATTTAATGTACGGCTGTGTCATTGATTTCTACTCAGGATGTGAATACATGTCACTTCCTGGAAGCATCCTTTCCAGGTGGGGCCACGTCACCTTGGTAACCAGCCAGTCTCACCTCTACTGGTGTGTGTGGCATTAGACACTGTACTGGCAACTGTAATACCATTCACTCTTATTTACACTACAAACTGGGCCAGTATGTGTATAACAGTAATGACCATTACTACTGGGCTCTGTCAGTCTACCATCGGCGTCAGTTTTCATTATGACTGCATTGCATTATGGGATATTAATGCTGGTGAAGTGTCCAGAATGTGTATGGTGACATTTTCTGTGAATATTCATACTAAGGTTTTATACCAAAAAAGCCTTCTCGTTAGCATGATGGTGTGAAATCTCTCTGTTGTCTCTGTTTATGAGTTTGTATGAACAGTTGGTGACAAATGAGTGTCACCAAGTCTAATCTAAGTGCTAAACTCATTCATTTTCTGAACTGCCTTTTCCTCTGGAGGGTAGTGGGATACCAGAACGTATCCCAACTACCAACGGGTGAAGCCTTAGGTCACATGTTGACTGAAGGCTGAGCAGTATTGGCAACATCTATATTTTGTATTGTATACAGTCCTGTGCTAAAAGTCCTAGCCCAATTCTATGTTTATTGGTTTAGTAAAGTTCTAATGACCACACATAGTCAGTCTCTGTATTATGATCCAGTCGGGATATACAAGATGTGAAATATGTACAGCAGGAAAAACTACATTTCAGTGTAAAAAAACAGCTTCTGTAAACCAAAGAAGTCGTATTTATTTTAGTGTGACCTCCCTTTAACCCAGACAATATGAGATTTATTGCATTCATTTTCTGATGGTTTCATTCAGTACAGTCAGATGTTTGTGACTGTTTGTGCTACTTCTTGTCTTGGGGTCAGAGGTCACACTGAATAGTGACTTTAACCTTTCCA
Source organism: Apogon talboti (assembly GCA_037367365.1). Classification (NCBI taxonomy): domain Eukaryota; kingdom Metazoa; phylum Chordata; class Actinopteri; order Kurtiformes; family Apogonidae; genus Apogon; species Apogon talboti. The sequence goes on from JAPQRQ010000009.1 coordinate 29,722,203, forward strand.
ACTCATTTAGTTCAGTTTTTTTGTGTGTCTTTTAAGGCTGCACACATATTTCCTGTGTTTTTTTGTCGTATCTTAAGAAAAGAGAATGATAAATAAATATGTATGTTCATTTCAACCTGGAAAAAGCAAAGATAGAAGTGGAATAAGATTAAGTCTTTTACACAGTGGTTATTCTTTGAAGTCTCTTAAGAAATGCTTTTATTTGGCCATACTTTAACACACTTGATTATTTTCTTTTTATATTTAATGCTTCAATACAAACAATTTCTCTTGAGAATCACTCTTTTCTTTGCGTCTTTGACATTTTCTGTATTTATTTGTGTTGCCTTTTGCAAACTTCCTCCTGGAAGTGTTGCATAGTCGTCTCGGTGGAACACAGGTGTGAAGCAGTTCATAGAAACAGCAGTTATACAACTAAATATTGGCTCAGTGACTCACAGGAAAGCTAAGTGTTCAAGTATTTCATTAGCCTCATAGTGTTTTTTGCCAAAGTCATATTTTTGGCCAAATAGTGATATCTGCATAAAAGGAAGCAGCAGTGTTAGGAGAGTAAAGTTATGCAGATGTCACAATTTGGCCAAAAATATGACTTTGGCAAAAAATGCTGTTAGGCTAATAATTTATATATAACTTAAATTATGTATACAGTATAGTTTTTAAACAGCCTAATATTCATTTTTCTTAATTTTCTGTAAATTAATAACAAATTTGATAAGTTTTTCTTCATGTTTTGATTTAGAATAGAATGTGCAGTGTTCCCAATGCATTTGGGTGTATGGAAATAAAAGCTATTATAAGGATTTTGAGATTTACTCACTTTATCAAACTTACTGCTATAATTTTGAACACAGCTGTACATCACGTTTACACTAATAAACACTATGTCATCAGAAACCACTTCACCATCATTTTTTTCTTCCATTTAATTCTGTGGGTTTTTTTTTTCATTTAAAACCCTTAATAACCCCTCCCGCTGTGGTCCGTGCAGCTGGCCCCCCGAGAACGCGCCGCTGTCAACTACAACCAGAAGCTGAAGGAGAAGTTCCAGCACCACCCGCAGATCCGCCGCATCGCCCGCCACCGCCACCTGCCCAAGACCATCCACCACCAGACCAAGGAGCTGCGCGTCATGAGAGAAGCCCGCCGCAGAAAGTCAGTATTAATGAGTCTGAACCCTAATTGAATGGCCTGTGTATTCATTTAGCTGGGGTGGCTGCCAGGTTACGTCTGACCTATGCAGTCACACCAGCCTAATGGAAAATCTCACAGATGGACCTGCCCCCTCCCTTCCCATGACATGCTCTGTGTAGGCCTTACATACTCATTTCCAGCCTGTATGGTGGATTGATTGTCCCAGTTTGCTCTGCATCCGGTGATTCATAGCTGGGTCTGGGGCTGGTTTTTGTAATTACTGACAGTATTGTGATACCTCAGACGTGTGTTTGTGCTGTGAATGATTTACTATCCATGCTTTATGCATTATTTTCTGGGTACATTAGTGTGGGCAGTGACGTAGGTGTTAGGTCAATAGTCTCCTCCACCTCCTCCTCTGTTTGCTGATCCCTCCCTCTTCGCTCCCTCCTCTAACCCTGTACAATGTGAAGTATGTGCAATAAGTTCACGCAGTAATCCTCCATTTTTGTAGACTATAGATATACATACTGTTAATATTGGGTCTACTCATAATTTATGTCTAACTTTACTTATTTCTGTTCGTATTTTACTTTTACAAATTTTATATTCTATTTTCTCATTTTACCTTTTAGTTTTTGTAATTTTATGTTCACTCTAGTTTTATTATCTTACATATTGGTTTTTTATTCATATTGTTGCACTGACTTGCACACACAATGACAGTCAATGCTGTTCTGGTTCTGGTTCTGATCCTTTTCTCAGTGTCCTCACCAGCTCTCATCTTCTTTTTTGCTTTTCTTCAGGGAGAGGAACGTCCGCAAACACAGCAAACCAGGAGCCGTCCCCGTGGTGTCTGAGAAGGAGAAGCATGTTGTGACTGTGGTTAAATAGACAAACCAGGGGAGGATGGAAAACATACTGCCCGCCTCAAAGAGAGGAGGGTGGGGGGTCGAGTCCAGACCTCCAACGTCAATGGACATGAACAGATCCCACCTCATAATTAAACACTGATGGAAAGTTGACCGTGGTCCTAAGGTGAAAAACACAGACTGTTCACATGTAAATATACTTTTACATCAGCTGAGATGTAAAACTGAAGTTTTAGTGGATTTACATACCTTAACGTGTGGTCATTTAATATTGGAATTAGCGGATTATAAAGCTGGTCCATCCACATTTTATTTTTTTTTCCTTTTTATTTTTTCAGAGCCAAATCCCTCTAAGATACACCAAACTAATACTGTACATTTACCATCTGTATAAACGAGGGATTTCTGATGACATTTATTTATAATAAAGTTTCATTTGCAAGAAACCACAACCTGCGTCATTGAATTGAAAGTGAAGTTGTCGGACTTATTGTGGATGATGTGATCAGTGTTCATTTACTTACAGTCGTGATGAGGTCGAGGTTCTATCCTCTTAATGTTCACTAACAAATCCTATCAACTCTGGCTGAGACTCACCTCAGGAGTCTGGAAAGAAGACTGTGTGTGTTGATCTGGGTTTGGTCTGGATCTGTGTTTTTCTTTCTCTATTTCTTTCTTCTTTTTTTCTGTCTCATTTTTTTCTTTTTTCTTTCTGTCTTTCTTTTTGTTTCTTTCTATCCATCTTTTCTTTTTTCTTTGTATTTTTCTGTTTCTCTGTTTTTTTTCTTTGTTTATTTTATTTGTTTCTATTTTATTTTTTCTTTGTTTGTCTTTCCTTCCTTCTTCTTTCCCACCGTGTTGTCATTTTATCTCTTTCTGATAATGAGGAAATAAAATCGATCAAAAGTTTGAAAATTGCACTAATATCCCTTTTTTTCCCCAGAATAATGTTCAAAACTGTAATATTGCCGCAAATATTGACATTATAAAAGGCAGTAGTTGTACATTTTTATGCCATATTTGCTTTTAAAAACCATATTTTACATATTAGAATTCAATTGATCTGAGTCCACGGTGTCCTAATATCTGTTGTTAGAAGACATTGTGCTTTAGGATAACTGATAGCCACCCTGTGACTGTTTGGCCTGTGTTTTCATCCATAAATCATCACTCTATTTGTCACATGACTTGACAGGAAAGATATGTGCACATTCCTGTGACCGGAACCACAGTCCCACCTGCAGTAACTCTCACTGTCACTGCTCATATTCTGTATTTATCTTGCCACTTCACATTTCCCCTTTCACAGAGCTCATGATCTGGTTATGAAATATGCATGGTGCCTTCCCATCCCCTTCCGTTCCCGTTCCGTTCCGGGCCGGGCTCCGGTCTCCAGTCCGGGTTTTTGCGCCTTCTATCCGCCTGCTGTCAATGAACATCCAGCGCGTCCTCTCCCCTCCGCTCCGCTTTATTCTTCTACGTGTTTCCATCGCTCCGCCTCTTCTTCCTATCTGGATTTTTCCCCCCCTCTCCCCCCTCTCTCTCATTGCATCCATTTTTGTGCATTTAAGAAATCTCCAAGAATTACGAACCTGGAGGAAAGCGAGCTAAGCAGAGTGAAAGAGGAGGGTTAAGGACTCCAAAGGAAAACAAACAAGGACGGACCGGGCATCTTTTATTCCAGCATGCGAGTAAAACCTTTCTAAAGGATGGCAGCGATGGGTTAGACAGGATTTAACATGACTGCAAAATAAAAGGCAAGAGTTTTTTTTTTAAACCCTGTGTATTTTACTACTTTTTCATCCCTGGATGGAGGCTTGTGTGTGGAATACCTGAAGGTTGTATCCTGCAGCCTGTGCACCCTCCTTCTTTTTAAGGGCATCTGTTTCTAATTTTATTTCAGAATGTGTAGTTTGATGTGTAAATTTGGTGTATCAACCTGCAACAGCTTAAATATTGCGAAATCCTCTGCAGGGATTCAGGGCGCCCGGCCGGCTGCAGCGCATTTGGTAAACCTCATCATAAGCATTTAATAGATGAGGCTGAAGCCTGTAATTAATATTTTGACGCTTATTTCTGCAGCAGTGTGTGTGATATGTGCACCTTACCGAGATGTCATGCCGTGTGTAGATACCACGATGCCCCCCACAGCAGCCCGACCACATGAAATGGAAAGGCTTTAAATGTCGCCCAGAATGGTGATGATGATGATGATGCTGCTGATGTTGCTTCATAGTCTTTTTCTCGTTTTTTAGCAACTGTGTGTAAAAGATGTCTGCTCCAGTCGGGCCCCGGGGCGGCCCTGGCCCTGCTGCTGCCTCAGCGGCCAGCGCCATGCCGGAGATGCCGGACCTCAGCCACCTTACCGAGGAGGAGAGGAAGATCATCCTCGGTGTCATGGACCGACAGAAGAAGGAGGAAGCGAAGGAACAGTCGATGTTAAAGTAAGAGCCGGCAGATTTTTTTGGGGGGGTGGTGGTGGTGGTGGGGGTCTGCTCAGTGTTTGGTGTGAATTTCTTTAATTGTCTCCGTGTGAGAAACTGGTGGGTCATGTTGCCTCTTGACATCCAAGCCACATCTTAAACACTCGACTTCTGAGAGATGAGACTGAGGTTGGGGGGGATGTTTGACGGACACTCGTGATCTATTGAGAACAGTTGAATTCAGCGGCTGACTCCGGTTTCTAATGCGGCATTCAGTCCACACTCTCCGACCACTTTCCCCCACTTTGGAGTGGAGCTGTGGAATGGGTTGGGTTAGCAGCAACGGGCGCCATTTTCACGTAAAAAGCACGCCAAATTGCTTACCCTTTCCCCACGAACGTCACCGAGATTACACAATATGACACAGGAAGGATCATTTAAGGTGTCCTTCGTGGTGATGGCGCACAGGGTGTGTGTGTGTGTGTGTGTGTGTGTGTGTGTGTGTGTGTGTGTGTGTGTGTGTGAGTGATTTGGACGTCGGGTCTCGGTGGAGCCCGTCGCTTCGCCCTGCTCCTCCTGTGTACAGATGTCGCTCGGAGCGGTTCAGCACCACGGAGCTGTCCACTGTGGGCTCCGCTTTTTAAGGTGGACCGGAGAGTTTCCGCCATCATCTCCCTCTTCACTGTGTGTGAGCCATAACTCCGCTTTATGGTCGAGTATTAGCCTCTGTCATCTCGCCCTGGTTATAGTCACTTGATGAATTGTTGATTAAAGCATGGCTGTGACCTTCTTAAGGAAGCCAGGCTAATGAGCAGAGGGGGATTTCAGGGCGGTGGCCTTAAATATTCCCATCCTGTTGATTTTCTTGTAGTTTTCCTTCTTCAATGAAAAGGCATGCCAAAGATAATCATGCCTCTTTTAGGATGTAGTAGTTGCAACTGCAGCTCTAACTTTCTCCTCTCTTCATTTACATTTTAACTCGTTTCCTGTATAGATACTTGTACTTTTTCCTCACTTACACTCACCATATCTGCTCAGAAAATCCCTGGCACATTTCCTGGTGATGGTTTGACTGTATGTGAGGGATGTGTGCCACTATCACTTTAGAGGCATTAGCGCCATTGTTTTCCATTATCAGGTAAATGTTTGCTCTGAAGAAGCATTCCTAATGGAGAGAAAGTTGTGCAATCCCTACTTAATGTTGCTGCATGATAAACATGACTCATGTACTCCAAGACATGGCTACCTCAGCTGCTGCGGTGCGTGCTGCGTGAATCATCCAGGCCTTTTCCTCCTTCCCTCCCCATATACTGTCTCCCCCTCCTCCTCTTCAATAGCTGACTGTTTTACCCCCTATTTCTCTTTCTCTGAGGTAAAGGAATTGTCAGTTTTAGTCACTCTGAGTCTGACAGTGATGTCAAAGCCTTGTCATGACTGAGCATGGGCAGAAGAGGCTGTTCTTTGCTGGGGACATGAGTGACGGACGGGTTGTCTCACTATAATGTTAGATAACTTTGATTTTAGGCCACCCAAGATAAACATACACAAGATGTCAAGAGGTCAAGAAGTCCATTGTGTGAAGCGGTTGCATCTTGTGGCGTTTGGGAGTTCTGTTTCCAGCTGTGGGGTTTTATCTCAGCGCCAGGCTTTAAAGCAGGCCATAACAGCTGACAAACGACATGGAGTTAAACAGAGAGCTGACTGACATTGTTTTATTGTTTGCTGAGAGATTCTAATTAGTCAGAATAGTGAGCTTGAGTCTTCTTGACTACAGTTTGGACTCTCAGTGGAGTTTTATCAATAAAAGCCTCATTGTTTCATCTAGAAAGTCCACATTATTTCTCATTCGTCTATACGTATAAGGTGACTCACCGTGAGTCATCAAAACAGTAATCCCCCATTTCTTTACCTATGAATCACACACGCATAACATATCCTAAAGCAGCGTTAAGATGCTCAGCTCTGGCACAGGTACAGCTGCAGCGGATTAACTTGTCATTGGATGGTTCGCAGCATTTCCAGCAGTGTTGGAAACAAACACCCACACTGCAATCCCCAACCCTATAGCATGTGCATCTGTGCTGTCGCAGTCACGGTCCAATCCCTCAGTGGCTTGGATGGCTTTTTGGGAAAGTGGCAGTTTGAACATCGAAATGTGTAATCTAACACAGGGAATCCTGGGAGGATGGAGGGATGGAGAAAAGAGAAAAAGAGAGAAGCCTCCAGCTGCAGGGCTTGCCAACTTGCTGTCATCTCACTGGAGGTGCTACAGAGAGCGTGGATGGAAATCCAGTGCTGCTGACTTGCATGTAATTAGCTACTGTGTTACCCTGCTCATTCCAGGCAGTGCTGTGTTCATCTGCATGAGGAGAATGTGCTGCACCAAGAGAAGCCTCCTCCGTAAGGCGGCGCTCTGCTGTAAAAGCCTTGTCGTCTTAATATCTAACATAGCTTTTTCTTAGACTGCATTCATAGAATCATTGTCAAAGCTGCTGCTGTAAAAGCTGTTTTCAGCAAAGGATCTTAACCCATAAAGACCCAACGATCATTGGTGACCCAAAGCATCTACCGATCTAAAATGTTTAATACCTGTTGATCCACTAATCCTACTAATACATGTAAATAGTTGGTGTAAAATCTAGTTTGTCATCTTTTCATAGTCATCAGACATGACCCATTTGGACATTCAGAGGCTCCGTAGTGAACGTGGAAACGCCGTCATCTTCTACAACATTGATTTTCCCATGAAGTTTAAGAAATGGCAGTGGATGAAGACACTTGTTTTTATGTTCAGTTAATAATATCTTTGTTGAAAAAGTCACTTTTTCTTCTGTTTTCTCTGTTTTGATGTAATCTATAAATTTACTGTGAGTTTTCATGAACATCTTAATTAAATAAAGCAAATTAAATATAGGATTTACAGTGAAAATGCAAAATACAGAGGACAACATTATAATAAATGGTGATAAATCATTTAAGAAAGGTTAAATAGCAAGAAAAATTCATTTGGGCACTGACACAAAAGTAGCACTGGGTCTTTATGGGTTAAAACTTCTACAAAACTGTGCCGTTTTCACAATTAAGCAGGGCTTCAGGTGCTTTTCCTCCATTAAAGAGAATATACCAGAGCTATCAGCTAGCTCGGCTTTCCACGCCTCAGTGAGTCTGAGCAGTACAGTAATGATGGTTATGGGACCCCCACCCCCACCCACCTAGACACCGTGGATCCTGCAGGCAGGCATCAGCTGCCTGCGATGGGGTGACCCACTAAACGCCTGAGGCTCCACTTCTCCTTTCTCCCTGCTCCTCCAGTTCTCCAGGGCTGCTTCCTGGTTCTGCTTGGTGGATTGGATGGGGAGGGGGGAGCAGAGGGGTCAGGAGGGGTAGTGGCTTTCATTTTTGTCTTTCACCTTTGTTGTTCTCTGCAGTACTCTTGGTAGGACTCTACAATATGGTTAAAAAAAAACTCCCATCTGGATATATTACCTTAATGTTCAAGTACATCTATTGACTTTTAATATAAAGGGGGGAAACACAGCATTCTGTATCTCAAACTGTATATTCAGGTGGTATTTAAACAATTATAGAGAGATACACATAGAATACACATGCTGATGTAAAGAATGACAGTAAGCTTAGTTGTGTCCAACATTAGAACTCAAAGTTTTACCTGAAAAGGAATAATTTGTGTACATATTTAACAGTAAGTATAGGGATGTCAGTGTGCATTATAAAAGAAAATGTCTAAGGTCTCCCACTAGTCTCTACTGTAGGTTTGTGACCAGAACACGAGCTGTGAATTGAACCATTTCCACACAATCAACGCTTTCCATTGTTTTTAGGCATTAAATCTTTGCTGTTGGCTTCGTTTTTCCTCCAGAGTTGACTGACTTATCAGTTATTATTGTGGAAAGTCCAAAAAGTAGTGAAATAACATACATGGCAATGAAAGGCAGAGCTGCTTTTCTGTTAAAATCTGGTCAATTTAAAAAGCACACAGATGTAACACGTGTCACTAATACTGCATTTGTTAATAGTAATGTGATCATTTATTATAGATACTATAAAATAGATAAGCATCTTTGATATCCCTCCCAAGTCTGGTACATAAAAGCAGACAAATGTTGTTAATCTATGACCTTTAGGTGCTTGCAACAACTAAAACATTTTGCTTTCCTGACCTAAAGCCTGAACATCCCAATTCCTCCTCTGTCTCGACAGAGTTCAGCTCATAAATCAGGAGGACTGTGTCATTCATTCAGGGGCTTCCTTTGACAATGCTAATTATCCCAGGTTCCTTGTAGGAGGGTCTTCCGCTGACATGCAGCTATTCCAGAGCTCGGGTGTCTGCTAGTCTGCCATCTATCTGAGCACTCCCAGTTTTATTGCAGGGTTTATAAAGACAAAGGTCACCTAGAGTTCTTCAGGTACTGCCTGCAGCTGGGAAGGCATTGTGTACTAGTATTTGGATGCTTTATCTCAGAGATAAACACATTTTGGGAATGTAAACACTGACTTAGTAATATTAACTAATAATTCTCTTTAGCTTTGTTTGCTAATGTTGAGCTATTAAACGTATCATCACTGTTTAACATCACTATTACACTGCAGGGGAACATGCCAAGTTTGTTATGCATTAAACAGAACTGAACTCACGTGCTAAAAGTACTAACAATGGGGTAAAACGTTTGTAATAATCATAACTTCACTCATCATTTGTTTTCTGTAAATGTAGGAAGTTCTGTCGGTTGTATATTAAGATATTAGGAAGAAGTAAGTGTCACATTCTTGGTTAGTTTGGAATACAGTTATAGCAAGAGGTGTAGGGGGTCACTGTGCGTACATTTAACATTAAGAGCACTGACCTCGAATTAGCTGTGATTGATTATATCCCATTTCCTTCCTCTATAACCCCCATCCCTTCCCCCACTATACATGCACACAAACACCCCCTCCCTCGCCCCCACCCTGGTCATTTATCTGATGTGCTAGAGAGCTCAGTGTACCAGCTGGGGTCAGAGAAACAGAGAGGCCCAGTGTCCCTGGAGGCTATAGGATCTCAGCCCCTCTGGGAGACACAGTAGCAGTGGTAGAGTTGTGCACAAACACACAAATAAATGCACACACAGGCCACGTGACGCTACTGTCTTACCTTCCATTGACTACGCCATGCTTATGTAAGAACAGGAAGTTGGGGTGTTCTGGTGGTCCACCTGGTTGAGGCTGTACAGTATAAATCAGTGAATCAGGCCTGGGATTTCAGATACACACGTCCCCTACCTCCTCTGTCAAAAACATATAAACTCCAAAAATAACTTTAAAAAGCCCATGAAGTTAACCTCTGCTTTCCATGCTGAATGGACCCTGCAAGCTGCCAGTAAGAACACATTAACTAAATACATATTGACTTACAATCTGGCCATAGAAGCTGGTACAAAACAGGAAAACCTGGCAACCCAAATAGAGACGGACATGAGGTAGGCACAGTGCTGTACTTCCTGCTCCACTGCAGCCTGTATAAAGAGATAAGAACCAAGCTATTTAACAAAATACAACTGAATTTCCTAAAAAAACTGACATTGTGGAAACACTGACATTCCTAAAGCATCAGCATATGACTTTACTGCTGCTGAGATACTTCCAAAACTGGCTGCACCTCCGTATTATAGCAGGATTTACATGTGTACTGTAGAATATATATGATGTACATTTTAATTTTAATATAATTTATGCTTAATTTTCACAGTACAACCTGCTTTTTCAATAATGTTCTTGGTTTCTTTAACCTTAATTCAATAACAGGCAAATAAAAGATAGATAACATGAGAGAACAATGGTCTGTGGTTATGAAATGATGCAAACCAATGCTCTGAAGCTCCCATTGGATAATGTACAGTACACATACATACATAAATACTCGCTCTCTTGTTCCTCCTCGCTCACCCTTGCCTTCCCATGCAAAGAGCAGATTCTGTCATGAGAGTTCCAGAGACTCCCATCCCCCATCACTTTCCCCAAGGGAGAGAGAGGAAGAGAGAGGATGCTGTCTTGACTCCATAAAGCAGAACGCACGGCAAATGAATACATCATCATGCTAATTAAAGTAACAATGTGTTTTGGTTCTGGGAGGTTGGCATGTTGTCAAGTAGTTTGGCTCAGCTGGACAGGAAATCTGGTTAGAACACAATGGCCATCATTAAAATTCTACACAATATGTAATGCAATATTGTAAGTTGCTTATTAGCAATGCTGTTGTGGGCCTGAATTGGTTTAGTATTAAAAGCTGTTGATATTTTCTTACTTTTTAAATACATGTCAGCCACTAATGCTTTATCTATTAAACTACTTTTGCTTTTCACTTTTTAATTTTTTATTTAAATGAAGTCGGTTTGTGCAACTTTCTATATGATTGACAGGGACTTAAAACAGGCTAATCATTCCATATGCTACATGATAGATGTATTATATTTGTAAGGTTATTGTTCGCTTTACACTCTCTGACTTTTTCCTCTTCTTCTTTTCTTAAATTTTCAAGTGGAATTAATAATTTACTAAAGTTTAAGGAAGCAAACAGTTGTTTTTAGCCACCTTTGGGCAGAAAAATTGATTAGACTCATCATTGATATCATGATTAGATGAGATCATTGATTAGATGATTACGTGCACATTTTGAAAGTTTGACAAGTTGTTATGTCTACACCTTTGCTAACCTATGCAGTCATATGATGTTTATGGTAAATGTACGTCTAATATTCACTCTGTTTTTAGCAAAGGAAACAAACTGAGGTTTTATTGTTATTTGTAGATTAAAGTAGAGTTGATGGGGGGGATGTGTAGCAGAACAGTGAAGATTTCAGCTGTAAAACAAAAAGATCCTATGCTTGATACAACTTAAAATAAAGTACACTTTCTCTGAAGTTGCATGTAAGAAATATGTATTTGGATCAGATCATGGTTCCAAGAAGTACACTGTATAAATAATATGAATAAACTGAAGGTAATACATTGGTGAATTTGGTGAACATACAGGGAATAATCTATACTATAATATAATATATACTGTTTGTGCTTAGTTGAGTGACTTAAGGTGTTCAGAGCGAGACCAAAGAGCAGACCAGTTGGCATCGTAGAGAGGAGAGGAAATGAGAAGGGGCGAGAGGAGCAGAGAGGACAGGAAAGGAGAAGAGAACATCAGACAGAAAATGAGAGGAGAGACATTGACGTCTGAGATGCTATCAGGTCTCGTTGCTGATATGACAGCCTCAGTCCCCACTGACGGAGCAATCAGCCTGCCATCTCCCATAGCCTGCTCTTCTCCTGCATGGCACAGCACAGCATCAGCCTCCATTGTCTCTCAGGCTTTGTTCTAAATAACATCTGCATTCGTCAGCATCGGTTTTATTCTCTTCTGGGCTCTTATCCCTCAAGCAAAGTTTGAAGGGATTTTCCTGCCCCTGGCTGTGCACTTTGAAATGCCCTTGGCAAAACATGACAGTAGAAAAATGTTTTAGAATGAGAAGTAAGTTGTAGCAACTTGTACACGGAATGTTAAATATTCACAGTCACAATAAGTTATAATACTTTGTACACTGCAGCACAGGATGCTCCAATTTTGCTATATGTTAAATAATTAGGCAGGAGTGCCTCAAGCAGCTTCAACTGCTTAGATAATTAACAGTATTTAAGTGTTTAATGTTGAACTAAGCAGATACATATGTGGTTATACTAAGGTAGCATTTTAATCCTTCGATCAGCTTTACCATTGGTTGTAATACAGCGTGCACATGAGAGTTGCAACAATGCAATGTGTGTGTTTTTCATGGAAAACAGATGTTTAAAAAGCAAGATTAGTTAGAAGTCATCTTGAGCCGAATAAGAACATCTCTCTTGTCGTTATATAACTTTATGAATACTCAGACCTACAGATGAAATATGGATAGATTCTGAAAACAAAGAAAAAAGTCACATCAGAAATGTAGCCAACAAGAGCAAAGGGAGGAGAAATGTGAGAGTGAAAGGGGCTGAGAAGGGGCCGCTCTGTCACTTTTATTACCCCCCCCCATCTATCCCCATCCACCTTAGGTAGAGTCTGTGTAGGGGAAGATATAGGCTGCAGTATCTGACCCTCAGAGGGAAGATGGCTGCCCCAGAGGAACATACGTGGCTGCCATAGAGTCACTGGCACCACTGATGTTAAATGTGTTTCCCCAAACCCCGGGGCGGCGTGGTGTCACACTAGAGACAAAATCTGCAGAAAGAAATATAAAGGGGCAGAACTTATAACTGATTTGGCAAACTTTTAAACAGACGGCTATAGGGGTGACTTTATGTTTTGTCAGCGTAGATGGATGTACAGAGGAAGGCGTGGTGCCTTTACCCTCCCCCATGACATTCCCTCTGGGTTTGTTTTATGATTGTTGAACCCTGAAAGGTCAGAGAAAAGACACCCCTCCACTCTGTACAACAGAGCGCTCAAACCACATGCCCTGGAGGACCCAGGTTATCCAGGTTGTCATCCTTACCAGACTAGACAAGGTGATTGCACCAGTTAGTTTCCTGTCTGTGGAACATGAGTGAATCAGTGGAATCAGCTTCAAACCTGTGACATGGGGGTTTTTCATCCTCTACTGTGTGTTTTCTCTGATGCTTCTGAACCTGGAACCCTTTTACATACAAGTCTATGTGTTTTTTTTCTAAGATGACACACAGAGACATACTGTATCTGGTAGAGCACCGGGATATCATGACTCACGTAAATATACACGCCACTTTTAATTGGTGTGTTGTCTGTATGCATTATAAGCTTTCCGCATGTATGTTGACGCCGTTATTATCCCCTAGTCCAACCTGAATCGATACGTCAAATACCACGCACTGAGGATTAGGGTTATATGAACCAGAGATCTACACTAGTGCTGCTACTCACACTGGTGCATGAATGTGTGTAAATGTTTGGTGGTGGTCGGAGGGGCCGTTTGGCGTGAATTGACGAGCCACGCTTCCGTCAGTCTGCCCCAGGGCAGTTGTGGCTACAAACGTAGTTTACCAGAGTGTGACTGTGAGTGAATGAATAATGGATCCATTGTACGTGCTTTGAGTATGCGTTAATAGAAAAGCGCTATATAAATCTAATCCATTATTATTATTATTTATCTTGGCCTAAATTGACACGTGATCGAATGGCGTTGAATAACACGCAAAAGGTCTAAAATATGTAGGTATAGCACACCAAATGCCATAAGAACTGGCGTGACATAGAACGCCATTGAGAACGCCATATTGAGATCGGTCTTGGTAGAGAAAGTGAGAGACAGACCCGTTCTCAAAAAGGCAGCTGAATGGCCAGTTACTAAAGGTGGAATGTGGCGCCGGGTCATCTCAAGCTGATTGCGCTCCATGACTGAGAACCCTCATGCTGTTAGTTGGACTATTAATAGTGGAGGCATTCAGCGCTTCTGCAGTGGCCTGCAAGCAGCCAGGCATCTACACAGGCAGCAACGGCCTGCAGCCATGTTGGCATCGAGGAAAACTAGGCAGCAGAGAGGATTGTATAGGCTGCCACACACTCCACACCAGCAAACTCAGCTAATCAGAGGATTTAGTAAGACAGGAGCATTTAATAAAAACTTACCTGATTCTAGAAATTGAGAGTAACAGGCATTTTTCAAGGGTAGTCGCTACACTTCAGCTGTATATGAGTCTGCATGTCTGACAGTATGATTTGATCAGCCATTCTGGTTCTGTCCAAAGGTTAAAAACAATCCACCTCCCAACACCTTGAATTCTCCTTTATTAAAACAGCGCTGTGTGTTTAATCTGTCTGATGTGTAAACAGGCAGGATAAGGTTTAGGGGGGTGTCTATGTCTTCAACAGGTGTAATGACATCCTGGACTGTCTGCTGCGTTCATTTTTGTGAGCTCTACACCATATGCTACCACACCAATAAAAACAAGTGATATTGTTCTTTTCGGATCATCGAGAACTGTTTGATAATCTGTTCATCTCATTAGACTATTTTGCTTTAGTGTAAGAACAGGGTAAATCTGATTAAAACAGGCGTATATGATAATACAGTCCAATATTCTTAACATAACTATTAAATCATTAGCTTAAGTGAATTTTTCATCTGCCATAAAAGACATTCGTTATTTTATATATATATATATATATATATATATAAGGGAGGGTTTTGAATCTCCATACGGTGTTAGGAGCCTGAGGCTTTATTCCCTGTTGCCAAATGACTACTTGTATGTAGTTCAATTTGTTTGTTGTCTTATTAACAGTTAAATGTATATATTTAGATGAGGTCATAATTAAATAAAACTGAAGCTCACACACTTCATATGACCCACTTTAAGAAGTTTTGTTTTGGGTAAATTACACTTTTATCCATAAAGTAATTTTGTTTTCAGACACATTCCTCTTTTTATTCCTATTTATACACATCAGTAATTACTTTTGACCAGGTGCAATGATTACATACTGAGACCCAGTTACACTTTATCAAGAATAAATCACATTGTCACATTCATTTCATGAGAAAAAGTAAAGAATATTTTATGCTAACTTTATGGGCAACAGTGTAGTTTTAAGTTGTACATTCTTAAAAATGTTGCAACACAGACACTTGCTAATTTTTTTTGTCACAGAATAAAATAAAATAGAATAGAATAGATATATAACAAGGTAAATTTACATCCACTAGGCCTGCTATTTGAGTCAAACTGAAATAGAAAACTAAATTAATATGTTTCTGCTAATTATACTATGGTAATAGGAATGATGGGTAAAGGAAGTGCTGCTCACTGAGGGCATGAAAATGAAAAGAATAAAAATGAAAGATAAATGGACTTGTTAAAAGTCCCCACCCGCCTCCCCACCCCTCTCGGATGCTTTGCTCTGTGTGTGAGCTGGTATTTTTACTAGCGGTAGTTTACACAGCGCTCTAATCTCGCCTTCCCTGTGTGTGTGTTTGTGCGTCTGCATGTCTGCTGTGTGTGTGCGTGTGTACTGCTCATTCAAGACTCAGCTGGTCGAAGCAGGTGCAAGCTGGTGACTCAAACATGTGCACGCTGCCTACCCGGCCTTTCTAAAACCTTTTTGTCTGGCCGAAAAACTCAAACCATGATGTGCCGTCTCTAAACAAACCCAGCCGCCCTGTAAACGGTACCGAGCCACCAACCAAATACACACATTAGCTTCATGAAGACCTCACAATCCAGACACTACTACTTATTATGTAATGACTTGCATGGTTAAAAACTTTACATTTGCTTATGTAACCCCTGCTGATGTCACAGTGAGAAAACACATACTGTAATAATATGTAAAATTCCTGTCAAACCACTTGCTTTCGTCAGTATTTTTTCTGCAGATCATTGTGCTGATCACTCTCCCTGTGTTGAATTGTTCTTAGAGGTCCAGCAGGGATCAAGGGGTTATATGTTTAGTAGTATTACAGCGCTTTACATGTACTGTAGATGTAGATGCTGCTGTGGATAGATTACAGAAGCGGCCAACTGACATAAATAGGGAAGGATAAAGAGCAGCCGCTGTCATGACGTCACAAATGTAGCCGTGGCCCTTATATAAGCCCACTGTTTGAACACTACACACAGGCACTGCCATGTAACCTACACTAGGACACACTGTGCGGTGTATAGAAAATGTAGTCCACTGCTCACACCGCCTAGGGCTGAAGGTGGCTTTGTGCAAGCTTTGAATGCATTATTCCGCAGATTCAGTAACTGTATGTGTGCACGCGTTAGTGTATTCACGGTTGCTCTGTTTGTGTAGTCTAGCGTGTACTATCTACCACAAAAATAACAGTGAAAAGGCCTGTTCTCCCTGTCGCTGTCATCTGATCAGGAGACAGAGAAAGCTGATGTTGTGATCCCGTGATCGTGCTTCTCGTCCCAAGTCTGATGGAGGATCTCCCGTTAATCCCTTAATATCACTCGCCCCGCTGAGATACTGCTGCCATCGCCATGGTGATGCTGAGATGGCCTGGATGTGTTTTAACACATGGCCTGACCAGCGGGGGGTGGGGTTGTTGATGTTTTTCCTTTCCTCTTTTTTTTTCTTTTTGTACAGAAATCCCTCTTTGTGAAACATAAATGCGATCACTTTAAATAGTATCTCAAGGCAGGAAATGCAAACGGGTGGGCCGCTGGATTGGCTGCGTACGAGGGAGAGAAGCTGGTCGCCTTATCCTCCAGTGGGCGGCTGCTTGGATGGTTGGTTGACTGGTTGGCTGGTTAAATCTGTGCAGAGAGGCGGCTAATGCAAGGGAATCCTTTGATTTGGGATTTTACAGCAGCCAAAGTCACACAGATCTCTCTCTGCCATCAGACAGCTGTTGAGTGGCATGGAGTTCAAGTTAATTTTGCCTGCGCTGTAGCTTGGTCACATCTGTTTATTTTTCTGAATGTGCCGATGTTTATCTCACAGAGCCTCCATCACATGTGTGTCATATGTAGCCATGCAGAATAGTATAACCTCATGAAGTAATGGATACCTCGCTCCCTAAGCTGTTTACCAGATGCTATGTGATGCTACTGGAGTTTGGAGCATCATATGGCATCAGCAGCAATATTTTAGCAAAGCGATGGGTGTAACCGGTGTGCAGTCGAGTGATATTAGATCTGTTCTTGTCTGTCTGTGTACACTGGAGGCAGTTTAGTTAAGCGAGGTACTGTATTAGTGACGTGCTGTGGTGATGAATTGGGACAGGAAGGAGCAGAGCAGGCTGGGCCAACAATAGGCAGGGTATCTATTACCTCTCTATTGTTAGCCATGGACAGGCTATTATTATAGCCCTGAGTAAGACATAGACAGCTGACTGCAGTTTCAGTACAACCCACCCCCTGGTCCCAGCAGGAGCAACAACATCATGAGGTTTCATGTGTGTTTGTGGCTCAGACTGATGGCTGATAAGAGATGAGTTTAGACTAAAGTGTGGATAGTTACTGCGTTTAGCTCTCTGTTTGCTCAACTTTCTAGAAGTGTCCACACGTCACTATGAGATGGTTTGTTATTCCATCCACTGGTTTGTCTCTGTTACAGGGAAAAGATTTTAGAGGCCAAAGGTCAAAACTGCTTTGGTCTCACATGTTTTTGACCAGAACTGCTTGTTATAGCAAGATGGACAGATTATTATGCACAGATAGTGGATGCATCTCATTCCACTGATTCATTAAGTGTCTTTTTTTATATAAATTACAAGAAGAGCGAATTCGTACATAAATGAACATTCCCCTGCATTTTTACAGACATTTGTGGTTCATCTTGTAGGCATAAACCAGGCATTGTAAAGAGATTTATGCTTGATAAGTCATATCTCTGTATATTAGGTGTTATTGGAACCACATATAAATGCTTAAATTTGACTTTATGATCCTAAGTAAACACATGTAGGGTGAGGGAACAGTTTATCTAAATGTGTGTATTTCTTCTCATCATTAAAATAAGACACACACTTTACATTTAGCTGGACTTAGCAGGCTCTCATTTTTACTCCCCTTCGTCTTTTCTGAGATGCTTGAAATGCAAATCTACTGTGTTTTGCCATCCCAAACAGTCTCCCCAGTGGGTCTTTAGGAATAGATGCTTTAGAAGACCAGGGCACTGGCTTATGGATATAAGTATCACCTCTTTCATGCCTTACATCATGGGATTCAATCTCAAATGTTCCAGTTACAAACCAGAAAACCAGTAGGAAAGTCTGGGCCTGTTTTAAAACTAGGCTTTTGCTGTTTATGAGACTGGAAATAATGCGGCGATACTCAGACTGGACAGAATTGGTGCTTGAGAAGTGGTTTGATGCTTGAACATTTATAGCTGAGGGGTGAGAGGAGGACACGGCGCTGCATTGAGCCATCTCCCCGCCCTGTTTTTGGAGCTGGAGACTGGGCTAATGTGGAGGGCAGTAACCCTGCCGTGGCGGGGCGAGGCCTGGGGCCGGGTTTCTACAGTATTCCCTGTGGAGCTGTTCAGCCGTGTATGGGAGGAGCTGTGACGTGAGCATGGGACAATGTCAGCTGCCAAGGAAGTGCTGATCACAGCGAGAATAAAATGTATCTGTGTCAGGATGAATAAAGGAGGCTGACAGAAAAAGCAGCCGAGCATTCACATACAAAGAGAGACACATTCATACAGACGCCATCGCCGAAGCATTTACCAAAACAAGCACATATGTGTAAGAGCACAAACATGATGAATCACCCCCTCTGGGTACTTTTTATGTTTTCACTCTACAGTAAACTAGCTGTATTCAAATAACTATTGTACATATGTTTCTTTGCGTGGAAATACTCTTGTGAATACGTGGGCTGCTGGGTGATTAGCTGACTCTTTGCCACCTGGAAATCTCTCAGGAGGAGAGATATGGAGCAGCTCAATTGAATCCTGGCAGGTAATCTAAGGAAACAGATGGATTTTAGTTATATTTGGCAGCAGATTAGCCACTTCCCCGTTGCTCAGAAAATCTGCTGTTGCCAACTCCTGTTTGACAATCTGAATATTAGTCCTTGGTCAGGAGGTCTGGCGGGTGTGCTGTTAGATTCCCTATTTTGATGAGTGCGCCCTGTGGATTCAATCCTATCTGTGCTTTCTAAGGCCCAGCTGTGGTTGCTGGCCAAGCCCTCCACGCCGAGGTGCCTGCCCCTCGCCGTCCCTCCTGCCCTGCCTATCACACCGTGCCAGCGCCCACCGCCAGAGGAAGTTATCAGCTCTATCCTCTGCCCCTAATCCTCTCGGAGGTGGAGAGGAAGCGTTAAGTAGCACTTCTCCTGGCATTTATAGGAGAGGTAGAATGAACAGGTGTCTCAAGAAGACCTAATCATCTGTCTATAAATGAGCAGCTATTTTTAGCACACACTTCCTTTTCTTGGTGAGGTGCAAGTAATGTACAGTAGAAGTGGGAGAATGGGTAGTTCTGTTTAACACTATATGGACAAAAGTATTGGGACGCGTTGAATTCAGGTGTTTCTTTTCTAGCAGGGGTCTGGGATACAAAACAATAATAACAAATGTCATAATATAGTTTTATATTAGGATAAATATCCTTTTATTGCATTGGTTAGTTTTGGTTAAATTGTTATCCTCTAACTTTCTAAAATATTTTTCCTTCTCTGACTGTAAATAATAATTTTCTACCACAAATAACCACCTACTTTCTTTGCATCTCACTTAGGAAGAAAAATCTTCCATTAAACTTTAAGGAAATATTGATGTTTATATCTCAAACCAGCATGAACAGGATATCTTATAGCTGTGGCCATGATGTGTCCCAGTATTTTCGTACATATAGTGTATATCCCAGAGGCGTAGTGCTGACATAGTGTATATGCTTGCTTTCATAATGTGGCTGATTCTAGTACAGTAGCACTATCTGCAAGTTTTGCAGCACGGGCAACATCAACGCGATAAGAGAATTCCTCCCAGACACTGCCTGTCAGATGTTCTGCAGGTGGTGGCCACATTGAACACTTGTAAGACAGGAAATAAAAGTTGATTGTGAGTAGAATACTTGTGACTTGGCTGGAGTTTTCAATTGCTTTTACTTATTAAAATATTGCGTAATGAAGTTGGTTCATTCTTTTTGAATAACCCTGTACTATGGGCTACCTTTCCTCCCACATCTGGAACTTAAACATCTGAAAATATAGAATTTCTTGTTGTTTATGACTCGTTCTTATTTTATGCAAATTCGTCCTCAAGAGTACCTTTTAAAATTGGGACTAAATGTTGTCTAGAATAAATGATAATGTTAATTGCTCTCGTTTTCTTTTCTGCTGTATGCTAATAGATCATTCATAGCATACTGGTACAGAATGCAGCTTGACCAACTCTCCCTGCAGGTCACTTGCCTCTGAGTGATTTCAGACAGACATTAACCTCATCTCCTGGCAGTACTGACCGACTGGGCTGGTGTTAATGATGTATGTAGTTGGTATTTACCCACTGAGCCAGATTACTCCCTTATGATCCAATTATCACTCAGTCTGCAGTGGACTCAGAGGGCTGCAGGGTCACTGCTTAGCCATGAGATGCTCTATCACAGATTTTCTACTCCAGCGTCGACGCCAAGATGAGGCTGCATCTCACTCTGTGCTTAAATGCCAATACCCTACACTAAAATCATGAGGAGGCATTGTAGCATTTCATTGTAGTATCTTGGCTGAGCTGGGCTGTCTGCAAAGCCAGCACTCCACAAGGGGCATTTTACTGCATGCTTTACTAGAGGAAATTCATTACCTGTGTATATAGTAGGCATAAAAAGAGGTTTTAACTAGGCGCTATACAGTGGAGACAGCTTCACTGCAATCTTGCAGGACCCCCACCCCCCGAAGCCTACATTCATGTTTCAAGCAGTTTAGTTTTCAGCCATGTTGGGTCTTGTTTTATTCTGCAGTTGGTAATCAGCGAAAAGTCACAGTTTCCCTGAGGAGAACGCTACTGCATCTGACCATATCCCACTGATCGCAGCTGCCCACATCTGGCAGGCTTTTGTAAAGGAATTAAAAAGAAGCAAAGGATCCTCACTATTGGTATGCTCATAAAGACGATTAGAGGAAGAGTGACTGACTGGATGGGCAGGGCCTGCACACTTCGGGCAGGAGAGATGGTGTAATTGGAAAGTAATTACGCCTCCGGTGGCATGTGTGGAAACTCGGTAGAGTGTGACAAAGAGTAGAGTGTGTGGGCTGGATGTTGCCTAAAATGAGAAGAGGTACATTGCGACTGTTGATTAAGAGGAAACGCTTTGTCTTGCCATACAGAGGTTGATTAGATGTGGACAAAAAGGCTGCACCAGCAAGAAATGTGTTGTGTTTCACAGCTGGTACCTGTTTCATTCGCGGGCATTGGCGCCCACTGTCTTATGTTGTAAAAGTTTAAAGAATATGGCATTGTCGCTTTCTTTTTTTCTTTTTTTTTTTAAATCTATTTTAATTTATCCTAATAATCTGGATTTTCTGATGCTACAATCTTACTTATGTACTCCTATGTAGTACCAGGTGGGACTGTACTGGCAGGACAGGGGAGATGGGGGAGTATGGAGGATGTTTAAAGGATGAAAAAATATAGTTTGATGCCATTTGCACTCAGGTTTATGCATTGGTGTTGTATAGGCCTTCAGTTGTGTGATATTTACACCCAAGTGCAAAGCTGTCCTGCAGATAAGCTTTGGAAATGTAGTTAATCTTGTGAAAATGTGGTTTATCTTTGCCCAAACTATCATCTTTTCCTAAACTTCACTTAGTAGTTATGGCGACCAAAGCAAAACTCCTCAACAACATGACACATCAGAAATGAACCACATGGATGCACAGCAAACTGAACCATAACTGTTAAAAACTAGAATTGCCGGTGCTAGTATAACTACCAGTAACTAGTTCAAATACCTATAACTGCTATCACTACTACTCCAAATATACAAGTGCAGCTGTCAGTACAATAATAGAAACCTCTACCATAAATCCTATTTCAACTGTATGGATAAATGAATATTGATGAAGGAGACTTGACCAAATCTATCACTGTAAGTCTGTGGTCCTGAGCGGCCCCTACTTGCCTCCCACCGGTGGACTGGGTGAGGGCAGGTTTCCGTATCTGCTGCCTATCACAAGTGGTTAAACACACATTAGATGCTGCTGGACCTGCTGCGGTGCATGTGACATGTTGCCAACCTTGTTCCGGGTGTGAGAGAATGTGATGATTCAGGGCTCGTCGTACAGCTGTCACATCAGTGTACTGCTCTTAACACAGCTGTGGCTCGGGAACAGCAGTTTGTGGGGGAAGAGAGATGCAGTTTAGGGAAGTGGGAGGAAGTGGTGCTGTTCTTTCAAGTCTCTAAGCTTTGTTATCGTCACTTTCCTCCTTCTCCACCACAGAGCTCAGATTACTTACATATCCGGTATTTTACTAAAATGTAAATCTAGTGTTTTCTACCTTATGCACAGTTACAAATATTATCTTGACATCGCAGGATTTATATTTTGGTAGGATTTAGCTGTCAAAGAGACGCAACAAAAGTCATCTACCCCTGAACCATGGATGGTCTACCACTAGATATACTGTATGTTTGTTTCAGCAGGGTTGTTATGGTCTTCATGATTTTACTATGAAGCTGAAGGTATTTTAGGCACATGCATTGCATCCAAAAACACTGGCCAGAACCAAAACCTGATGTTGGTGTTGCGAGGAAAATGAAAGAAATGTCACTATTGTCATAGAAAGCCGCTCTCATAGAAAACATGCACAGTGGTATTTTACATTCTTTGCTGTTGGTGATTTTGGTCTTTTGCTCTTGACACTTTAATACAGAAAAGTACCCCAAAGATGAATGGCTTAGTGACTTACATTGCTTTTATTCATTTTTTCCATCATATCTTGATCATTCGTTAGTCCTAATTTAAGTGTTTTTTTTCTTTTTTTTCTTAAACCTAGATACCAATAGAAATTGGCAAAATCCTGCATTCTTTTTCTTTTTTTTATCAGTCATCCACTTCATCTACCTCCTGCCTATTACACAAAAGTTTGTATCAAAATCAGCAGTCTTTCAATTACGTATTGCATTGAGAGTACATGTGATTATTTCTCTGTGAGCAGTCGTAGAAAGACACTGAAGACTCTCTGGATGTATTTACACATTACAATAGTGAATTTCCTCTTGGTGATCAATACGGTTCATCTGTACCTTTATCTGTATCTGGCTTTTGAAAGTGAACAGAGAAGGTAGAAAACATAAAAACCTTTCACACACTGGCTGCACAGTACTAAAAAACTGCTGAATGGTGCATCATATTCATCCTAAATGACACTCAAACTCAAAGAAATAATTAAAATTTCATTTAACATCATGGCTTCTTCTGTTGTGTTGCTTGCAAAAATATAAATGGCACAAAAACATCTTTGTTAGATGTTCCATTCTTCGAAGTTTGTGCTGCACATCTGTCCACTAGAGAGCAGTGTAGCATTATTCATGGCCTGGCTGCCTCTCAGCACCACACCAGTGAGATTAAACACAGAATTAAATAACAACAAAGGCTAAAAACAACACTGTTTTGTTGCTTATCAAAGGTAAAAAAAAAAAAAAAAAAGTAGTGTAGGCTACAGAGATTATCTGCACAAAACTACTCCTAACTCCTGTCAGCTGTGTGTGTTTTTATTTACTGTGTGCTTGTGGTTGTAGAGAAGCAGAGTACAGGTTAAAGAGATGGAAAACAGAGACTGTATCTGCCCCCAGGCCTCCTCAGCAGCCAGGATACTGAATACGTCACTTGTGACATTTTACACTCACTCATTTTACTGCCCCATGTCAAATAATACACTCGGCGTGCACACACCCTCTTACGTATGCACACGTAGGAGTACAGTACACACATGGATATGAGCCGTCGCACACATGGATGCATAGACGGATACACACACATCCACTCACCCAGTCCAGCAGCTGTCCAGGCAGGCAGGCAGGCAGGCAGGCAGGCAGCAGGCTCGATCAGATAAATATGAGGCTTGTAATGCGACCACAGAGACGGGGCTGATGGGATCAATAAAGAACACCGCTGCAGGTCATCAGGAGAACACAGTGAGAGGATAAATATGGACTGGCTCATCGGAAAACAGACCAGCGAGACTGATGGGTACACAGGACTATATCTTCTCTCGTGTGTTCTCACACCAGTCTGACACAGATCAGACAGGCAGATTTCTTGCTCTGATGTGCTGTGCTCTATCAACCTGTAGCTGAAGTCGATGCTGGGAGGCTTCGATGCTCCATTCTGACGCTCTGCCTGAAAATGACATTAGTTTATTACACATTTTTTACACAAATGCATCATTAGCAGGCAGTGATGTATCAGATGTCAGTTTGTTACTTACTTTAACCAGCTGATAAGTGTTTTCAGCGCAATGTTTAGTATCACATGACCTGAATGCTGTTTATAGGAACTTCTCACTTCTACTCTTCCAGCATTCTGGAGCTTTATTGTTCATTTCTGTGTGGATTTGGCTTCTTGTTTTTGATGCTTTATTGATGAGGATTTGTTTTCAGTTTTACATGGCTGTTATAAGTTGATAAATGCAAGAAAACAAAACAAAAAAACAACGCACGCAGTCATACAAGCATTTAACACTGCTTCATCTTGGTCATAAACAAAATCCAATTAACACATTCCCTTTCACACAGCTATATAAAGCATGCTCTGCACTTTGCAGAAGTGGTGATGAGTTGTGTGAAGTTGCAATGTGTGATTCTTGGTTACAGCTCAACTGTGTTTGGCTTTAAGTCACATTTTCAGTGGCTGGATTCTGTTAGATGACATTCAAGGGTGATTGGTGTGCCATACGGGCACATTAAGGACACATTGTGTATTTATTACAGTAGATCGTTGATGTGGCTCAATGTGCTGTGCAGGCAGGGCTGTGATGTTCTTTAGTTGCATCTCCAAACTTGTGGGGATGCCTGGAATATTACTGAGAACTGGGTTTTTTGTGATGGAAGCCAGAATTAAGTTGGACAACAGAAATTTATGGGCAGTATATGGATAAGTGACTGAATAAAAACATAAAAACATGCATTATGATCAGAAAGGTGCGCTGACACTTCACCTTTCCAAATCAATTGCAAAAGTGATGTTTGTCCATGTCAAAAAGGGTGTTACTCACATGAAGCGGTCATATTTTTACATTTAAGTTCACACCTTCATCCTTTTGTCATCTTTAAAATCGTTTTAATTGTTCAGTTTTCTTCATGTCATCACATTATCATCATATCATGTCATCATCCTCATCAAATCATCATCTATAATATCCTGAATATTATTCATATTATAGTTAATGAATAATTTATCAACTCATCTTAAGTAAAAGTCCATTGTGTCTGTTTTTTTTTTTAAATCTTCTTTATGTTCAGTTATTCATCTTTTTGTGTTCTGTATGCACTGAGTTGTGCACACTTTTTATTTTTTTATGTTTTAGGATCAAAGAAGAACCAAAGCCTCAGCCAGCACAGTAAGTAAACTGCATTACCCAGAGTGCTCTAGGCTTTGACACTTCTTCCTGTCATTTGGTGCTGTGTGCTTCATGTGGCTTTCTCCTCTTTGTCTGGGGGTAAAATGAAAAAAAAAAGTCACTAATGTCATGAAAGGCCGCTCTCGTAGAAAAATTGCACAGTGGCATTTTGCATTCACAGACTCTAAATGAGCACTAACTGGATTTTGGGATGCTGTGCAGGATGCTAAACAGCTGACTTCCATGACATCATTGACAACAGCTTTTCCTTTCTATGAGCTTTATTATATCCAGGCCCCGACCCCTTTTTCCTCGTGTCTGGTCTCTAACTGGCCGCTCATTTCCACCCAGTGTATCATCTGCACTCTGATTGGCTTGTGCAGCGTTTTACCGACGCAAAGCTGCATTTTGACCAAATCCACCTGCAGGGCTAACCAGTCCGACAACCCGACTGACTGCACCTCTAAGCTTCAGTAGAATAAATTACACTCCTTTAACCCTCAGCTGAGTGTTTGTTGCAGCTCTCATTTCCATTGGCTGCAGAGCTTTCCTGCTTCTTCTTTCCCTCCTCCTACTGTACGTCTGTCTAGATCATCTTTCTTTTTTCCTCCTGTCCTTCTCTTTGTATTTCTGACACTATCTCTGGTTGTCAATGTTCCACTAATCACAGCTCTGCCAGTGTCCCGGCCCTCTCCTCTCTTTGCTCCTCTCTGGTTGTGGTGAATGCCTCTTAGAAAGCCAGCTGCTTCCTAAAACCCTTTCAGGACACACTGTTTTATCCCATGATGACTCACTGCCATGTTCAAGTCACACTTTGCTTATTTGAACAGGTGGTTTCCCTTTAGTGGGATCACTGAGCTGGTAAATAACGTTCTTCAGCCCCAGCAAAAGTCCCAAAATGACAAGGAGCCAGAGCCAGACGCGTAAGTAATAGCACAGACCCCTCCCCGATCTCAAACATACAGTAGTGATCCCAGCACAGTATGTATGAGCCCAGTTGATACTCGATTATCTAACACAAGTTCTCAGTGTGTTGGTTGAAGCATATGAGAGAGTGGTGGGATAGGGGTTATGTGTAAATGGAGCAGTTTTGGTGTTTTTTAGATTAAACAAGTACCAATGTATAGTTAACTTAAAGGTCTAGTGTGTAAAATTTAGAAGGATCTAAACACAGATGTGGAATGAAGTGTTCATAATTACAATTTCATTAGTGTATTATCATCTCAAAGTAAGAGCTATTGTATTTTTGTCACATTAAAAGGAAGCAGGTCCTTTCATGGACTCCACCATGTTTCAACGGTAGTTTTGGACTGACATTTTCTTCTTCTTCTTCTTTCCGTTTTTGCATGGTATCCAGCGTGAAGGTACATTAACATCACCTACTGTCTTTGAATGTTGACCAGAAATAATATAGTCTTCTTTAAAACAGCACAGACAGAACAAACACTGTAGATAACATTGTGCCTTCATGGTGTTTGTGCCCACCATAGATGAGAGGGGGGGGGGGTTGGGTCCGTTGCAATCTGCACCTCTTTTGCTACATGTCTCTAAATGTCCTACGCTGCACCTTTAATGCCTGTCCACACTAATGCATATATTTTGCAAAATTGATGTTTTTCTTCTTCTCTACATTCCCATATTTGGCCATGCATAAAAGTGAAAAATTTTCAGAAAACTTAGAAATTGTTAAACGATAATACTTCATTTTGCTCCTGTCTATTATGTCTTTGTATAATGAAGTTGCACCTGAAACATTATATCCAGGTGTATAAATCAGTGTATGACCTGCAGTAGATGGAGGTCAGCACCGATACCTTTGGAAGACGGACTGTACCGGCGTAATGGATAATACACATCATGTAAAGAATACATTTCCACAACCACAAAAAAAAAAGCCTCTTCATCTGCTACGTCAAGTATTATCCGCATGTTGTACAATGAAACTTTGGATCAGTTTGGAGTTGGTTTACACTGTGGTATGGACAGAGATATTCAGTAAAATAAAGGTCACGTGGGCAAAACGTATGGAGAAATAAAATATCTGTTTATTAAAATATCAGTGCTGGTGTGGACAGGACACAAGAAGCTGGAGAATCTTTTTGTCTCATAGTAAATAATGTCATAAATGGACAAAATGAGTGATTTATTCTAAGCTTTCTCAACTGGTGGATTGTGAACCAAAAGAAGGTGGTAGACTCTTTTTTTTCTGGCTGAGTTGCGAAGTGTGTGGTTAAAAAAATATATAAATATATAAATATATATACTAAATATATATGTATCTTATTGAGTTCATTATCAGGCAGTTTGACAGATATGCTTCAAACATGTGCAGTATGCATTGATTCCAAAATGACAGGCCAAATTTATTTGTCAGCAGGATGCAACATAAATATGACCATGATCGGGACTGAAGTGTATGATACGTCAGAACCAAAACTGTAATGTCACATAGAAGTGAAAGGCATAGTTTTCACTAATCTCTGTGTGTTAAGTAAAAACAGCTGCATGTAGTAATAAAAATATGTGTATTTTAGATTAAAAATGACATTTTATAACATTCTATATACTGTATGTCTAATATACTTTTTCTAATACAATTGGTAATTTGAAATTCCTTAAAAGTATGTCACAACTTTATGAAAGATGAAACTAGCTGAGAACCGCTTCATTAATCTATATATAACTGAATTCTGTTAATTAAATTATTATTAATACTAGTAGATTAAGGTAGAGAAATTTCAATGGGAACAAAAAGAAGCAGAGACCTCACTCATAACCACAAGTTCCATCAAACACCACTGAACCATCTGGACAAGAAAGTGGCCAAACTGAGTATGTCTAGAGGTGGAAAGGTTTGATCCCATACCTCTCTCTACATCTGATTTAGACTTTATCCAGAAGGTAAATTTTGTCCTTTCTAAAGACCTGCATTGGAAACCAGTGTCTACAGAGATCTGGGCTAGTCTTCTATTTGCTTCTCTTCTTTATGCATCTGAAATAATTTCAGAAGACTTCATTTATACTGACGGTTCCATCTAATCTATTACTATTGGACTGTGACTGATGCTGTAAAAGGAAGGTTAAAACGTATTACAAGCCACTGCAGACTCTTAGAAGATATATTTTCAATTAAATGGAACTGCTTAAAGTAAGTTTACGTTTCAAAAATACATAACAAGCGAAGCTGTGTAATGTAAAATATCTCCTCTTTTCTCAATAATGAACAGCATAAAAGTTAGCAGCTAGCTATTTGGTGGTTTTTATTAATAGCCTATTGCCGTCATAGACAAAGTTAGCAAACAGATCAGCCATACCAATGTGAAAGTGGTGTCAAATGTTGCATTCACAGCACACTCTGCTACCCTCAAGTGGCCAAAGAATCAATTCGTGTAACTTTAGCCCTTTAATTCCAGAGTCAGTCAACTTTGTCATATCGTTAGCCTCGTAGCATAATTGCCTAAGTCATACTTTTGGCCAAACTGTGATATCTAACACGTCTACTTCATTTTGCATCATTGGCTATGACCTGAAAAAAAAAAGACTTAGGAAATTATGCTATGAGGATAACCATATGTTATAATAACCACTTAAAAGGCTAATATTTCACAATGGAGCAACTTTAGGTACCACCGTTTAGTTTCTATTAAAATGTTTTATCAGAGAGACATTTCCAGTTAAAACACTCATGTCAACACTTTTACTTTTATCATGACATATTGCGGTCTGATACTGTATATTAAATATTCAGCTCTGTTTGTGGTAGAAGACGTTGAATCCAGACGCTTGTAGAGTGCTTGTAGTTCACCCTTGCTGTTGTTATGTTGGGTCTGCCGTATGTCCAAGTCTGAGTCTCATGTTACTGCTGTGTGTAGCTGCTGTGGTGCAGCCCAGAGGTAAGAGAGCTCCGATACGCTAGCATGGGATGGGACAATGAGTAGCATATGATTACTCATCAGCAGTGTCACCTACATTTGACCGTGTCTGCCCAAATAAGTAAACCCTCTGGAGTGGGCACTGTGTACCAGCTGCCTGCTGAAACACACACTCCACATCTATAATAGCATATGTTTTTGTTTTCATGCTCGTCTAAATCGTCATCACATCTTCTCAAGCTGTTTTATAGATGCTTCCCACTCTACCTAAACATGTTAGATTTACAGTTCTATACTCAGACTAACTCTCACCATTGAATGTAGATTTTTCTACTGGTTCTAAAACCTCTATTTGCCCCCTGAGAGGTGTGTGAGCTCAGAGAAGGTGGAGGTAATCATTGGTTATCTTTAACAACTCTTGTCTGACCTTGCCTGTCAATAGAGCCGTGTCCCTCAGCCCATGTAATGGCCCAGGATCGAAAGCATGTCTCTGCGAACGTTTAAGTGTAAGAGGAGATTAAATGAGAATAAAACATGATGTTTGTAGTCTCATTTCCTTGATCCTCAGAGACAGTGGCTTTACCTCTTGTATCGTAGTCTTCATCACTCTGTTATCAGGCCCTCTGTCAGTAAATGAGATTTGATGGGATCTGTTAAACAAGGCTACATACTAATCTCTGCTTGGTAAACACACAAAGGCTGTGACACAATTAGCCCTTTAATCCCTCAGTGGGTAGAGAGAGGGGCACGCCGGTGGCACTCTGTCTAATGTCTAAATGGCACAAAGGGTTGGGCACATAATCGCACACCGAGGTACTCTTCAGGTGGTGTGCGGCCGCTACATTTGGGCTCTAAATGTCTGGTTGTGGGTAAAGGAAGCGCGTTTAGCTCAAACACAGAGCTGTATGTGGTAAAAGGATAGCAGCTGCTCAATAATTCACAAGTGCTAATGAATGTTGCAGGGGATATGTGGGGCGAAACCAATTCTAATCGCCATATTATGAAGTCAGCCCAGTGTTTAGTTTCCAAGGAGACGCTCAGTTGACATGTGTCATACAAAATGCATGTGAAGAGTCCATGCAGGCTTTTTCAGTAGCCTCTCAGGACCTGTTAGGAGTTAAGGATCTACTGTATACGATCAGGTGTATTGTAACAGGAGGAGGCCATCTATAGGACAGAAACAGTAACACACTGGACACTGACAAATTCTAACCAGATGGCTTATTCTAATAATAGTAAACTCCAGGTATTTCTGTTCTTTGTGTAGTGTTAATATATTGTTTATGCTTAACAGTACGGGTCCATGGCATCTGTCTCATCTTAAGACTGTCTCGATATAGAAACACAGGTGCAAATGATTCATTAAACGCTGGGGAACCTGAGAAAGTGGAATTAAGTGATGTTCTAAAACTTGCAAAGCAAATTTGATACCTACCCCCCTGTTTTAGCAGAGGTGCGGTATCAGAGGAGAAGCTCAGCTTTGAAGCTTCTGAGGTCATAGGTGTCTGCTTTTCCTTTCAACATCTCACAAACTGGACACGTCTGAGGTTATAACAAACAGACAAGAGTAAGAGCTTCTTGTGAAAATGTGTTTTCGGGAAAAGGAATATGTCAAACTGATTAAATGAAAATAAAAAAGATCCTCTGCACCTCTTACAGTGATTGTATTTATTAATTATACTTAACACTATTTTATATTAAACAAAACACAAAAACTTTGCCTGTTTTATGAAGTTAATGTCAATCTAACAACGTTGTGTCTTTCCCTAACCTCTGTTCTTCCTGTTTGCTTACAGGAAGTTGCACCAGCAGTTTGAATCGTATAAGGACCAGGTTACGAAGATGGGTGAGGAGGCTAAGCAGGGTCAGGACCAGAAGAGCGAAGCCCCAACTTGTGGGATCTGCCACAAAACCAAGTTTGCCGATGGCTGTGGCCACCTCTGTTCATATTGCCAAACAAAATTCTGTGCTCGGTGCGGAGGACGAGTGTCTCTGCGGTCAAATAAGGTAACATTGGTTTGCATGCTTGCAGCTCTCCCCACAAACACATGTCCAACCCAATGCAGCGATCCGAAATCCAAGGTTATGAAACATTGCAATGAAATTATAATCTGGGAATGGGGCCAGCAGAGTCTCTAATGGGAACTAATGTTTTTCAGTTTATGAATGTCTACACTAGTCACAAACACTGTGCATGCCTTTGTTCTAATTCAGCTCAATCTCAATATGTGTTGTTTCACAACTGTAGATAATATATTCATGTTTACTATAACTTACAGTTGTTCCATTTCACCACTGGAGGGAACTCTTCCTCCTTTTTCCCCCACAAAGGAATCTGATGACTGCTTTTGTGTGCAGCACTCCAATGCCTAACTAACCTTTATAAAATCCTCCCCACAGACTAAGCCAGAGCTTTTAGCATTAGGCCGCTTACACTTAAATCATGAGCTTGGATGTTTTTCATTTGACGTCCAATCCTTCCCTGTTGGAATGTACGACAGAACCACCAGAACCCACTGATGTTTACTCACATTCTCTGTCTCTCCTCATCTTTTCCCCTCTGTTTCCCTCTACGCATTTCTGCTCACATGGAATTGCAACAGGAGGACAAAGTGGTCAGCAAATACTTTTATGAGTTTCTTGGGACTGTGTTTGAATACAAGCATTTTGTCCATAAAATGCTGTGGTATTTACATGTACATGTACACATACAGCAGCCAACAATGACTTGAAACAAAGTCCTGGACAAGCTTGTCTGTGAGTCTAATATATGTTAAAAACACAGGAAAAGCATGAACTCATTTAAAAACAGGTTCAAATGTTATGGATATAGTGTTTTCTAAAAAATAGCCACATAGGATGTAAAGATGAGAAACCCAAACAAAAGCCAACACATGATGACACAGTTTGATATGAAGTTTCATTTACTTGTCACTGCTCTGTGAAAACGATACACAGTTAAGAGACTTTTCTTGATGTCATCAGGGTTATCTTGACTTAAGACTTAAATGTTTTAACATAATGAGTATTTCACAAAGAGGAGTTGCAGACTGTGTACTCTACATAAAGATAAAAAAGGTCACAGAAACCATTTGGTATGATTTAAAACATTAAAATTGTCTATGAAATGAAAACGTACAGAGAAAATGTAAGTAGAAATTCAATTAATTTTAATTGTAGAATCAACACTGTTTTGAAATGACAATAATTCAACATGAAGATGATGGAAGGACATTTTCTAACCAGGCCGTTTGCAGTTCAAACTATTGCAGTCCATCTGATTTCTCATACAGTAGTATAGATCATTACAGGAAAGATACGAACAGAAAAATTGACTGTATTGAATGCCCTTGGGGATTATTTACACATACATATGTGGGTAACTAACTGAGCAAATATAGGAAGACACAGATGAGCTCATCATGAATGTGTGACATAGATTTTCCATAGTTCTGAGCGCTGGTCTGCATATATGACTGTCAAACAGTAACTAAAGAGTCTATTACCAAACTACAGGAAAGTACATACTGTACCAGTGGATTCCATCGAAAGAATAGAGCAGAAAAAAAAAATGCTGGGATAGTCCTCTGTCCTGCTGCTCCCTCCAAGACCCCAGTTGTGTGAGCTGCTATTGTTCCCCTGTAGATAATAGCTGGGAGATCGGTTACCATGTTGTACAGCTGGTGTTGAGTAATAACAGTGGCAGCAGGTGGATGATGGACAGTCGGGGCATTGGCGGAGAGGCCACGGGATGTGCCTTTCAGAGTCACTGCCCGCCATTTACCTGGTGGTGGCCTGGCCTTCTGCACTCCAGGTCAACCCACTGTAAAGACACTGACTTCAATGACACGGTTTTGTTTGGAGTCGACGGCCATGTGCACCGAGATACAGCTGTAAATCCCAGAGCATGGAGTAAACATTTTGATCCTAGTCGTGAAAAGACAGCACTGCTCTATCTCTGCATTTGTCAATACTGACATATTTTCAATATTTTAGCGCATATGGCTTCAGAACGAGTTGAAAATCCGATAAACTGCTTATACAGGGACTTGTGTTGAGTAGGGAAGCAGAGTATGCGTTTATGGCATTGTACAGAAGTTCAGATGGCATGGTCGGTCAGGGAAATGTGGAGTCAGTGTGGGAATGAGAAGAAGGGGTGAGGGTATTAGGGTGTAAAAAGACTTCACCAGTCTTCTTGTCACAGTCTGCTCACTGTGGGTCTGATTATAGAGTCATGTGGCACAGGCCTGATCAGTAATAGCTTTGTGAATTTTGCAAGTTTATAAAGTAAACTGACCTGATATCAGTATAGATTACACAGATTGGTTGCACTTTGTTTGTGGTAATTACCTGTCAGTGGTCATAGATGAAAGAAATCTCGACAAAGCCTGAATTTTCAGATTCTGCAGGTGACAACACAGGACTTCTGAACCTTCTGTGATATGCACAGAAACCTACCTGGGCTATATTTTTATTGATCGCGGATTGTTTCATGTGGTGGAGCTTGTAGTTGCAGATGGACACAAGCTTTGATTACTCTGCCACAAACAACAGGCTACATTTTGGTGTGTCCAAGCAGCTTGTCTGAAAGCTTGTGTGTCAGTGAAAGAGGTGGCGGTGGTGAAATCTGCCCTTTTTCCATCCGTCTACTCTTTCCCTCTCTCACAGATGGTGACAGCAGTGGCGAGAGAGATCTTGTTCTGTGAAACGTCATTGAATATTAACAAGTCTCTATGTCTGGAGCAGCTAGCATAGCTATGGTACACTGGAATATGATATAGAGGGACTGAGAGTTAAACAGCTGGTGAAGAATGTAAGACTGGACCCAGTTGACGACTTGGGTGTCTAATCAGTAATACTGTTTAACTGCATCTATGATTCATGGGCACAATAAATAGCCAGGCTGTATTAAAACAAGATGGATGATAAAAACATTGCTGATAACATCGCGCTCATTCATTGCATCGGGTAACCCAGTTTCTTCAGAGACAGTTGTCGCAGTTTTTGGACGTAAAATTCTTAAAGTCCTTCAGATAAACTGTGTGTCAGTGTTGCGATGTCTTCAGAATCCCTTCTTGTAGCGGTGGAGCTCCCCATTTCCTGTGATGTGGCTTCAAAAGGGCCTGAGGAATCAACAGTCTCTGGAGAGCAAGTCATTGGTGATTAAAGCAACTCTTGAAGCCGTTACATGTGCTTCTTGGCCCCCCTCATCATTTCTGCAGCAAAAGGGAAGGGGAGGAAGGTCTCTTCTTGGTCTTTTTCCATTTCGAGCAGGATTTCACAAGTTAAATAATAGCATTTCACCTTAATGAGAGAATAACATCTGAAGACCTGATTTGTTTTTGACCTCTTGAAAAGACAATTACCAATGTCACCTTATCATTATTATTATTATTATTATTATTATTATTATTATTATTATTATTATTATGTTAGATTGCATGTATACTCCATGGTTATTATCAGAATGTCTAGTCTAGTGCACAATAAGCTCGTAAGTTTGTTATGATGATTAGCTTTTACCACAAGGACAGAGGTCCTAAGATACCCTGTCGCCCATAATGTTTTAATTAAATTATTTTTACCACTTCTCATGAAGTGACTGTTTCAGTGTGATTTATTCTTGATAGATAAAGTGTAACTTGGACTCAATATGTAATCATTGCACCCGGTCAAAGGTGATACTGATATGTATGAATGGGAACAAAAAGAGGAACGTGTCTGAAAACAAAATTATTCCAACTTTATGGGCAACAGTGTATTACTAGATGTGTTATAAATGATGGCAAAGCTCGTAGTGTATATCGTTTAGGTGCTGGAGTTTGGTGCCATTCTTTGGTCTG
This sequence comes from Apogon talboti, assembly GCA_037367365.1. Lineage (NCBI taxonomy): Eukaryota > Metazoa > Chordata > Actinopteri > Kurtiformes > Apogonidae > Apogon > Apogon talboti. The sequence goes on from JAPQRQ010000009.1 coordinate 29,757,363, forward strand.
CAGCAGTAACAGAATAACTAATTGTTAATTTTCCAGAAAATGACTTTCCTGGGAAACATTTGGGATTTTTTTGTTTGCAGAAAGATGCACCACTTTGCATGTAGTAAAAACTTTCAAAAGGTGTTATTGTCACACTGCTAGCAGAAATCCCCTCACATTTTTTGGTCACAGCACAGACTGAGTCTTTCATGACAAAGTGTGCTTGTTAACGCGAGGCAGTGTCTGTTTTCGGCGTCTCTCTCACCACCGGACGGTCGGGGCAGAGCGGGGACGCCACGCATGTGTAATGAGCTCCCATCAACTCCGACACAGCTCCGAGTCTGTTTCTGATGAACTAATACAGCTCTGGTGGGAAACCTAACGTGATCTGACGCGTTTTTTTTTCGCTCGTCTCACATGCACTTCCCCGTAGACCTACTGACATTGCGTCCTGGATCGGATCGTGCGCGCGGTTTGATGGATCCGCTGACGATTCAAAACTGGAATTCGTCATTTTTGGAGCAGATCGTGGGTCCTTGGCTGCTTTAATTGCAGGGAGGAAGACTGCTCATTGGATCGGATCGGATCGGATCGGTTTGGATCGGGTCGGGTCGGTGTGGTCAGTTGAGACCCTGGTTTAACCTTCACGGTGTTCGGTGCCGTCTGGACCCGGAGCTGTCCGCGGTGCTGAAGGTCGGAGCTTCTCCTCGGTGTTCGGAGCAGAGGCTGCAGATGGTCGGCACCGAAATTAAGGACTTAAACACGGTGGTTTTTCTGTTTTTCGGCACAGACACAGTGATTTCCCCCAGCGACACCATGGGTAAGCGAGGGGAGCATAGGCTGGGGCTGCATCGCCTCTTTCACCGGTCATTTTGTTTGTCAGAGCAGTGACCATTTCACCACTCGGGTTATCATTACACTGCTTGCCTTTGACGACAAAACCTGCCGTGGTCAAAACGTTGACGCAAAATCTACCAGTTTGATGCAGCGTTTTATTTCTCATTTCATTCTCTAAAATTGAGGCTACCTACTGAACGGTATGATGTGCCTCTGAGCGGACGTCATGTCTGGTAGAAGCAATTTCTAACATTTATCCAGGTCTGACCGAGAAACTAGACGCTTACTGGGGCTCGGAGGATGTGGGTCTGGCAGACATAAGCTATTTCTATGTTAAACCATATCTAGGATTTCTGTTTTCCCTCTTCTTCCTCATGCCTCTGAACTTCAAACAAGGAACATACATATTCATCAAGTCTATTATTATTACCGCCGCGCACACTAAAATTAGAAGCTCATTAAAATGTAATTCACCACGTGCAGCCAGTGTTACAGCATGTGAATGTAGGCGCTCCTCTTCATCCTCATTGGTCCGAGAATGAAAATGCCCTGTAAACTTTTTTTTTAATCCAAAATACTGCTTTAAAAGCCTGATGATATGTTTCCACAAGGCAATACATAAATACATAGCATACTCTTTATTTATAGGGTATAGATATTAAACCTGTAATTTATGCAGTTGTAATCACAGTATATTTTTACACAATGTTAAAGATAATATGTAGGCATTAGAAAACAGTCTCTTTTAAAATCCAGTAAGATTCATCTGGTTTGAATACATTATTTATTGGCCCATATTTGCACTGAAATGTCTGTCATTGCAGCCTGTCACACCAGTGCAGCCCCCATCTGTTACAACAATTTGCTCCAGAGTGTATTAGATAGTACCTTATTGATACCTGTGCTCGCAGCCTGGACTCGGTCCAGACCGGGATGTTCCGAGGAACACTCCACTCCTCGAACAATGAGTCTTTAATGAGTAGTTCAGTTCTCCTCGGTTCAGATGAAGGAGAGAAACAGCAAGGCAATATGATACCTATGACAGGTCATTTACTGCCACATCAATATTGCAGCAAGCACCATCTACAGTGTTCCCTTCAGTTCTTCTTCAAAATGATTTTTCTGTCATTAGTTGACATGAAAACACGGAGTGAGAAAATGTGATTAAAATGCATTACTCAGATGTCGTCAAACCAGGACAAACCATGGCTGCATCAGAATGCTCCCATAATTTCATTTTTGTCTCAGTGCATGGCAGAGGTGACAGTCACTACATAAGGTCACTCTGAATGTCCAACATTTGGAGCATAACCCATTTTAGAGTGTCATCTGAGCAGTGAAAAGAGGGAAATTGTTTTGGCAGTTATATTACCAGTACTATCCTAAATGTAAAATGAAAACAATGTAAAAAAAAAACAAACAAACAAACAAAAAAAAACCCAGTGATTTTATCTAACATTGAAGCTGGTTTTCCATTTGGGAACACTGTGATATGCCTGGAAGGATACTGCTGATTCACTCTGGAGCCTATGTTAAATAATGTTGTAGTGCTGTTTAACGCCACAAGAGAGAGCTCAGTGCTCTCTCATTCTGCAAAGCGAGCTGGTCTGTGTGATGTGTATTCCAGCTCGAGGGAAATTCTGAATGGGACAACAAATATGGAACATGGACTGTGCATGACTGAAGGATATATGTTATTTTCCATATTGTAAGGCATGGTCTATTTACTGTATAAAGCAGGCAACAAAGCACTACAACAGATTGATCTCCATCTACCTTGATGCAGCTATACATATACATTACTGTTAAATATATATACATGTTCTCTGTTGTGTTTTTGGCGTTCTTAACCGGTCTGATATAAAACACACAAACAACACTCTGCTGTTCTCACTAAGCGCTCAGTTTTTGAAGAATATGTTTGCTGGTATCAGTGAAAAAACCCATGGTCTAAAGAGAAAGTATTAGAAAGGAAATTATTTATTGATCCCATGGCACTAGATGTTTGTTTCCTTTAATTCAGTGCCTCAGTAAACAGCCTATAGCGCATTTAATAGAGTATATATCTTCCTGGTGTTTGCAGCATGTGGTAGTGCTAGGTTTTTTGCTTTCTATTTTTAGCTGCAGGTTCAATGACTATGAAATGTGCAAACACAGGGAGAAACGGCCCTGCCCAAGGGCCACAGCCCCCAACCCCCTGCCTGCACTCAGCCGTGAAGAGTTGAGCTGAAGGGAAATGTGTGTGTATGTGAGTAAATGACTGCAGTGAGAGTGAACATACTTCTGGCCATTATAGCTGCTTGACCTCTGCATGTGCATATGTGCATCTGTTGGGGAGGCCTTTTCTGACGATTGTGGGTCAAGGTCCGACTGAAAAATTGTGATCTAGATGAAATAGGCGTCAGATTTTGACCTTTGATTAAGTCCGTTTTTTTAATGTAACATCAGTGACCACCCAGTATATATGTCATAACAATAAACTTAATGCAAACAGTATCATGATGCTAAAGTCAGTCTCAGACCAGCTGTTGTTTTCATCCAGGCTCAATAACAATTTCTATCTTCTACCTTGATGTTCTTCTTTGTGCAATGTAACAGTAATAGGATTCAGCCTGACAACAACATTTTTTTTTACATTTGTTCTTCCTGCATCCATTTTCACTTTGACTCACTTCCAAAGAGCATGATGTAGAGCATGATAAACCTGATATTTCAGAGATCCATTTCAATACTGATATACTGTCAGGCATTCACTAATAAGATAAAAGAGTTCAACATGTGCGATCCAAAGACTCTGGGCATGCTTAATTATTATTGGCAGACCAGAGAAGCGCCGACTCTATGATAATTGCAGATTGGAGGGGTAAATATGTAGGTCATAGCTGATGTACACACTGCAGTTTTCTGTGATGGAACTGGGATGTTTGGAGGAATTCTGCAGATTGTGGCAATTAATCACGGGTGCAACACAAGCTTTGAAGTTTACGTGAAAAAAATTACTCCATCTGAAAGGGAATATGTGAGGAATCCTTTTATTGATAAATAATAATAATAATAATAATAATAATAATAATGGAGTAGATTTATATAGCTCTTTTCTATTTTATATACTCAGAGCTTTTACATTGGATCCATAATTCATTCACTCTGACAAACTGTGGAAATATTTTGTAAGAATAAGGTGATTGTTGGGATGTCAGTATGATGGTACATGATAGTGGACATTTTCTGTTTGACCTATAGAATAGAATAGAATAGAATATAACAGAATAGAATAGAATAAAATATTAAATATACAAATACTACTAATTGTTACTATTACTATTACTGTACTATTGTACTATTATTACTTTATTACTGAACCATCCAGTGGATCCAACAAAGGGAAACAATATTCTAGCTCAATATGATAATTACATTTGTGGAAATCTCAAGACACAATGTTGAGTCTCTGTCTGCAAGTATGGCGTGCACATATATGTAATGTCCAGGTGTAGGAATATGAGGTTGATTAGCAAGAAAGCCGGCCTTGGTGGCTCCTGGGTCTCAGCCGATGACTCATGGTTCACTGCGGAGCTCTCACCATGACCCCAGTTAAAGAGGCAGTCATGGCCTTACTGGCTACACTCCTCTGGGACACATAAAGCACAATTTGTAGCCTCCTTGCTTCCATTGTGTGTCAGCACATTTATAGCCCATCTGTAACATTGATAGCTGGTCATAAATGCCTCATGTGTCAATATCACACGGGCTTGTACACGCTGTCTGTGGTGGATGTGTTAAGCTTCTTTTCACTGCATCTGAAATGTTACTGGAGTAATTCATTGTCAGTGGTTGTTTTGAATGGCATCTGTGTCGAGATGTGGCAGAATAATGTGAGGCTGGTTTTCTGCGACCAGGTGGATGCGGCTGTGGTTCTTTACCCTGGTGAAGCTGGAGGAGGCTTAGAATTCTGTATCATATTCAATTTACTGTAGTTGTGGTACATCCTAATGAGGAAAATGTCTGTCTATTTTTCCAAAAGAGCTCATGCTAACAAATATTATTGCCTCAAAAAATACATTTTTCTCTTTGTGTTACCCAGTTTTAGAGAAAATAACTATTTTTAAAGTGACAATATATAAAACTAAAATAACTAAAGTGCAAAAGTCCTGGTCCAACATTAGGTTTAAAGTTCTAATGACCACACATATCGATTTTTCAGTCTCTGTATTGAGATCCAGTCCGGATATACAGTACATGAAGTATGTACAGCAGGAAAAACAAAAGTTTCACGTACAAAACAGCTTCTATAAACCAGAGTGGTAGTATTTAGTGTGACCTCCCATGTAACAAGTCTTTAACCCTTTTTGTTCACACAATATGAGATTCATGGCATAATGAATGGCACATTAATAGTGACTTTAACCTTTACAACAATTTAGTTAAGTTTTTGTTTGTCTTTTAAGGCTGTGCAGACATTTTCTGTATTTTCTTGTTGTATCTGAAGAAAAGAGAATAACAAATAAATATGTATGCTCATTTCAACACTGAAAAAACAACAAAACTAAAGATGTCCTGAGACTTTTGCATTATACTGCATGTCAAGTTTGTTGATTTGTGTATATACAGTGTAAAATTCATTCAAATAATGTTAAAAGCACAGAAACATGTCAGTCTATTCATCATTCAGGTCCTTTTAATGTGGTTGTTTTACTGAAGTGAATGCTAGTAGAATAAAATAACCTAACATAAATGTTCATCACTAAACACAATGTTCATAAAACCTTAATTTTGTCAGTAAACATGATTCCTTCTTGTGTCTGCTACTGAATGATACTTAAGAATGCATCTATGTCTATATCTTTTATTATAGTTGAGCTAATTAATTAAAATACCCCTAATGTTTTGTAAGAATCCAGAATAGTTCTTTGAAATGCACTTTGATTGATGAGTCACCTACCAATATTTCCACATAACTGTATATCTTTGGAGATTCAGGTCGTGGAATATTCTGCCTTACAAGCAAATTTCAGCGTCTGTAAAGGGAACAAACTCTGAGCTAAATCTTTTCTGATTTTTCTTTCCTTTTCCTCTGCATCACCCACTGCTTTGGGTCCAACCGGTCTCTGAGATAAGCAGTTGTAGTTTAGGCAACAAATCGTGGCCTGCATCCGACCCAGCGCAGTTTAGGCAACTGCATTTAATCTGGAAAGAACATATCAGCCCATTTTTATTTGATTCCAGGCCCACTGAAAAAAAAAATCCAACTATAGACCGACAGATAGTGGGTGAGGCAGCATTCAGGGCCGCTCTCACTAATAACAGTAATGCACTGACTCAGCATCGGGACAGTGAAGGCAGCAGCGGATGGGGGCTGCGGTAGCTGTTGGCCGCCCTACTGGCCGTCTGGCCCGTCAATCATTTGGCGAGGTCTTAGTCTTCCTAGACACACATATATCAGTGGTACTGAGTGTTCATCAGTCAGGTGTGGTCACTTGGACCTGACTATCCAGATGACACTATTGGAGATTACAGTTTTCATAGATAAAATCATTCACGTTTCCTCTGTATGAGATAACCTTTGCCATGTAGTGTGTGTTCATGTGAGTATGTGATCATAGCTTCTGTCTGCTATGGATTTATGTGCTGAGCTGCAGTGTAAATAAAGCCACTACATCACAGAGCAGCAAAAAACTTAAAAATCTCCATGAAAATGCTTCAATTTCTTAAAAATATCTCATCAAACTGCATTAATTTTATGACCCTAATCTCTGTAATCAGTAGGCAGTGGTTAAAAGCCACGTGTTGCATCATAACAAAAAACGAATAATTAACATTGTGCAAATAAGTTTTGGAAACCTCAACCATTTATTTGCACAAGGACACTTTGGACTCACAGACTCCTAAAGTACAGAACACTGGTCTGATATGGAGACACGGCTGCTGCATGTGTAAAATATTTCATCATTCACTTCATCAACATAGGCTGTCAAGACTGTTGCTGTGAATACTGTTGCTGTGGAGTGAAACATAAACCTCTTTCTAATTTCCTTATTTGTCTTTGAGTTTTAGAAACCTTTCCAAACCTAAAAATGATCTGATTCCTGAAATCCATTGACAGTTGTGGTTTAAAGAATTTCACCCAGCAACAGTGATATTCTTTACATAACAAAAACACACAGATCACTCCATCACAGCTCATCATAGGCTGTAAGACAAACCTCTGCATGTGCATCGTCACTGGAAATTGTTCACGTCCACCTTCTCTTCCCTGCAGGTTATGTGGGTATGCAACTTGTGCCGAAAACAACAAGAAATCCTCACTAAATCTGGGGCGTGGTTCTACGGCTCGGGGCCTGGTGTGTTTGAGGGTGGACCGCAGGGGAAGAAGGCCAAACTGCAGGACCCGTCCCTGTACTCCTACCAGGGAGCCTCAGGGGACTTGACACCAGCGTCAGACAGAAGCAGACCTCACAGCGGGCTCTTGCCTCGACAGGCATCTCTCGACAACGGTTCAGGGCTGAGGTACTCGGGACCCGGCGACCCCATAGACAGGTCAGTCCCACGTGGAAGTGATGGCTGCTCTGTATTGATTTTTAAGTATAAGTGTGATCTGTGATGATGGAAACCTGCTTCAGAGGGATGTAGAACATCCATATGGTGTTAATTCAATAGGATGGAGGGCGTATGGATGTTGTTTTTAACAGATCTATGAGAGCATTGTATAGAGTAGAAATGTGAGTCAAGTCTAGAATAAAAGCAGTGGCATCTAGGAACCAGCCAAGGCCCCGTATAAAACAGCTTATACGTGGAGCCCATGAGGCCTATAAAGGAGACAGAGACACAGATACCGTTTCTGGCTCTAACTCAGCAATTCTCCCCCAGTCATCCACCCACTCACAGTCTTTTCTTCGCACAGTTCAGCACACCAGCACATATGAACGCAGATAGTTGCAGGCCAAACTCAGCTAGGACGGGCAGCGTTGGCTTAGACCATATGCTGACTGCGTCTATGAGAGAAACTGCATTTTTAACTAAAATCACTTCTTTAAGGACATTAGACCTTTTCTTGTCCACTTGCTAGAAAGTTAAGCATTATTAAAATTCTTCCAGAGTAAAAAAAAAAAAAAAGACGAGAGCAGAGTTGATTGTGGTGCATTTCACAGATTTTATGGCGGTCCTCTTTGTGTTGTACAGACTAAAGGCTATGTCTGAATAGTACAGCCTCAGATGTTGACAACACAGACGTGCTGTGCCTGTGAATCTCACATCTAGTTGCTTATTTCTTGACGCCGGTGTCAAGTCAGGTAGTTACTGTGATGTCCACATGGGGGCTCCTTCCACTTGGTTCTTTTACAGGAAAAGAAAGGAGTTTCTATAGTCAGTACCTACACATTCACCATCAAGTAGAAAACAATGCAGAGAGCGACAGGAAATGTTAAACTGCTTCCTTTCATTTGATTGTTTCCTGCTTCTACTGGTCATCTGTACAATGAAACTGCTACAGTCAGATAGACCACACATTCCTCAGATGTTATAGAGTTGTTTTCAGCCTGAAGTCATAATGCCAACACTGAAACACACTCTGTATCTCTCTGTTGTATTATAGTAAGGCTGTGATGTTAGGTTTTGTTCTCCATAACCCCTGATCAGTGGCATTAAGTGCAGCCTAAACGCTAAGACACGTCCTTGTTCCTCTGCTGGGAGATCAGACTACCCGATGGGAAGATATATGAAATGTGTTCTATGTGTGGTGCTGTCTGATGGCGAGCAGCTCTGCATGAGGCTGTACTGACCTTGTATAGGTATACCCGACGGGCCACCCCCCCCCACTTTGTCTAGTACAGAGACACACCCACCTGTGCCCACAAAAACAAGTCATTATTCTCTGTCCTGAATGTAATGTCTACCTCGGTGTTACTTTACAAATGGAAAGGATGTATAGTCTAAAAGCTACTGACATCCTTAAGCAAACTTAAACACTCACTTAAAAGCATACAGCTGATGTTTTCCCTTTGCTTATCCTTGTTAAACCTTGTATTTGTTATGTACAGCACCACAGGAAAAGACAGAGCATCATCTGTACCTGTACTGTGAAATCAAACCCTACTATAAAGCTGATGCAGAACAATAGTATTTCATGTCAGCTACATTATCCCTCGTGTCCTCAGATGACTCGCCGCTTTAAGGTGTTTAATGAATGACCAGACTGACTACAGATCAGACTATAGATCAGACTGTTTCATGCATTTAGTCAGCCATTCACATTCTGTTCCATCCCCGGCCCTCGCCGCTGTATATTAATTGACTATATGGCTCGAGAGGTGAAGAAGGTACGGGGGAGCGTTCTTCACTTGGCATCTCCTACATTCGCAGTGACACAACAGGAAACAGGCTGTCTGAAAATTCACAGGATAATGCTGATGATGGATAGCAGGGAGTCCATAAATAGAGCCCCCACTGCATAAGCACCTAAACCCACTTTCATTAATCTTAAAGAATGTTTAAATTAACTCCTGAATCTGTTCTGCTGAAGAAAGGAGGGGAAAAAGCTGACAGTCTATTTATAAGGAGAAATAACGTGGGAAGGCTTCTAATTTATCTTGGTCTCAGAGGTGTCATTTGAATGAACACACAGATATGCTGGGACAGCTGCAGTGTTGGGTGAGGCTGATGAGACAACAATGATTACAACGACACTGGAACATACTCATTGGAGGGATTTCTTCCGATTCTGCATTTTTAACACATTCGGCACAGCGGTAGAAATCTTTAGCCTGCCCAAAACTTAGAATGGGAGAGGGAACACTGCGTTTGACCCCACCGTTTAACATCCAACCTCATCCAGTTCAACGGCGCGTGAGTTTTCACAGTTCACTTCATCATTATTCAGTCTAATCTAGTTCAGATCAATTCACCCCAGTGCAACTAAACTGTCTTTATTGTGATTCCTATAATTTAACTAAAGATCAACAAACAAGTCTCAGTTTAACTGAAGTCTGAAATCTGTCCTTTTCATTGTAAACTGGTCATTACTAGGTTAGTTAGTAGTTCATTACATTTACTGCTCACTTTAACTTCAAGGCTTCATTACACTCAGTTAAGTTTTTTAATGGTTTTAACATTTCTAAACTGACTGTCAGTAATATTGAAAATTAAAAATGAGTAGCATGTTGTAATGACGAATGCAAAGACAAAACTTCATGGTTAATATGCACTGTTGCCCATAAAGTTGGAATATTTTTCTTTCTTGTGGCACATTCCTCTTTTATTTCAATTTATACACATCAGTAATCGCCTTTGAGCAGGTGCAATGAGTACATACTGAGTCCCACTTACCTGTCATAACCTATCCTACCTACCATGAGAAGAGGTAAAAAGTATTTGAACTTTATGGTGTACATGTCCTTAAATTATCATGATGTTATTATAGTCTGCTTATGGGTTGTAAGGAAACAAAACACCTGTTGAAGTTTGTCTTTTTGCTTCTCTAATGCAAATAATCCTTAGAATGCAATGAAATAAATAACATGTAATTGGGTCAATATTCTGATCACCATCCCATCAACATTCTATTCATTACATATATTATTAGAAGGATGTTGCTTGATTTAAAGGCTGCATTATCACACTAACAAACACCCAAATACTTGAGTATTTTTGGTTTTCTACTTGGTCTTCCAGCCAAACTCAAACATAGAAACATGCACATACAGTATATACGTCCCATGTTCATTTTGAAAGCTGTTGTTTGATACACCAATCCTCCAGTTCTTTTACTAACAAAAATAATGTTGTTGTCTTGCATACAGAGGTCCAGGTTCCTCATATGCCATACCACGCTGACTTTTACATGTCCTGTAAACATATCTGGACACATCTACTGCTTCCTATCAGCAGATTTAAGGAACCTTCTTTTCATGTAATTTTCTGTTATGCAGTTTTATGCTAAAGAAAAGAGGGAAAAGCCCCCAGGGAAACCCCCCCCTTCATATGTACCGTACCCTTTTGCTCGCAGTCGCTCTCCCTAGAAGTATTAGTACTCTCCTCCGTTATTAACTGATGGTCTGAAGCCAGATATGGGATGTAAGGAAGAAAAAAAAATACCCTGACGACAGCACCGCTGCTCTCTCCTGTATTGTATGAGGTCTATCTGCTGCTGTGCGCGTCCCGATGAGTGCATGAGAGAGGATGGAGAGATATGGCAAAGAGTGCGCACGATTGCATATCAGCGCGTAGTGCGTGTGTGCGTGTCTGTGTGTGTGTTTGTGCGTGTGTTAGCGCAAGTGTGCGCTCTTCATAGGCGAAGGGAAATATGAGTTGAATGTGAGGCAGCAGCTGATGCGCCGGTCAGGGATGCTGCTGCTGTTTCTGGCTGCCGAGGTGTAGGATGCTTCTCCGCTTCTTCTCTCCTCCGGGCGTTCCTTCGCCTCTTTCTCCAAACCGAGAAGAGATTTTTGCCATAGCGAGAAGGAGAAAAGGCTCGTTACCGTTACCGGCACCGGCGCTACCTTATTTTTCTCGCTTCAAGTCCGAAGCATTATGACCGAAGGATCCCGACCGGAATGCGTCTCATTTAAGGACACTTTTTACCAAGAGCGGCAGGAAAAATATGGAACTTGATCGGCGTCTTTTTTGCGTTTAATGCGCCTTGGAGATAATCATAAGAGAACCGAGGAGATATATGTGTGTGGAGGGGGGCGTCCGGAGAGAGTCCATGCTTTGGAATGTAGGCTATTGGTGGTGAAAGGGAAAGGAGTGATCATTTACTGAGGATAAAAGAAAACGGAGGAGGAAAATGCAGTTTGAGACATTGCGTCAGTTCTGTAGCTCGGTTTTATCACATTTCAACGGGGCTTTCTCGGCGCCTCAGAACATCTTGCAGACGGAGCTGTTCGAGCAGGCGTTGAGCAACATCGGGTGAGTGATTCCTTTGTAAAGAAATGCCCTGATTTATGAGGAAGGGCTTCCCCGTTGGTATGTCAAACGAGTATTGGGGGTGGGGGTTGTTGCGTTTATCGATCGGCAGCCAGCCTGCGTAATAACAGCCTACAGTATGTGGGACTGTTGCTGCTGCAGATATTTCCTGGTCGGATGATGTGGCCGATCAGTGATGCTGCCGCGTTTTGCTGTGTGCGCGTGCACGTGCCGTGTTAGGGCGCGTGTGAGGGGACGGTGGTGGTGGTGATGGGGGGGTTGTTCAGAGGACCAGTTTAGGTAAGTACACTGTGACCGTACCGAGGTGTGATAGTGCCGTGTGCGTAGACTCGTCAGTATGTGTGCGCGTGCGCATACACCCCAGTGCGCCGCTGCTGCAGCTCGTGTGCTATTTCGCCTCTGCCGCTGCTGCTGATATGCCTGAGAGGAGAACATGAGGGGATGAAGAGGGTAAATGTACATATTAAAATAGTCTAGCTCTGAAAATGAGACGTAACACCACCCTCAACAAACACACAGCGACAAAGGCGCACGGACACACACCTGCACAACTACATCCACCCACACACTCAACACATCAGTATGTCAAAGTACAGGCTGCATAGTTATTTAGTCAAAATACTGACTTAAATGCAGTAAGTCTCTGACAACAGCATCCTCACTCTATAGCCTATATATAACTGTAGGTCTAGATTAAAAAATCTGCAAGTCTGAAAATTTTAACATTTGGCTGAAGGACTGCTGCAACATTAAGAACCTCCCATATTGTTATATTTGCTCAAGATTTGCTTGACTCTGTCAGTCCAGAGAGAGACAGACAGAGAACGGGGAGTTGGATCTCTCTTAGATGCAATGGAGCATATTATGATTAGTCTGCTAAATGCTCCATTCCCCCATGGATAGGCCCTGGGTCATCTGGCCAGGAATGGCTGTGTTTTCTGCAGTCTGCAGAAGAGGCTCAAACTTCCAAACAGACCCATGTTCCCGCCGCCGCAGGGTCGAGAGAACACGCAGGCCTCAACCCCCCCCTCCCCTTCTTGCTGTAGACACGGGCCTGTATCTCCACACCATGCACTGTCTGTCTCCAGGGACTGCGAGTCTTTCCCTCTTGTCCCCCACCCTACCGTCAGAAATAATTTACAGCATTGCTGGGCTTTCTGCCACCTCACATTACATGGCCAGAACACTCAGCCACTGGAAGGGCTGAACAGGGGCTCTGTGCCTGGAAACTGTGATCCAGCAATCATCACAACTGACTGTTTAAATTGAACTTATTTTCCATCACTCTCCCCTTTCTTTAAACAGTAAATTCCATCAGCATAAACTGTGTCTGAGTGAGATGAAGGTATGATTAGGTTATGGTGAATTATTTTTGCAGGTGTGTGAAGGCTGGAAGTGTTCTGTTTCACACTTTCCTGCTCCTTTGAATAGTGTTAGCTAGGCCTTGTATCCACAGCATCAACACATCTCTGTACAAACTACTGGTGTGTGTTGTTACGAGTAGCGAGCCAGTTCGGTCATCCGTTCAATCAGAGTTGTTTGTGTATGAGCCTGTTTCTCTCTTCCTCTTGTTCTCTTCTTTCTGTTTCTTTCTGCCCAGACCAGGCCTGCTAATGGGCTGTATGCTTTTAGATTCAGCTGCCATGTATTATGCATGTGTGCGTCAGCAGAGGTCCTAATGGGGTGTGGGGATCTGTTCTTAGAAGACCTGAATGGTTTGGAATTGAGTGGTCACTACATTTAAACTGCAACTATACCCCCCCA
>JAPQRQ010000009.1:29774443-29806646 GCA_037367365.1 Apogon talboti
CACATGTACACAGTACATGCATACATATATACACTTCCTCCACCTGTCACCCTCCCATCTCCTCTGCTGCAGCTTTTTGTGCTTGCTTTCCCGAAATGCCTGTCTGTTGTCAAACTGGCGTATGAAGGGTTATTGAGTTTGTGGTAAACACCTTGCAGTCTTTTTGCAGATGAGCCATTTGTAATGTGCAAAATATAGTGAAAGTGAGATATGATTTTTCGGCATAGATACAAAACATTGAAATCAGCAATGTGTCAAATCCAGCATATCAAATAAAACCCACATTGTGGTTTAATGATTTCAAGCGGCCCATACAATACTGGGCGTGATTTCAGTGAGTCATCCTCATATTTGCGGCTATTTACTTCATCTCACAGTCTCATATATTGTTCTTCTCCAGTAATAGGATATTCACAGCTGTACACTTATCCATTTTATATCCTATATATGGTACAGCATGTACAGTCAAAGAGGAACTAGTCTCCACCTCTGCCTGTTCTAAACAGAATGTTCCTCTGATGTTAAATTTCACAGAGGGCGAAAGGAATTTCAGGAAGAGCAACACAAGAAAGATGCATATTCCAGGATAGATGAAGTAGATATAAATAACAATGTAAAATTAAGCATTGTGTTGTGTGCACTAGGCCAGCATGTGCTACAGTTAAAGTGCAGGAGCAACGCTTAATTAAAGGGCACTTTGTAGTTTTTACACATATGTAGTTACAGTACTGTGTAAAAGTCTTATTCCACTTTTATCTTCGTTGTTTTTTAGGGTTGAAATGAGCATACATATTTATTTCTCATTCTCTTTTCTTAAGATATAACAAGAACATACAGCAAATATGCTCACAGCCTTAAAAGACACAAAAAAACGGAACTAAATGTGTTGTAAAGGTTAAAGTCACTGTTTAGTGTGACCCCTGACCCCATGACAAGAAGCAGCACAAACAATTAGAAACATCTGACATGTGTTGAATGAAACCAGGTGTAAAACATCAAAAAATGAATGCAATAAATCTCATATTGTTGGAACAAAAGGACTAAAGACATGTTAAGTGCAAAGGGAGGTCACACTACATATGACCACTTTGGTTTATAGAAGCAGTTTTTCCTTGAAACTTTTGTTTTTCCTGCTGTATATACTTCACATATATCCGATTGGATCTTAGTACAGAGACAAATGCATATGTGTGAACATTAGAACTTGACTAAACCAACACACCTAATGTTGGACCAGGACTTTTACATGTGTACTTCTTGATCTGGCATGAACATCACAGAATTTGTGGAAATCATATCTAGAGCTTGAGGCTTTTTTACACAAACCGTTTTGAAGGAAGTAAAGGTATAATTAGAGACTGTTACAGAGACGCTTTAAGGGAAATGTAATATGCAGTGTTTTTTGGAGCTCGAGTCCCACAACTTGTGCTGTGTTGCTTTAATAAATGACATGCTACTGTGAATACTATTGTGACAGATATTAACTTTTCCTCTCAACATTTTTTAGTGACTGAAGTGGATATCAGGACTGTCATATATTAACCTATCGCTAGAACTAATGCTTCCGTCATTACACATCTCAGGACAACACAGCACAGACACAGCATCTGCACTGTCTGTACAAATCCTAGTGAACAGCCTAGTGATATGGTTTAGGCAAAAGAAAAGAAAAAAATATACTGGACAAATGGACTTAATCATTGCTACCTTCAGGTCTATCATATTTAGGATTGCATTTCACCATTTATTTGATATCTTCATGGCATATTGTCATGTTTATTCTTCATCTTAACGCCATTAAAAACTTTTCAGTTGAAATGTCATCTTGTCCTAGAAGATGCATATTCTCCGCTCCTTGTTAGTCTGAACAAGCATTGTGAATGTGACAGGAGAGGAGCTCAGTGAAGAGACAAAAAAGGGAGAGAAAACAGAGAGAAGAAGACAGAAAGTACCAGGAGGAGGCAGGAACACCCAGGCATCAGTCACCATGGTGACAGAGCTGGAGATGAGGCAGACATTGCAGGCTGCAGCGAGTGGGACTCTGAACCCCCAGAGCCCCAGATTCATGTTGATGTTACAGAACTGGGGGAAAGCGAAGGAGGGAAATAAGAGGAGAAGGGTACAAGTAAGAAGGGAGGAGGAGACAGACTGCAGACCTAGAAACATCAAGAGACAAGGACATGGATTCACAGTGTCCTCCCTCGGCTCTTGACAGTCCTGGACTTGTGTTGATTTGGGGGCGTATCCACCTTGATATATCATTGGCTGTGCTGTAGTTTACGTAACATTTTCTGTTCTTCCTTTTTGACTCATTTTTAATCATACTATACATTGCTTTGTCTTATTTTTTCCAGAAACACCCTGCTTTACATCCCCACAATACACTTTAACCCCTTTCATGTGTAAAATCGAGCTGCTGCACTTGAGTAATGGGAATTAACTGACTTACTATTGGACCTCCTCAGTAACAGCTGCTGAGGGAGGGGAGAATATTACACACTCTTTGTTGCTGCTCACAATTTCTCAGCTAGACTTTTCTCCAACCTGTAGGCTACCATACCATATTTTTCAGCTCTGTAAGAACTGTAATGTAGTGTCCTGAGGGTTTAGGTGTGAGACTGAGGCTCAGATTTAAGCTGTATCCACAGTAGTTTCTTTACAGCGCAACATCCCGCCCCACCTTGCCCACGCTTAGCCCACCCTCAGCCCTGGGGTGTTGTACCCGGGTGTTGGCAGCACTCAACAGCTGTAATTAAGCCGGCCATTTATTGGTTTTGTCCTCGCCGAGGGAGATGTGCGCCGGAAGAAGGAAGGCCCCGGTTTATTGCCTGGGCGTCTAGGAGAGGGGTTATTATGATTGTACACAGGAGAGAAGGAAAAGAAGGTTACAGAGAGAGATAAAGTGGAGAGAGTTGGAATGATAGCAGCGCAGAGGAAAAGGGGATGAATAGTGCAAGAGAGACAGCAGTGGAGGCTGAATCGATACGCTCGACTCCTCTCTGCTCTTCGCCGCTCTCACCAAATCATATCTCAGCATCAGACAGAGAGCAAGACGGGAAGAAAAAAGAGAAAGAGGCAGAGAGAGAGAGAGAGAGAGAGAGAGAACTAGTAGCTAACACTGGGCTCTGTACAAAGATAAGAATCAGGCTAATGTCCCTAGCCCCAGGCCTGCTGCCCCTGCTGCTGCCAAGAAACGGAGGTGAAATCGTCTTTGCTGTGGTTTGGTTACAGGTTGGCCTGGCACAGCGCCACGACCAGAGGTACACGTGATGTCACCCTGAGGGACGGACGTTACGTATAGATGCAAACTGGGCGGCCGTTCTCGGCTAGAGCAAGTGAAACATGATGAGGAGGGTACGGAAAGGGCCACAGAGCAACAAAGAAAAGATGGAGTACTTTTCAACAGAAATGCTGGCCTGTGCAGAGCGCTGACATCTGGGCTCTTTTCATGCTCACGGAGCGAGACTGATTCCCTCAAAGACTGTGCACACACATTTGTGCATGACCCTCAACCCTTAACATGTCATTAATGGCTGAGTTACAGTATGGGCACAGTGTCTTCCCAGAGAAAGTATGTTTTATTTTGGCATAAGAATCCACTTCCAACTCTGCCTCAGGTCCTGACTTTGTGCATGTCTCTACTCACTGGTGGACTTAAGAGATGGCAGAAGTGTGGGACTCAGCTCCTCTGTGTGTGTCCTTGTGTTTCTTTATGAAAGTGTGTGTGGCTGTGCTTCCATGTTCATGATGTTTGAAGCCCAGTCCCCAGGAGGTAATTTTTCCTTTAAAAAGGATCTTTTCTTTCTGCTTCCCCAACAGATGCCTGATGTCATCTTGTTTTTAAATAGCCAAGAGAGAGTAGAGAAACTGCAAACGCCGCATGGATAGGGCTTTGCTTTTAACCATATGCCTTGATCTGTGATACCATTTGTCAGTGTCAGTAACCATTCATACTGAAACGGTTTGCAGAGGGGTTAAATTTAACTCTCTTTCACAGTTGTAGCTTATCATCAGTGGTAGTGTGCAGACTAACCCCGTGTACTCCTAAAGCCACTTCACAGCCTCATCATTTTTGTTTTACATTTGATTTATTGAAGCTTACAAGCTCAGACCTTTGGAAGGTCAAGAGGTGGAATTTGGAGCTAAATCCCTTTTATTCAGTGAAGTGAAGCACAAATGGCACATTCCAGCAAACATTTTGACTGTTATTGTAATTAAATAGTTCCTCCATACTCCACATGGAGTAAATTTAAGTCCAAGGTCTGTATTTAGGGATATATACTTTATGTTATGTTATGTATTTATTTCCATAATTCAGCGATTTTCCTTTGACCTGATAGCACAGTATCTGCATGCATTGTTTCATGAATGGAGAAGTCGACTGCTTTACACATAATCCTGTTGCTATGCCCCAAATCCAAATCTATTTCATGCTCCAATTTATTCAATTACCAAAAATACACTTGAAGAAGCCATTTGATAAAGCAATAATGAAAAAGCTTAATCTAAACATCTGCGTCTGTCCAGCCCATTGCTATCATCATCCGCCTTATCCCCAGCTCATGCTCAAATCCTGTTTTGTAACACTGATGGTATTTCACAAGCTCAATGAGATTAATTATTTCCATATTTTGCAAACACTGCACCGTATGTGGCTCCCCTGCTTCCTCACACGTGTACAATTAGCTCAGTTCATTTATGTTGCAAATGAGCCGGCCCTGGCGGTGCTCGCCGGCCTCCCCGGGCTCCTCCTGCCACGGAGCAGAGAGGAGAACCCAGCCGAAGAGTGATCAAAAGCCTTCTTCTCTGGCAGGCAGTTGCTGAGTAAACACTGAGAAGAAGCTCCAGTAACTGTCTCCTCCTGCTTCCTCTTCTCGCATCTTCATTATTTTTGGAGTCTGCTGGCTGGCATTAATGAAACCCTATGTAATATTCATTTAATTCGCAGTGTTTACTAGTTCATTAGGTTTGAGGATAGCAGTTGATCTGATCTCCAGGGGTGGCTAGGAATAAGAAAGAAGCTGACTTTGAAGATTTTTCTCTTTTCACCAGCTGGGTTTCCTTCCATTTTATTCATATGTCTCTCTTGATCATATTAGAAGACCATTCATAGTCTTGCCATTACTTATTGAATTGTGTAGCAGTCGACTTCCCTCATTTGCTTTACTACATTAATGGTTTCATTTGTACAACTGTGGTTTAAAGGCTGCCATCACCATATGCAATACTGTGTAAAAGTAATAGTCCACCATTCTGTTTATTAGTTTAGTAAAATTCTAATGACCACACATATGCATTTGTCAGTGTCTGTATTTAGATCCAGTCTGGATATATGCAGTAAAAACCAAAGTTTCAGGGAAAAAAAAACAGCTTCTATAAACCAAAGTGCTCGTATTTAGTGTGACCTCTTGTCTTTAACCCTTTTGTTCAGACAATATGAGATTTATGGCATTAATTTTCTGATGATTCATACTAGGTTTCATTCAACACATGTCAGATGTTTGTAATTGTTTTGCTGCTTCTTGTCGGGGGGTCAGGGGTCATACTAAATAATGACTTTAACCTTTACAACATATTAAGTTCAGTTTGTGTGTGTCTTTTGAGGCTGTGCACATATTTTCTGTATTTTCTTGTTGTAGCTGAAGAAAAGAGAAGGAGAAATATGTATGCTCATTTCAACCCTGAAAAAACAACAAAGCTAAAGGTGGCCTAAGTTTTTTGCACATTATTGTAACTATATAAGGAATTATTTCAAGGCTCTCTGCACATAGTTCATATGTTACACATCATGTGTCATGTTGTAAGAATCTATGAAGCTGGGTAAATGTGAAGAGCAACAGAAATCAGCCTTAATTCATTTTCTCTCTCCTGCTGTTGTAGATGAAACATTTTCTCAGACCCTTTAGCCAGTTCAGTTCTCTGGCTCAGGGCATGTGTTACAAATGCTGTCCTATGCAATTACAATTAACCCACACAGCCCTTTGCTCTGCAAAGGTCTGACCGTGGCTTCATCGATTGAGACATTGGCTTGTCAATGCCATCGAGCGCAGGAGAAAAGGTCTTTCTGCTCAGCACAGAGAGATAGCAAGTGGCTTTTTCATCAGACGAAGCAGGGAGGCAAAACTTTCTCTCAGTGCTTGAATTTTTTTTATTGTTTGAGTGTTGTAAAACTTCCATTAGATATTGCTGCAGTGGTGTTTGATTGTGAAAAATGGCAAAGGCAGGCAGCTCAAGTCAAGTAAAATCAATTGTATTTATACAGCACTATATCACCAATCACACATTTGCTTCAAAGAGCTTTATGGTCTGTACAATATAAGAAGCCTTCTGTCCTTCAAACCTTTTAGATTAAGGAAAAACTCCCCAAAATCGCTTTATTCATCAATCAACACATGGCATCTGAGTTGCACTGTAAACTTAGTTTTCAGGTTTTTTGAGAATATGTTGTCATTACTTGGATTTTCTCTACCTGATGATATTACACATCCAAATATTTGTGACATCTTGTTATATAGCACAGTAAAACTCGAATAAATAATGAAGAATGAATAAAGGAATTCTCTTTTAATTTCTCAGACAGCTATCTGCCATATCTACTTCCTTGTTGGCGTTGTCATACGTTTCAACTCTTGTACTTAGCAGAGCTGCACACGGTGTTTTTGATGTCGATGCTGTGTGTGTTTGTGTGTGCACGGTGACATCTCTCAGACGAGGAGTGTTTCAGAAAAGAACTCAAGAGGCTCCATCTTCCTATTATGCACAGCTTCCTGTCTGCCTCAAGGCAATCCTTCAAGCATCTGATCTGTTTCAACTTAAGATAGACTTGGGGAAAAGGGAATGAAACAGGAACGGGGATGTTAGAGAGAGCAATAGTTTATTAATTTGAGAAATGCATTGAAATGAATAGCATTTTCAGAAAGTAACAGACAGGGAAATATTTTAACACACTTTGTGAACTAGTCCCAGACCAGAATTGGGAAAATGAGATCATCTAAGGTGGAGCCTCTCATACACGCCTCCATTATTCTGCTTTCAGTCTCATATGATGTATGCATAAGTTAGATTAAAACCTTTGTTGCTGTATCCCTTAATTGCTCCAAAAAACTCCATTGAATTGAAATGTAGCTATGAAAGAATATATGCAAATAAGATGTCTATTTGTAGTCAGTGGGACTTCACAATTGGTTAAAGTTGACAGCATAATGAAGCTGCAGCATAATACATGTTTCTACGGTATACTCTTTATTATGTAGCTTGATTTCCTGTCTCTCTTCATTCATATGTGAAGATGAGTTTTATTTATTGGTGCATCATGCAGTTGTTTTAACATTCATCTTCTGCAGCTTCACTACTATCTGTAAGTGTAAAAATAATTTGTTTGAAAAATATAGTTGACACTCTAAGAGTTATTAAAGACAACCATGTAGCAGTAGTTTGCACTTACTGTGTATGCAAGGATGTCAAACTCATTTTCTTTCAAGGGCCACATTCAGCCCAATTGGATCCCAAGTGGATCAGACCAGTAAAATAATAACATATTAGCCTGTAATTAATGACGACTCCAAATTTTTTTCTTTTTTTTAGTGCAAAAAATAACATTAAATGATATAAATACTTACATTTACAAACTGTCCAAACAAAAAACTGAAAAATAAGAGAAATTTTTACAGTATTATACCTCAGTTTATCATTTATGCATATGCATTATGGATCAGATCTACAAAGGCACAAAACATTTAATAACAGGCAGAATATTATTAAACTTGCACTTAATTTTCTTCAGACATTTCAGGTTGTTCTTATTTGCTCAGGTTATTCACATTTTATTGTTAAAGGATAGTTTGTAAATGTAATATTTTCATAATTTTTTGCAAAATTTGCAAAAATTTGGAGTTGTCATTATTTATAGCCATAATGTAATATTATTTTTTCACATGAAGCCAAGAAGAAAATTTGGAGTCATTATTACTAGGCTACTATGCTGTTATTTTACTTGAGATCATATTGTTCTGTATGTGGAACCTGAACTAAAATGAATTCAACACCCTTGACTGTTAATGTCTTCAATGTCATTTTTGCACCTCCCAAATACATTCTGCGGGCTGGATTGTAACATTTGGTGGGCCGCTTTTGGCCCACGGGCCGTGTGTTTGACACTCCCAGTATATGCCTATAAATGTGTATGACGGGGGTCTTTAAGCTGTGAAATCAGTGAGTGACTAATACCTTTACGTCTCGCACTGTTGTTAAGTTAATTTACCTTTTCCCTACCTCCTGAAACTTTGGAACTGTCATTTGAGGGGACAGGATGTTTGTGTGTCATCCCCCCAACGCTAAAAGCACACAGGAGCTGGCACTTTTGAGCTGTTTGCAAATACCCAGGGGCTGCAGATGGAACTTTTCAATAATGAGTAAATATGACTAATTAAGATGTTTTGTGAATGAGAGTTTTAAAACCACATAATGTATTAGTTTAAAAACACCTCACATTAGCCTATGTATGATCACTTTCATCTGAATTCAGCCACTTGTTTTTATTTTAAAATGATCAACTATAGTATCAAATTCTGTGCTAATTATTTTAATTTAGTAGTGTTCTGCTTCTTAGTCTTGAATCATATTTTGGGTATTATAAGAATTTGTGTTCATGTACGTATATATCTGGTGTATATCAATGTTCTTATTTAATATATCGGCTGGTATATCGGTTATCAGCCATTATATTGGATATCGGCCAATATATCGGAAATCTGAGTTTTTTTGCCCCCTATATCAGTATTGGCATCGGCCACAAAAATCCCATATCGGTCTGGCTCTAGTAGAGATGCATCGGGGTAACTTGGCTGCAGTGGCTTCCCTTCCCAGTGGATGTAATTTGAGACTACTTATCCCTCCTTTCCCTGGCAATCTCCGTATTTCCCATTTAGCGCACTGTTTGTGACAAGCAACATCCAAGCAAATTTCTATCTGGTAGGAGGAAAAAGAGCAACAGGACCACTTCCTGCCACTGGAATGGATCTGAAAAGGTGTTAAGTGCTGCCCCGCCCATTCTGATCACATGTACGCAGTAACCTATCCTCGTTAGCATTAATTTTTAACTGGTGTGTTAAACTAGCTGCTGTGGAGGGAAACGTGACCTGTGCCAGACTGGCAAAGGCGATGCAGTGTGTGTAGAGCTGTGGCACAAAAGAACATTTAAATGGAAATGCAGCAGTAGGGACCCTCATGTTGGTTCATCTTCATTGGGTAATTGTCATATTTATTAAAAACTTTAAAAGCTGTTTCTCTGCTGGGCTGGAAGAACAGACCCATAAAGTGCTTAGTTCTATAAATAAGTATGTAGCTTGTCAGAGTAAGTTGTATATTACTGCTTATACATTTAAGACTAGTTTTGTTAAGAGGCAGAAATTAACAGGAAGTCGCAATTCAGAGAAAGTGTCAAAGGGAAATCTGAAATACAATAAGTGAAGATTTCATGTATTTTGTTTATGGTTTTTGGGCACAAAGCTGAATGACAGTAAGAATTTCTTGTAGAAAAACACCTAAAAATCTCTGTATTCATTTAGTCTGTACATATAACACAGATGTGTCTTCTGTGGTTGTGACTCTTTCTGAGGTTTCTACCATTTTTAATGACAGAGGTGTATTTTGTATAGACTGTAAAGCCAATCTCTGAATCTGATTTAGCTGTATTTAGCTGTATCTTATAAATACCACTGAATTGAGCTAACTTAATTAGGCCCCTGCTTGACTTCTTGTTGAGCCTTTCAGACCAGGAACAACACAGGTGAAAATCTAGTCTGTTTTACATTTGATCTACTCTGATCACACCTTCCTCTGTCATTCCAAGTAAATTAACTCAAAATGAAGAAATTCTGTTCTCTCTCTGTGGTCGGCAGTGCCTCCCCCGTGCGCACCCGTCACAGCCCTGCCAGGTGTAAATTTGTTAGATGTTCTTTTTTGTCTGTGTGAAATAATCACACAATTAGCAGTAAATCAACTGTCGCAAACCATAGGAAATCGTGATCTGTGAAACATTTAAATACTCTGCTCCACAACATTTCCTATGTGAAAGGGAAATTCCTACAAATACATAGTTAACCCCAGCAAAAAACAACTGTCCACACCTTTCTAATGCTATGCTACTGTAGTCCTTCAATAAATCTATACTTTTTTCAAGGTTTTGAATTATCCTAACTCAAGCTAACTGTCAAAAATCATCGTTTATCCAATCACAAATATTTTTCTTGGTAGTTTTTCTTCGTTCAACTGGACTAGTTTTGCTCTTTTGAAACTGAAAGAGCAAAAGGGCAGAACATTGACCTGGGCAAATCAGAACTTGGACAAATCACAAATATCTTTTTTACATACTCAGGTTTTATGTCCATACATTCAGAAGCCATGTGAACCATTACAGGCTGTCTTTTGTGCAAAAAGTTTTTACTCTAGCCATAACAGTATAAAGTGAGCTCAAATGATCTGTAGAAAGAACGAGTAATTGTCACCTCCAGCTTTGCATTGATGCAAACGTTAACATCAGTAAGTGTTCATATTAATATGTTAAAGTTAAGTTTGTGTATATGCTTAATATTGACATGCTAAGCCAATGAGAGCTGAGTCTAGTGATGGGAAAACTGTATGATACGACTTTGACATATCCTGCTACAGTCATTTACACAGAAGAAAAGCCCAGACAGTTGAGTTAACAAAACATGTGGCAGTGTCTTTTACAAGTGGAGCTGCCATATTAAAAAAGATAAATGTGAGCATGAAATTTAGTAATATCAGGAAGCACGTCCAGTAGTTTTATGTAAAAATATTAGATTGGCAGTGGTAATACTAGATGATGAGTTCATTTTCTCTCCATTTGTTCAGACAGGTCAGAACACTGTGGGGACAGTGGTGGGAGTGTTGTAAGGGACTACAAACGTCCAACCGTGAACCAAGAAGGATGAATTCATTGTCATTTATAAGCCATGATTGGACACTAATCAAAGTAACATTGCTTACCTGTGAACACCCCCCCCACACACACACACACACACACACAGACACACCTCCCACTGACTGGATCACACTTCCTGCAGCTCGTCCCCTGTGCACACGCCCCTCCACCCTGCTTAGTGCTGTCGTATCCCCGGTACAGGGAGGGCTTGGCTGTCTGCCGCGTCGTGCCGTGCTGCTGCAGTCTTATCTGTTGACAATAATAGACTCAGAGGAGTTGGGAGGAAAAAGAAGGGGGGGAAATGTAGTAATTGAAGAAAAGCAGGTGAAGAGTCCAGCCCGACCTGGACCGGACTGCTGCTGGTGTTCCAAGAGGGTTGTTGGTCTGTCCAGCCCCCGAGATGTTATTTTTGGTGGCGGGGATTATTAAAGCATCCTCTGACTCACCCCTCAGCTTTTTTCATTACCTCCTCACTTTCCGTGTAGCCAGACAGCCGCACAGCGTCACTGCCTTTGATTTCAGATGCAGCTTGCTCACTGGAATGAAAAATGCATACTTAGCAGAACCAAGAAGAAATGCATGTGTGAAGAGAGAGCGAGTGTGTGTTTGTGGAATAACTTGTGTGTCAGAGAGAGAGAGAGAATGATACGAGGAGACCGTGGTTCTTAAGACATTTTTTCCTGCACAGAAATACAGCTCAGTGTCTGGTTACAATAGAATTTGCTGGGTTATGAATAGCTTGACAAATCTCAATATGTTTTCTGGAGCGCTGTGAAAATGAACAATGACTGACAAGCTGCGAGCTGTCGACATGCAACAGCACAGCAGCAGAATGCGTTTCCATGTTTAGTCAATCATCATGTTTGTTCATGGTGTATTTAGCATTCTGCTATACCTTATTATGTGCCATTGTTTGCTCATTTTATGGCACATTTTATATACATGTGCATGTGTGTAATTGTGCAGTTGGATTTTGTAATTGGATTGAATTGAAGTTCATGCATAAAACCGCCTATGCTGGAAAATAAAACTGTAATAAAGTGATTGCCTGATTAGTTGATTACAAAAATAGGCTACTTTTTTGACATTGATTCAATTTCAATTGACCTTTTTCTCATTTTTTTGCTTAATATAAACATCTTTAGGTTCTGAACTATCGGTTTATCAAACGGTATTACACTTTGAGCTGTTGGAAATGATCAACTGTTTTTTTCACATGTACAGAGTAAAATATGATCATAAATGAATGTGTGAAAGACTTGCAGGATGGTGTAGTCGGTGCTAAAGCAGGTCCAAGGTGTCTGAGTCTAGAATCCAATGGTGGTATGAGATGATCAAGATGAACAATAAGTTTAAGCTCTACTTTTTAATGAAATAGAAGATTTATACGCATGAACTCATGAGCCTTGGTGGAAATGGACTTTGTATTTCGTGCTCCTTTCTGCCATTTTAAGTAATTTGCTCACATCTTTGTTCTTGCTACCTCCAAGTCAAAATATATGCACCTTTTCATATATATCAGGTGATTGACAGTTGCAGTGATCATAATGATTATCTTCATTTTTCCGAAGCAGCATTAAATGGTGTTGCGTCATCCATATTTACAGTTTATCTTCAGGACAGACAGGGCAGAGCTGCAGAGGATGGTATATTTACAATCACAGTTTAATTTCTGCTGAATGTAACTTTCAATGTTAGAGTCTGAATACAGTATAGGAGCCTGAATTACACATCATGGGCACCGTTCTAAGCTGTCTTTCATTCCGAGTGTCTCAAAATCTGGCTGCTGTTACCCAGATGTCATCACACATGGCGTTTTGAGGTTTCTCTAGACGGCCTGCCTAGAATAACGATGTCTTCCATGTGGTAATGTAGCAGAAAGATCTGGTCACAGATGAGTGCAAATCATGTGTTTCTCTTCACTGGTCCAAATAAAAAGTTGGTGGCGATGATTGCTTACAGGCGCTCCCGAAGGCATACCCTCCCCCTACCCGTTAAACAGTCCTCTGTAATATACTGTAGCTCTGATCAGCTCAAGATCAAGTCAATAACTATAATTACTGACAAAACCCCTGTGTTGCTCTAAATTTTCCCCAGTGAACTGTCTGGCTGTTTCTTTCCTGCACAGAGGTGTTTGGTTTATTAAATTCCAGCTGTGATGTGCATTTTTTAAGCATCACTGTTTTTTACAATATGATGAAGCCAGTACAAACTCTGCTTCTCTAACCTTTCTCTGTAGGGAGGGAAAAAGCAAGCAGCGGCGTAACAGTCCTGACTTGTAGCTAATCTTAATGGCATATTCTGTTGGGGCTTGGCCTACATAGAGTGTTAGTGGTGCCTCTTCTTAAAAAGGAGACCTAACAGGCAGAATACTGCAGAGGATGTATTATCCATACACAGTATAAACATAGCATGCCACGAACACACAGGCGCTGGTTGGTCTGCTTATAGAAGGGGGACTGGAGTCTGTGTTCTAGGAGCCAATTAGTGAGTACACTTCCAGATCTGCAGACACTGTCAGCTCCACTGGGCTGCACAACTTTGTGTTCACACTCAACTTTGCAAAGTGCAGGGAGATGAAGTTCAGGGTGTGTTTGTCATCTGTTACTGTGAAAAAAACAGAGCTATCACACACCAGGATGTGGGCATGTGAGTTTCTGCAGTGTCCAAATGATTAAAAGCTCAGATATTTGTGACTTTTCTCTTTATTTCCTGTTTACAGTGTCTGAACAGTACTCAAAAGGATCTCGTTTACAGTAAATAAGTCAGATTTCAGTCAGTCAGAACTGCTGTGATGAGTATAGGGGTGCCGAATGCAGTCTTGTTTACGTGAAACTTATCTGTCCTTCTCTGTATGTTAACACGATGAAGCTGTAAAACAACATGAGCTCTGAGCTTTAAAGTGAAACTGATGTGTAAGAGGGAAAATACAGAACAAAATCTTTGCAGTCTAGTTTGTAGGAACACCACTTCACTGACGTTCTAGCACAGAGGAAGAACAGTTTGACTTTTTACGCGGTGAAAAGCACGGATTCACTTCAGCCTGACTGCTCGGGATAGATATTGACTATTCATCTGTAGTCCTACATGCTTTTTCAAAGAGAGTGTTGCCAGAAAGGTTGGAGGGAAATTTGGTTGCAGTTGAGTCACCGGTGAATCAATGGCACTTATGGATAATGTGATTGTGTTTGGAAATAAATAATAGCAGTGCATGTAGTGCTCATTGTTCCAAGGTCCAGAGTGATTCATAAAGCTGATGGAGACTTTGCTCTTTGAGTTGAAAGGCTGGAAAACTCTGACCTGATACATATATCACAATGTATTCCCTTGTAATTTTGTTTATTTCTCATGATGCTTTAGTTAATTTAGTTTTTATGTTTTTTACTTTGCTATTTTCTTTCATTTTATGGATGCTCACTTTTATCGTAGCACTTTGTGACCATGTTTAATAAGCTGGTATTAATATTTTTACTTTTACAAACATTTTGCATTTACCAGTTCCTTGAGTTTATCAGAGCTTTCCATATCATCCATGATCGTCTGAAGTCATCTTAGAGAGGCTAAGTGACAGAGGGATGCAGTCTCCATTCAATTCCTGCGAGGCCTGTAGCCCTCCCCCTTCCCACACCGTGTGGTGATAAAACACCCTCACAAGCCTTTAGTCTTTCCCCCCTTCAAACTCCATCCTGGGAAATGCTGTGTCAACAGCCTATTTCCCACTGCGCTTAATGATTCCACGCTCCCATCAGTCAGCTGTCACCACCATCACAAATAGAACATACTCCAGAAGTGTATCTTCACAATCCAACTCAGAGCCCGAGTCATGAGGGATGATGTGGGGAGAGAGAAGAGAAGCAGGGCAAAGTGGTTGGAGAAACATGGTGACAGTTGTGGAAAGTGTTGAAGTCGAAGAGTGAAAAGGAAGCAGAAGGATTTGTCATAATACACCCACACATGCACAGAGTCGACCCATCAAAGCAGGTCAAATGTTGTATTGGAAAGAATTATTTGATACAGAAATCATTCTGCCTTTTTGCCCAAAGATGCCTCCTCTTTAGTTTTGATTTGATGCCTGACATTCCAGGATATATCAGGAAAAACACACAAGTAGTGTAATTAGCTAAGCATCATAAGATTAACCCAGAAAGAACCAGTGTTACTTTTGTGGCAGTTCCCAAATGATTTTTTCTTTCTATTTAATCTTTCTTAAGTGATTAATCACCATTTATTATTATATTGTCCTCTGTATTTTACATTTTTCACTGTAAATCATGTATTTTTCCTATATTTAATTTCCTATGTTTGATTTAGATGTTCATGAAAACTCTGAATAAATTCAAAGGTTATTATATCAAAACAGAGAAAACTGATGAAAAAGTGACTTTTTCAGCAAAGATATCAATAACTGAATGTAAAAATAAGTGTGTCCATCCACTGTCATTTATGAAACTCCATGGGTTTTACTGCTGAATTAATGTTGTAGAAGATGACGGCGTTTCCATGGTAACCACAGAGCCTCTGAACGTTGAAATGGGTCATATCTGATGACCATGAAAAGATGACAAACTGCATTTTACACCAGTTATTTACATGTACTGATAGGATTAGTGGATCAACAGGTATTAAACATTTCAGATCAGTAGATGCTTTTGGTCACCAGTGTCTGTTTGGGTCTTTACGGGTTAAATGAGAGCTCCGTGTCTGTGATTGGTGGTAGATACCAAATCACTAACAAATAAGTATTCTCGTCCCTTCCATGGCAGAGGGCTGTACGGGCCAGCACAGGGCCACTGCTCGACCCCCAGCCACTCATACTAATCACATGACGTTTGTGTTAATCCCAAAACCCGGCTCGCTTTCAGGTTCCCAGAAGCCTTTGCAACAGGGTCATAAACTGTGCCATCTATCCACATCCAGCAGTGTGCCAGGACTGTTGGTGCAGCAGACCGTCAGTAAAAAGCAGGTCATGCTGATGCTACAGTATTATTTGGATATTAGGAGTTGCAGCTAAACTGTCGGGTTGCTGCAGGGCTTTAACGCGTTTTGATTGTGGGAAGTACCAGGAAAATGGCAGGGTTTCTTTTACTCCAAGAGACATCCCACATCCATGGTGCCCAGCTGAGTCAGTCTCGGACGTGACGCTGCATCTGTAAATGGACTGTTAGAGGCGTTTTTCCTCATCTCATCTCTTCCTCTCTGATTGCTCTCAGTTGATACATGCAAATTCAGCTTGTTTTTCTTCTGGTCTTGCTGTCTTTCCTGTTATCTCATTTCAATAGAGACAGTTCCAGGATGTATTGTTGTCATTAGCGGTCCAGATTCCCTTTAAGAAGAGAGCTCTGCAACACGGCGCCAGTCATCTGTTCTCATTTGACTTTTCTCCATTCTCCGCAAAGTAGAGGTGGCACAATCCCCACGGGGGCAGCGTTGCATTTTCACCTTGACTGCTTTTGGCTTTCTTATTTAACATGTTTCTTCAGCAGCAGCAGAGGCAGAGCAGGCAGAGCTGGTGTCACATGCTCAGTCTGAACAACACTGCTGGGAGCGTACTTTCCCTGCTGCTGTGTGCAGTTCATCTCTAGTCTGCTGGAATTAAAACAGAGACATCTGAAAAGAGCGCGTTTACAGAACCACCACTGGTACTGGACAGTTTGGATTGGGCTGGACTGCTTTTGAGAAAGATTTGTACACAAAAGGCCATGTGTTTGCGTGGAGCAGCCAGGCAGAGATGTGAACGGAGCTACTTCCCAGGAGCTGCCAGTTACTTTGAGTAAGACTGTAATATCATAATTCAGAATAACATGAGAAATTGAAAAAAGGTGTGATATTACAGTAAGTGTAGTTTGTCTAAAAATCTTAAAATTGTTATTAATGTTATTTGTTGATGCATTTTGGTGTGTATTTTTTTTAAATAATACAGTTAATTCTATGTGTCACTGGAATAAGTGTCATGGCAGAATTAGAGAACATCTGCTTTATTGTGACATTTTAGTTTATTCAGTATCACAACGAGGTTAAAACTCAAACTGATGACAGGAGCATGCAGCGAGAGAATGCTTAAGTGTTTGTCAGCGTTTACATGCATCTAGGTGCCGACATAAGCAGCTGAGCGCATGAAACCGGCAACATCTGTGAAGGGTTCATCACTCACTGAAAGCCTCCACATTGACTTTCAATTATTGATTTTTGTGCAAGTGGCATTTGTTTGGTATTCAATGGGTTATCAACACAAGCTATTGGCAAATAAGTACAGGGATGAAGCTTCGAAGTGTGGCTGATGAGGAATTTATCAAGAAAATGCTTCCTAGTCTTTTTTTTTTGTTTATTACAGTAACAGTGAGTGGAGTGTGAGTGTAAAGGAGGCATAATCTATCACATAATCAGTTTTTGTCTTTGGTCTCCTGATGCTCTGCATTCTCTGTGTCTGTTCTGTTGCCTATACAACTATAGTTTTAGTTTTTACTACACAGCGATGAAACTACATCTGCTTTGCATAAGCTAATCATCTGTATTTTATTTAGAATAGAATAGAATAGAATGGCCTTTACTGCCATTGTGTGTGCAATGAAAGGAGTACTATTCCAGTCAGTTCATTAATATGAATAAAAACCAATACGTCAGAAAATAAGAATAGAGTAAATATAAAATTACAAAAAACTAAAAAGTAAAGTAAGAAAATAGAATATAGAATTTAACAAAAAATAAAATAAGAATAGAACTAAAAGTGGAATAAAATAAAAATGGTCATAAATTATGAATAGACATAATATTTACAATATTACAATATAATACAACAGTATTAACAGTTTGCATCTAACTTATATCTATAATGTCAGCAATTTTAAGTGTGTATATTTATTAAAGTCTATACAAAATAGTGCATTTATGTTTGAATAAATATTGAATAAATATTGTATTATTATTGCAAGAACAGAGGATTATTGTATGACATACTGCACATAATTGACATTATACAGGGTTATTGCACATTATTGGAAGTGATTTAGTGTTTTGCTCGTAATGTGAAGGCTGTAGCTTTTTTCCCGTGCACAGAAGTGATTGAGCAAAATGAATCCTCATCATGTTAGCCGTACTTGTTAGCCTTGGATTGACGTAATGATCATGGCTTGTGTTTGTGTTAGAGTGAATGCTAAGGAGAGATGGTTGCTACAGGCTTTTAGTTGTGGGTTGAAAGGCTGCTCTCAGTGTTCCCTTGATACAGTAAATTAGTCACTAGCCTGTGTGTTGCAGATGCTCTGTGTTAATGTTTTTTTATCATAACCCACATCAAATGTTAATGATTTGCAACCACAGGGGCTTCCTGCTTCATCTCAGGCCTTTCATCACGCAGCTGAGTATGAGGAGTAGCACACATAAACACACAGATGAAGAGGATGACACAGACAGACAGTCCAGTCCATTTGCAGCCTGAGAACCAGGCGCTGGATGTTTCTGATCAGCTCCCGTCAGTAGGTCACAGCAGAAATACATCCGATGAGACAGAGCAGGACAACGTCGCCACGCAGAGTCTGACTTCTCATCACACCACAGTGTATTTGGGAATTTAACCGATTGGTTTTTGTGTCATGTTGTGGAAAATAACAGCATAACAGTTTTATCATGGCGAGCATGTCAGGTCGCTGATAATCTTTTAGGGTCACACATTTTAATCTTACTGGGCCATAGTGTAATCCCATGATTTTTGTGAGCCATGGATTTGATACATTATGCTACCTTCACTGGGGCCAGCGCTCTTTTAAAACATGATTACAATATTAGAATTGAAGGTGCACGGGGTGTGTGTGTAACACCAAAAACAAGAGATATGTATTCTGAGTCACAGACAGTCGGAAGTGCTTGGTTTGCGCAGGAAATTTAAAGGATAAACTCAAGTTAAGCATTTCTTAGCTCTCTTAGTTTCGTTTTAATGATGATGCTTTAATTGAGCTCAAACATTTCCACATATGATTTCAGTAGTTAATTCTTCCCTTTGCTCTGGTTGTCATTCAGATGGAAAACACTGCTACCATCCTTTACTGTATGAAAAATGTCTCGCTGCCATGCATACCACTGCTGAATTAAACTGTATTCTCATCTCTGTCCTTGTCTACATCTGAATGAATATTGCAGTTTATACATTGTCACAGCAGAGGATTTCTATAGTTAGCTCAGAGCAGCAGTCAGGAGAGCTGCTGTTATTCCCACAGCAGGAATGTACAGACAGTACAGCAGCCATGGCCTGTATTTCTGCACTGTACCATGCAGATGCTACATTCCCCTCCATTGTCTGCCTGTTAGGATGATTCACTGCTGGTCGATCTGCCTTGCACCGCGTTGCCAGTGTTACGTCTCTGTGCTTCGTCTGCAGTGACATCACATCCAGTACAAATGCTTTTTTGCTATAAAAGGGGATGTGATGGACAGAGTACGTCACTATATGGTCCATGACTCAGTTGTTGCAGCAGTCAGCCTTCTGTCTTCCAGCCAATCACAGACCTCGTACTCCCATAGTGTCCCATCCTGCCACTTAACACTTGGCTGAATACACCAACTATATGTTTAGCCATAAAACAAGGTAACTAGTACCATCTGTGCTTATTTTCTTTATGCTTTCTCACATTCACTTACACTGTCCATCTCCTTCCCAGTCTCCCTCCCGCTCTCTTTTTTCTTTTTTGTCTCTCCTCTCTCTGCGTGGATGATGGAATGCAAATCTAAGATCAGCAGAGTGTGTCATGGCAGAGCTGTGGAGAGCTCAGAGGTATCTGCAGAGAGGCTATTACAGTAGCGGTGGCAGCTGGAGCAATTGGGGAATAATGCACAGTGCAAAATTTAGTGCTGCGCCACCACTCTTGTACTTACTGAGGACTGTTTTAGCACAAACAGCCTTAGCATTGTGATGCAGATACTGATGGAGTGTTGCGTGGTTGCTAACTTGCTTGCTAGCTGCCACAGACATTTCTCTGTTTGGACAGGAAAGACATACAAGACTAAACGGGAGCAGGGAAATGTGATACATGTGCCAAGATGAGTTAGAGCTCGTCAACTGATGGTTTGTTAATGTTTGTGGGAGTTGCTTTGTGCATGTACTATGTGCCTGTGTGTGTCCACGGTGTAGGATTTCATCCCAACATCCCAGAGGGGACATTAGCCTGAAGCCCTGAGGACGTACTAAGAGTCAAAGTGAAGCATTTTCTGCTGCAGCACACGTAAAACACACAAAAACAAGATGTGTAGGAATAAACACAGGGATCCAAGCACATGCACACATGAAACACCCCATCATCATCGAGTCACTATAAAAGAGGTTTCTCATGCCCTCCACATATTTCCCCGTCCCGCCCATCACATCACGTTTTTTCTCATCCATGTCAGATCTCCCGCTTGTTCCTCAACATATAATTTCTGCTGCCGCTTCACTTTGGATTTGTGAATGAAGTGCAGCTCAGTTAATGTCCAGGAGCAGGTCATGAATAATGCAACACGCCTCGTGTGTTCCTCTACCTGCGTCTGATTCACCGCTGAGGCTATGTTTGGATGCTACGTTGGTGAGTGGCATTTGTTTTGATGTGAAACAGAAAGGAAAGGTCACTTAATGTGAGCTAGCAGCATCACAGAGACTTCAAATGCTCTCTTTGCCTTTCTCTGAGCCTTCGCTGTAAATACGGACGTGTTCATTAAAGTGCACATCCATTAGAGTCTTGTTGTGTTTCAGCTAAATGTTTAGTGTGAACGTTGCTGCAGTGTTGCATTCATGCTGCAGGAAACCATTCATCAGTTGAATAGTTTGTCACATGTTGGATTTACTGTTTCTGCATTTGTCACTAAAAGCTTTTTTTCTGAAAAATGTTGCTTGTGTTATCGGAAAGGATGCAGCCACAATGTTAACTTGCTTATGTTAAGCAGATGTAATGTTGATAGTGGATGGCAGTTTGGAGAAGCAGACTGAAGCATCGTACCGCAGTGAAACGCTATGGGTGGAGAGAGCAGCAGAACGGATTTTAACCCTCAAAGACCTAAAGCCTCTCCTGATCTAACATATTCAATAACTATTGAACCACTAATCCCATCAATACATGTAATTAATTCTGGTAAAATGCAGTTTTTCATCTTTTCATGGTCATCAGATATGACCCATTTGGTCGTTCCGAGGCTCCATAGTGAATGTGGAAACACTGTCATCTTCTGCAACATTGATTCACCAATAAAACCCATGGAGTTTAATAAAGACAGTGATTGTAGACACTTGTTTTTATGTTAAGATAATAATAATATATTTTGCTGAAAAAGTCACTTTTCACTCAGATTTCTCTGATTTAATGTAATACCCTTTGAATTTATTCTGAGCTTTTATGAACATCTACGTGATCATTAAATTAATTATAGGAAAATACCCAATCTTCACTGAAAAATTCAAAGGATAATATTATAGTCAATGGTGATAAATCAATTAGTAAATGTTAAATGTAGAGAAATATTCACAAAAGCAATTATAAGTCTTTAAGGGTTAACCTCCTTGCCCTCAGGCAACACTTTCTCATGGAAATTAACCTTGTACATTTCTCTCTTGAAAGTCAAGAGACAGTCATTCATTCGTCATTTTACATGACAGCACAAAGGACATACTAGTCTGTCACTGCCTCACTTGCATGTTTTGTTTGTATATATGATGTTTTAATGTGTTAGTTCAGCTCTAATGTGTTAAACATACCAAATGAGGCAGCACAGGCTCTGAACACTGAGAACACATGAACACTTTTCATGAACACTTTTCATGTGTTCTCTGAGGTGAAATTATTGTTGTAGTCCAGGAGTTTGGTGGCTTTTAAAAAACTATAGGCACACATGGAAAGGGCTGTGCGATGCAAAGTGAGAGTGGGTGAAATGCTTTAGATACAGCAAACAATTATGCATTAAGACTATGGATAGTATGTCATTTAAAAAATGTGGAATAACCCTTTAAATGTGAGACCAACAGACTAATATTTCCGTCAACACACTGTTAAATGCACCTTTGGGATGATCAGTCAGTCTCTGCATTCACAGGAACATAGTTAAGATGCCATGTTCTTTCTGCTTTTAAGTAAACATTGCCTTTTGTATTAGTGGTACTTGATTTCACATTTTGCACCTCACAATTGCTCAACTTCTGCTCCTCTCTAACAGCCCGTATTTTAACTGTACAGGAGTTCATGAACTGTACACAGGGCTCATAAATCATTCTGTCCCTCCCTGGACCTGGCACTTCACTTTACTGAGATTATTCAGTGTTCAACATAAAAATTCAACACAGAGGACACAAAAAGCATCTTTGCCCACATGTGCCTCACTACAGCTCTGATAGCCAGAACCCTGTACATTCATTATACTCAGAATGGTCTGTGATCCAGTCGGCACAGACCAAACCTCTTTCCTGGTTCAGTGAATCAGCCAATCACACGTAAGGAGTCCTTACCTTGGCCACTGAGCAAGGCTGGCAGCGGTGATTTATGAAGGCCTTTGGATTTTATGGAAAGTTGTCACGTACAAAATTAAGGGAATGCTTCACAGAGCTTTTTCCTCACCAAAATGTCATTATTATTTTGGAGGAAAAGTGGGAGAAATGTAGGAGAAAAGTGGCTTATGAATAATTGATTTTGAACAAAAGAATAAATGCATTAACGCACAGTTAGCCTCCTCTAGGCTTTTCATTTTCCTGGCTGATTTCCTCTCTGACAATAGGACAATGATAAAATAATTGACAGCTCATTTAAAAAATAGGATGCTGCTGACTATAACCACACTTGAAAATTTTTATGTAAGAAATTTATGTCGCTTAATTTCCAACGTGTCACCTCATTGTGTCTTTTTACTGTTTAAATGTCATTTTGAGTGTCAGAACTAGCATCTTCAGTATCTGTTCAGGCTATGACTTGTGGTTCAGATGCTGTTGAAAATTGATGAAATCATTTGACTTTTTTGAGCTCTTGTGTATATTTTCAGGCGTGGTGCATTTAGAATGATAGTAGTTGTTTTCACATGAAAGAAAGAAATATGAAAATGTAAATTGGTGCTGTCTATAGAGATTAATGTTTGGAGGCCCAGTGTTATTGTCTCTCTACATCCCCTCATGTCCAACATCTTAATGCACGCTCTAGCTTGTGTTTTCTCCTCTTTCTCACACACACACGCACACACACACATCCTCACACTGTTAATTTGCAAATACAAACAGGTCATATCCAAGCAGGCTATGCTGTTAATCTTGTGTCACCCTGTTGTTTATAATCCACTGCAAATGGTGGTTTAAGCACCTATATCAATATAGTAATCAGATGCTATCAAAATGAAGGTGAAAGACTGGCTTTAGCAGCAAAAGCGTCAAATTTAGGTTTAACTTTTAGAGAAGATTACATTTAAAAAGTCAAACCAGTTTTGTCTTGGTTTGAGCAGGATCAAAATTATTGGTGATAAATGATTGATTATATTCAGATTTAATATACAGCATTTAGGTTCATTTGACCATCTAATACATTTGATTATTTTTCTGTGTTATACGACATACTTTTACTTTCCATTACAGTGGGAGGAGGGTGTGGTTCTGGATCTTGCTGCTTAGAGTCATTTCTGTGTGTTTGTGTAAAGAGCAGACTTTCGTCAGGGTTTGACTGGGGCACAGAGCAGGGGAAAGTAGAGCGGAGATGCAGACTATGAGCTGGAGCCTCAACAGGGTAGCATGAAAATGTGTGATGATCCATTATGGAGGATCTCATCTGACTGAAGCTCCTGACTTTACCTGCACACGAAAAAATGCACTTTATTATCATTTAAAAACAGAAAACACCCCTGTATGCACAGAGACAGCTTACAGATGTGACTGTCATGTCATATTTGTTTCAATATCCTGTTCAAAGTGAACTTTTATTTAATTCTGCTCTCTTGTTATTGATCTGCAGGAAACGAAGCCCATCTGCATCCAGGGATCCAAACCAAAAATACGACCAAAGGGAGGGGGGTGACCACTCACAGTATGCCCCGACGGACGGCGGCATGCCCAGATCACCGTCCGACTATGGGGATGGGGACCCTCGGCGGGCTCCGCGGGGCCCACACATGTACCCAGACGTGGAGGCAGCACGGATGGGCTACAGGGACCGGCAGGGTCCTGGACGGTGGCACTCCCAGGAGTATCCGCTGGACCAGGAACTAGATGGACCACCCAGCGAGTATGACCTCCAGCGGCAACGGCAGGAAGAGTTCCAGGCCCGCTATCGCAGCGACCCCAACCTGGCACGCTATCCTGTTAAGCCGCAGCCGTATGAGGAGCAGATGAGGATGCACGCTGAGGTCGGCCGGTTGAGGCATGAGCGGCGCCATAGTGACGTCTCCCTCGCCTACACGGAGCAAGACGACCCTGGACCCATCCGCCTGTCCCGTCAGCATCTCACCGAGCGCCGGCCGCCCATGGTGGGACAGCGTTCATACTCTGTCGATCGCTCCTCTCCGGGACCTATGGGTCCTGGCCTTGGAGGCCACAGAACCTCCAACCACAGCCCCCCAACGCCTCATCGTAGCCCTGTGCTGGGCGACCGATCTGGGGACCTGCGGAGAGGAGATCTGGGTGGAGATCCCATGAGGAGACAGCAACACCACCTGGACCCCAGTTCAGCCGTGCGGAAAACCAAGAGGGAGAAGATGGAGAGCATGTTGAGGAACGATTCACTCAGCTCGGACCAGTCAGAGTCGGTGCGGCCGCCACCACCCAAGCCTCACAAAACCAAAAAGGGAGGGAAGATGCGGCAGGTGTCGCTGAGCAGCTCGGAGGAGGAGCTGGCTACCACGCCGGAGTACACCAGCTGTGAGGACGTGGAGATAGAGAGTGAGTCAGTCAGTGAGAAAGGTAGGGGCCACATACGTAACCATTCTCAGTCATGCTGCACCTGTTGTGTTACTTTCTCACTGTATATGTTGCTTATTGTCACACATGACTGTATTTATCAGAATGAAACTGCTCAGAGGTTTCTTTAATTGTACTGATGTAACAAGTGCTGCTGTGAAAGACATATTTCATCTAATGATTGTTTTCTTGTGTTAATACTGCTTTTTTTGTACAGTTACTGACTGACATTTAACCCTCAGATTCCCCAGTCTAAGTCTGTATATGTGCAATGTATGTTGGTACATGTTTATGTGTGTTAAGGCTCATTGTTTCCATTGAAAAAAAATCTGATCAGCATAATTAGAATTATTACATTTACAATATGTGAAAACATGCTAAGATTTAGAGCACAGCTTTTCATTTATTATTGTTATTCAATAGATCATAGATAATTTCAGTTTTTTCCCCTGATATCTTTTATTTTTGTAGTTGTACTGTTAAAAGTGCCATATTTATTGCGGTGTTGTTGTAGCGGGAGACATAGTTTGCAGGTGTAGAGTAAAAACTAACTAAAAGCACCTTAAAGTTTTTGTTCTTTTTCACAAAAAATCTTCAAAAATGAAAACAACGAGCCTTAGGTGCTTTATATACAAAGCACTTCTGCGATCTCTGTATGTTCTCTGTTAATCTACTCTCACAGCGCCGGTGCCTTTCAGGAAGTGGCTTGTGCCGAGCCGGTCCCAGTATGTTTCAGTGTGGATGTGTGTTCATGTGTGCGGCTGCAGTTTTAATGAAACACTACTGCTCTCAAGGCCCTTTTCTTTTCGCTGTCATCTTATGGCCTGCTTCACCAGCTCTGCCAAAGTTGTTTCGCTGTGTTCTAATAGACGGTGTTACATAACTAACAGACAGAGGGAGACAGCGAGAGGCTGGGTGTGGGTGTCTAGTGTAAGAGGGTGAGCTGAGTTAATAACAACTGCAGCATGATAAGAGTCATTTCATTTCATCACAGCAGCATAGAAATGAAAGGATGTGCTACTGATAGATTTTAAGAGTTGAAGTTGGAGTTTGAGATGAAGAGTACCTCCTCTGTTGACCACAGTAACAGCCCACAATCACTCTGAACTGTTGCTGTTTGCTAAAATGGCACTGTTGTCAGGCCATTATAACTGGACTCCTACAAAGTGACGCTTCTAACATTCTAACAACAACCGTAGGTCCTATGAATAATTTGTAACCACATACTGTACATTCTGTCCAACTGAGGTGCAACGTATTGGCTTTCACCTGCTGTTTATTTCTTACAGGAAAATAGAAATGGTCATCTGAAGTGCTACCTGTTTGGAGAAATAAGCATACATGTCCAAGTGTGTAAACACTAACTGCCAAGGAAACATCCTGTGTGACTGAATTAAACACCAATTTGCATACAATCAGCATCAAAAGTCATCATTTAGGCTGTTAGTTTCTTGACTGCTCCACCTGGTTGACAGTGGTTGTAATTGCAAATTGATTTTTTGTCAAACCTGTAATTACAGAAGCCTTTACATTACAAATGTTAAAACCACCAAAACAGAATGAGGAAGATGAGGGTGTAACTGACAAATGGAGAAATAAAGGACAATAGAAGGATAGAAGGTACATTACAGGTTTCCTTTGCAGACCAGCGTACCTACCACATGCTTCGAATGTTTAATCTAGAGGAGAATGGAGGAATTCAGCTGGTCTGCTCTATTATGTAACTGTTCTCTGAAAGGAAGCAGCCCAGGCCTGGCGCTACATTATTGATGTGGGAGTTTCCAGGTTTCCAGGTAGCCATGGAACCGAAATAGGGAGAAAAGCAGGCTGTTTGAGGGTCAGAGTTTGTGTTGTTTCTGTCTGTCTGCCTCCTCCTCAGGTCAGCTTGTGTAGGAAGGAGAGTGGAAAACACAAGACGGAGTTGAACTATTGACCCGAATAAGTATAGCTTTTCATACCCGCTACAGAAAATCCTGGGACAGCTGATTATGTGGTGCTATCTGTAGGTTTTATTTAGGGATAATAGCCAGTTTCATTAATTTATGACATAATTAAGGCTGCTGTGATATGGTGCATACAGGGAGTCAGATAAATGGTTCAGAAAATTCTACTGAACCATTTCTTTTAAAGTGGAGCGTCCTTGTTTGCGCTCTGTCAAAGTAGACTTAATTATGTAACAGACAGCAGAGGGGAGATACCAACCTGCAGATTTGGACATGTGATATTCTGAAGTGTATTATTATAATCAATAAAATCCTTATATAATGTGGTGATAAATCATTAATTTTGGCAGGACATTGAGTTTGCAAATGGAATAAATTCAGTACAAGTCCTTAAAAGGAAAGGAATAGATACACTGCATTAGAATGGACGCAGGATATGCAACTGATTGTTAAGTACTGATCTAAACCCACTCAAACAGAAAGAATCAGAATCAGAATACTTTATTAATCCCAGGCAGAAATCTTTACAACTGCAATACAGATACAATACAATACAAATTTTAATACAGTTCTAATTAATCTATTCAACTATAATAAAAAAAAGTAGCAGGAAAGAAATTATCAATACAACAAAATGAAAAAACAATACAAAACATACATTTAAAGCTCTAAATATGCAAACATGCATATAGTTCTGAATATATATATATACAGTATATAAGAAATATATGTATTAAAACACTCTATTAAAAGACAATGACAACTGCAATTAGTATAATATGTACTTGCCAATATATTATCAATATGGTAATTAAAAAAATATACATAAATAAGTGTGCAGAAATTGTTGTGTTATTAAAATGATGTGGTTATAATGTGGAATAAACTGAAGGACTGATTAAATAGCCATTTTGTGACAAACCACATTAAAATACACAAAAAGGGTGGAGCAGCCAAGCAAAGGCCATCATTATGAATTGCTGCTAAAAACCAGAGACATGAAAAAGAAGACAGAAAGCACCTTTGGACCATATGTAGTCCGTCAGGGGCTTTTGGTGTGTGCACTCAGCTTGACAGAGGCAGGCTAAGCAGGGTGCATGTCACGCTGTAACATCTCAGAGCGCCCAAAGGGGGGGCTGAGGAAGGACGAGGGCCTGGCGAAATGAGAGGGATGGGAGTCCAGGGGAGGAGGAGGCTGGAGAAGAGGGTGTGCCAGCTGTAATGGGCCTGGCTCGTGCCTGCAGGCGCTGGAGACTGATTTATCGCGATGGTCCTCTCCCTGTGTTTTCCTCTTTATTGATTCCCCTGACATGCAGTCTCATAATAGTGCCGAACAGACAGAAAAGGAGAGGCTGGCTGGCTAACTACAGCACAGAGGTGGACATTGTGTAGTGACAGCCTAACTTACATCCTCATTAATAGCTTTTGGAATCAGTTTTTGCACCTCAGTAAGTCTGTTGGGCTTGTAGACTGTCTTTACAAGGTAGATATTTGATAAATACTCTTAGTAATTTACCTTTTATACCTTAATGGATAGCATCATTGTGCACTGTGAATAAAAAGAAAAGCGAGTAAGGCCTTTATTGTAGGCTTTACACTGTGTGTGAAGTTTTAAGATGTGCCCTTAGCAGAGCATAACTTGACACTGTATCACCTTCCTAGCATGGTGACTATGTTTAAACATACACACTGTTTCACCCCTGCCTCTTTTCTGCTTTCGCCACTTGAATTGTAGTAAAAACAGCATCAATAATTAATGATCCAATTAATAGTTTACACTGGTTTTTATTGAGCTGTCAAAGTGATGGAGAGCCTGCTGGTGGTGAACTCCACCACTGCCTGCTCTCTGCCTTCGCCCTGAATCAGCACTTTGTGGGGCCTCGGAGCTGGGGCAAAGCGGCAGGGCTGGGCGCAGACTGCTGATGCTCACAATTTATGGCTGTGATGAGTTTCCTACTCCCTGAAAAACCACACGGTGCCTCGCTGGGGATCAGTGCCCAATTGTGGTGTGCTACTGTTAATAAAGCTCGGGGAGAAGAAAGGGAAAAGGCTGCATGTGCCTGAACGGCAACGCCCACTCAGATTCTTTTTGACAGACATTGAGGGTGGGCTTGGGAGGGGGACGGAGGTGTAGGAACAGGCAGAGGGGGCATTTTTCTAATTTGAATCTGTCCACTAACAGACTATGAGCCCGTTTACATGAACACTAATTCTCCGATCATTATCCGATTTCTGGATTTACCAGATTATTCAAGGGATCATGTAAACATCCATAGTCTGATATGCTTTATCAGTCAACGACAGGAATCTGATAATGAGAAATTAGATTAAAACACCTGGATTTCTCTTCAATATTCAGATGTCTTCCTGCATACATACAGGTTAATCTGATTTATTTCGTTCTTTTACGTCTGTGCCTGTGTAAAAACAATTAAAATGATGGTGAACGGAAGTTAAGCTGTGGAAGACAATAACAGGAAGTTTGAGTCTACCATCTACGAAATCCAATAATGGACTGGAGTATCTAAACCCGGGTTTTTTGATCAGTGCATGTAAACGCATCAGATCTGATTATTACAATTGTCAGATTTTTATGGTCATGTAAACAGGCTCAATGAAATTTAAACCACTCACTCTATCCAGATAAGGTGATTTATGTCGTATATTTCTTTTGCTCCTGGCTCATAAATGCAGGCCTTAAGCGGTCTGGACTATCATGGCCACATTAGGCAAGTCACTCGCTCAACGGAGAGTGTGCACCACACTGAACGGCGCTCTGGTGTTTATGCTGCCAACAGAATAGCAGCTGGGAGGCAAAGAGGGTAATCACTGTTGTCAGCTGTTGGTTAGAAGGCCGCAGAGGGCAAAGCCTGTCTAGGGACATCCATAATGTTTTATCACACTGCATAACTGTGTACAGTAAGTAGTTTTAGCACTCCTCTAGACTGATGGATGGAAAGTGATAGCATGGGGTGAGAAAGAAACGGGAAAGTTTGTTTGTCTAGCTCTGACTGACCTTGTAACTTCACAATTGGGGAGAGGAGGAGGAAAATTCTAAACAAAGTACATCCGTATTTTGTTAAAAGACAGTGCCATATGTGTGCCAAAATGAAAACTGAAACCAAAATTTTTATTATAGGTAATTCAAGTTCACTAAAATTTTGGCTTGATTATAACTGTAACTGTTGGCCTTCATTTTTATTTCTATTGCTACCTCCTAAGTCATGTCAGATGGAAATTCAACAGCACGTAAAAGCATAAGAAAACTGAAGAAGAATAAAATGTACATTGACCTACAATAGTTTCTCTATTTTGTCACATTCAGTTCCACCTCCAAACAAACTAGTTTAAAGTACTGTGCAAAAGTCTCAGGTCAGCTTTAACTTTGGCTGAAATGAGCATGCATATTTATTTCTCATTCTACTGGAGATAGGTGCATACTTCAAAGACACGTAAAAACTAAGTAAATGGATTGTAAAGGTTAAAGTCACTATTTAGTGTGACCCCTGACCCCATGATCAGAGGCAGCATGAACACTTAGAAACATCTGATGTGTTGAATAAAACCTGGTGTAAAACATCAGAAAATGAATGCCATGAGTCTCATATTGTGTAAACAAAAGGGTTAAAGAAGTGTAAAGGAAGGTCACTCTAAATATGACCACTTTCATTTATAGAAGCTGTTTTTTCTTGAAATTTTTGCTTTTCCCACTGTACAATGTTCACATATATCCAGGTTGAATCTTAAAACACAGACAAATGCATATGTGTGGACATTAGAACTTTAATAAACCAAGGACATTTGACATGTACTGTATATAAATTGGAAAAACTAAACTGGTGCTTTGTTGACAAGCTGTATAAACTGGACTATTTTACTATTTATTACATGAACAGAAAGCAAAATTCTGAAAATTCTACTCCCAATATTAGTGCAGCTACTATAGATGTTGTATTCCTGCCTCAGCTGTGTGTATATTGTAGCTTTTTAACTTATGACTATATTTAATCAGAGTGGCTCTATCTTTACATTGCATTCTACTTCTATGTAGTGTTTTTCTATAGTGAAAACCCTTTTCTTATTTAACCTTGTGTGCTTCAGCCCCATCTTGTCCTCTATATCCAGAAGCATATGCCATCTATTTTTATGCCCTTCCATTCCCTGATTTCCGTGAGACTGAATTCTCAACCAGAATGTGCTTGAAGGAGGCCACTCCTGTATGGATCCAT
This sequence comes from Apogon talboti, assembly GCA_037367365.1. Taxonomy (NCBI): domain Eukaryota; kingdom Metazoa; phylum Chordata; class Actinopteri; order Kurtiformes; family Apogonidae; genus Apogon; species Apogon talboti. The sequence goes on from JAPQRQ010000009.1 coordinate 29,805,437, forward strand.
TAGGTTCCACAGTTCTTTGCAGGGGAAGTGAAGTGTGTGAAATGTGATGTATATGGCTCAGAGGCTGCACACGCGCTATGTTTTTACATGACCTTACCTGCGCCCGCGGCCTTAAGGCTCAGTACAGCTTCATACTGTACAAGTACACCCAGAATGACATGCGTGATTGTCTGCTGAATGCCCGTCAGCGCTGAATAGGATTGGGTATTGCTTAAAAATCCCCTCCTTACCCATGAAAATCTTTTGCTAAGAGCACTTTTGTTAGGATCACTTGTGAGTTTATCACTTTATCCCTCACTTGTAAAATGACATACCAGTATAGACACAACTGTTTTTTGCTTCTTCGTGCATTCATATGCAGAGTTATCATTGATACAAATGTCTCTGGCCTAAAGAAAATCCATGTTCCTTCCAGACTTCAATATACACTATATGGACAAAAGTATTTGGACACGTTGAATTCAGGTGTTTCTTTTCTAACAGGGGTCTGGGATACAAAACAATAATGACAAATGTCAAAATATGGTTTTATATTAAGATAAATATCATTGCATTGGTTTTTTTTTTTTTTAAATTGTTATCTTTGCTTCCAAACTGCCTCAGAGATAGTTTCTACTTAATTTATCGCAACATTGATTTTTTTTAAAATCTGTGACTATAGTTTTAAATGTTCTACCTCTAAATTTCTAAAATATTTGTCATGCTCTGACTGTAGATATTAATTATCTACCACAACTAACCATCTACTTTCTTCACATCTCGCTTAGGAAGAAAAAGCTCCCATTAAACTTTAAGAAAATATTGATGTTCAAATCAGCATGAACAGGACATCTTACAAGCTGTAGCCATGATGTGTCCCAATACTTTTGTCCATATAGCTTATATACTTTTGTCCATATAGTGTATCTTTGACTAAGTGTATGATTTCTCAGCCTTTATGTCCACTGGAAATTATAGCACTACCGTTTGATTCAATCGTTTTTACTGTTTTTAATTGACTGAAGTTTTTAAACCTCTTAATGGAATTGGAAGGGTTCTTTATTTGTCTGTCTTTTTACTTCTCAAAGTGCTCTCAGAAGTTAGTTTTGCCTTTTTGTGACTATAACATGGACTTTTTGCTACCCTTCCTACTGCTTTACTCACCCGCCCGGGGGGGGGGGGGGGGGGGGGGGGGGGGGGGGGGGGGGGGGGGGGGGGGGGGGGGGGGGGG
>JAPQRQ010000009.1:29806746-29829821 GCA_037367365.1 Apogon talboti
ATTTCATGTTTCCTTCGTTTTATTTACACCTTTGCATGTTGTTTTTCTGTTTTTCTTTCTGTTTTTTATCCCACACCTGTAGGGGACAGTCAAAGGGGAAAAAGAAAAACTATTGAGCAGGCATTTATGTCCGAGCCGACACACACCTTATCTGAGAGGCAAAAGAAAATGGTGCGCTTTGGGGGACACTCATTTGAAGAGGACTTGGCATGGTGTGAACCGCAGGTTAAAGACTCGGGAGTTGATACGTGCAGTAGCACTACCCTAAACGAGGAGCATAGCCATAGTGAGAAGGTACTGAGACAAATCTAGCCTGCATTTTGTTATTATTATTTTAACCTACCCATCCAGTCTTTGTTTGCTCTGTCACTAAGTGTAAATAGGTGAGATGTTTGTTTTTTTGGATTTTATTTCTCGTTTTATAAATTTAATTCTCTTGCGTTTTTCGTTCCCTTTTTTTCGGTTACTTTTGGCTCCACCTTGCTCGGTGTTGCCCAAAAAGTCTTCTGGGGGGCACTCTCTTTGCTTGCTACTTGTACTTGCTGTTTTGCTCCCCCAACAGAAAATACACACCTTACAGTAGTTCAGAAGAGCAGTGACACACAACCTCTCTGTTTGTCATGGCACACAGGAATGTGGATCTCTCCTGACTGCATGCTCGTTCTCCGTTTGTTGTGTTCTTGCTCTGCAGCGGTCCTGTTTAGTGCAGTAGGAACACCTTTACTCAGGGCCGTCCCTCTCACTCTGCTGCCCCACCCCCCCACATTCACACCCACCCACACAGAACCCGCCCCCAGCCCGACTTTCCACTCACTCTTATACCAGAACCTTAATGGTTGTAAGCACACAAAACAGGGAAGATTGGATTTGTTTTGCACAAAAAAATGTAAAATTGTTTTTCTTTTTTCCCTTCCACTGCCGCGTCTGTGATTTCATCCTCTCTGTCTCATGGCTCTATTCTGTGCTGTCTGTTTTTCCATCCTTTTTGATCTTAAAACTGGCACCTCATGGTCTGTTTCATTTATTCTTATTTCATAGATGACCTTTTTTTTCTTCCTCTTTGCTGTCTGCTTTCCCCTCACTTCCCCACTTGGTGGTGGTTGTATGTTGGTGTGAAGTGAAGCTCCAGGGTAAGGCTTCGGTCTTCCTGCTTCACTGGGAGGAGCTGGTTTGAGGAGGAGCGTTGGGGCTGCTTGCTTTACTCTGCATGGGGCGCTGCATGAAGCTCACTCCACCCTCACACTAGCCGGTTCCCACAAACTCTGAAATCACATCAGTATTTTTACTCTTTGATATTATCTAATATTGGCTGAATAAATTTACGATCCTCTCATTTATTAATTGGACTCTTATTGGCCTCTTATTGAGCAAACAGAGCTTGTGTGAACTGTTTTCCCCTGAGTGAATAATACTTCCCTCATGCCCCCCCTTCACTTTGGACAGTTGTCTCTTTTGATCTAAAGTGATCAAAGTCAAGAGGATGAGCTGTTAAACAAAAGGTGTGTTGTTGCTCTGACCTTGTAGCACCCGGTGACGTGGCAGCCGTCCAAAGATGGGGATCGCCTGATAGGGCGTATTTTGCTCAACAAGCGCATGAAAGATGGAAGTGTGCCTCGAGACTCAGGAGCTCTGCTTGGTCTGAAGGTAGGTTCTACCTGCCTGTGTGTGTCTTCAGGTATAATGTGTCCGACTTCCTGTCGCACTTCCAAAAGAGGATGTTACGATGCCTGTCTTCTGGTTCTAAAAGTGTTTTAATTAACATGTATATTTGGTGTCTTTCTATATATATCTATTTAGAGCTATATATACAGTATATGTGTGTATAGTTAGAGCTTTAAATATATATGTATATATTTTATTGCATTGATATTTTCTTTTCTGCTATTTTTTATCATACCTGAATGGGGCAACCGTAACATACAAGAATTTCTCCCTGGGATTGATAAAGTATTCCTATTCTGAGTCTGCAAATAAGGCACAATATGAGGGGAAAAGGACAGTTGATAAAAACGGTTTAAGTTATGATGTTTATTTTTTAACATATGTTCCATCTAGGTCAATACACTTCTGCAAGCGTTGATACCAGCCTTTCAGTCCATCTGTGTAAAACTGAGGGTCATGCGGCTTAAATCATGTCAAAGCTATGTTCTTTTTCCACTAACTTTTTGAAGCCCCCTTGTATGTTAATTGTGTTGGCAAGTGTTGACAGCAACAACAGAAAACCGTAGAATACTTTCACCGTTGGAGTACTACAACTGTATCTGTACCACCTAGTATTTTATGGCCTCTTTTTGAGTGTGGCTCACTGATTTTCTCCTTGGCTTCCAGTTATTGATTAAATTATAGTGCTACTCAGTATTAATATTCATTAGAGGCTTGATTATGTTCCAGATGAATATTAATGAGCAGCTTTTGATATTGAGCTCTATAATTTTTGGAACTCACTCTCATTGAGCTACTTTAATGAACTGCATTTAACAGCTTAGAGGAAACACTGACTCCAGCACCTGTCACTGTGGCTTCTGCCCAAATCGAAGTATTGAAATGTCATTGTATGTTGCACAGTATTTATGTATTACAATCCTCTATGGGGTTATTCTCCATGCTTGCCTTATTTCCTTATTTCTGTATCTGTCTTATGCTTTTAGTGCAGGACTAATACTAGTCACATCTCAGATTTACATTATCTAATTAGTTTACAATTACAATGTAATCACTGCATTGCCAAATTAAGATGGTCTGCTGTGGTAGATGCTTCAGTTTCCCTGATGCATAAGGAATCTTTGGTTGTTGTACATTAGAAAAAAGCTGAGCAGCTGAAGTCTAGAGGAGAATGGGAGGGGGGCATGAGTAGAAAGAACACAGAGCAGCAAGATGGGGAAAAATCATTACTGATTGAATGAGCCTCCTGAAATGGCATGTTTGTGTCTGCTTAGTGCCTCTATGCATTTCTGTCTGCTCAGCAGCAGCCAACCAACTCGCCAATCCAGCCAGTCAGTCCATCAGTCAGGCTGCCAGCCTCGCCCTCACTGTCCATCTCTTTCTCTTTCCCCGTGCGAGCCGTCCTCTCTGGCTCCTGCCTGTTACATAAAGCCATTTCATTTAGCAGACTTCCCTAAGCTCCTTTGTATGTTGGCATTCAGCTGCCATTAAGAGGGATTTTTATTTGTATGATGCCCATGTAAGCTGAGCAGAGTGGAGTACAGCAGCTCAGGACTGTACAGTACAGCTGTAGCCCACGGGCCTGCGATGTTACAGAACCACAGAACAGCACCAGAGTGTCCCTGGGGAAGCAAGCATAGCCCAGGACTTTGTTTTTACTGAAAAGAGATGCACTTTTTCCATTGACCCACCTCTCTGCAATGCTTTTATTGAGGACTCATGCCTTGCAGGCAAAGGCTAAAGCCATGACATCAACAGGACACTTTGAGGAATGTTTTTGGGAACCACAATGCATTTTAACTGAGATACATAGATTTTTCCCAGGAGTTCACGTGGAAACAGCAATGGTTACATGAACAGAGCGGTTTCAGTTTGCACACGTGTTTTAATTCAAATACACTTGTTCGTCTTCCACAGGTGGTCGGAGGGAAGATGACAGAATCTGGTAGGCTTTGTGCTTTCATCACCAAAGTGAGGAAAGGAAGCCTAGCGGACACTGTTGGACACCTCAGACCAGGTAGTGGATGCACCTGTATCTGGAATGTGTAATGATGATGTGTTTGCCATAATTTGTATAGTAATTCATCACAAGCATGAAAGACTAGAGTTATCTGTGGTGTTTCTGCAGGTGACCAGGTGCTGGAGTGGAATGGGAAACTTTTACAAGGAGCCACATTTAAAGAAGTTTACAATATCATCTTAGAATCTAAGCCTGAGCCCCAGGTGGAACTGGTGGTCTCTAGGCCTATAGGGTGAGTATGCTTTGAACTTTGAACTTCATTATTTGTCACATGCACAATTATACATAGTACAAAGTACAATGAAATGACTTTTTGTACCCGCATCCAATAGATAAAAACACTGCACACTCTGAGTAGAGATAAAACAGCATGTAGAATAAAATAAAAAATATATATATACAGCCATAGCAAAATATGTACAGCTATAAGCTATGAATATAAAGTTAAAGTATAAAACATAAAAATAGAGAGGTGGCTGCTGCCCATCATTAGCCCACAAAAACACAACTTTTTCATGGTGGATTATGAGTGGATATGTATCATCAGGGTGTCTGTGAAACCTTAAAAAGTCTTAGATGTGATTGTCCTAAATGAAGACCTTAATTATCCTTAACATTGATAATTGATCCTTAAATCTGACACTCAAAGGTCTTAGAAGTCCAACAGAGATGGCAATGTGTAGAGCCTCCAACAATCATTCGTGGGTGGAGGGGTTCAGGTATGAGCTTTAGCAACGTGAACGTCAGTAGCAGAAACATTAGTCAAGGACAAATGGAAATGTAACTTTAGCTGGATTGAAATACGGTTAAGGGTTGTTCAACACAATGACTATGAGGCCCATTGGACTGTTATTTATGTGAACGGAAGGTCTGACATTTGACCAAAGATGTCTTGAAAATTGTCTTTAAATTTGGCTTCATCAAACCTGCAGATACACTGATCATATGTATCATGTGTTTGTTTTCGAGATAACAGAGGATAAACAGTAGATATATGGCTTTGTTTTTAGTCGTAGCTGTTTGTAATATTAATACATGTTTGTGAAGAGCATACAAATTCTAAACAGCTAGACCAGGGATGGGAAACCTGTGGCTCCGGGGCCACTTTTGGCTCTTGGGCCCTTTTCAAGTGGCTCATGTGGCTCTGTCAAAAAACATATGGAAATCAATAACAATTATTTGCCATTATTGTTGTAAGCAAGAAGTCATTCTGATTTTATGCAGATGTAAAAATGTAGACACTCCAAATAAATCAAAAGATAGAATATGTAGTTGTACTAAAAGTAGACTGCTTTTTATTTTATGACACTGAAGGTATTCTGTGTTCTCCAATGCAAATAAAGCCTTTAAATAACATTAAATTTTTGCTGCACAACAAAATAATGACAAATGTCACTGTTCGAAACTCATTTATTGTTGACATATTACATTCCAGCATGTCCTAAAATGGCTGTTTAGATAACAAAGGTTACCGACCCATGAGCTAGACAGAGCAGTAATTATACATCAGAATGTTATTAATCAGGTTAAAATAAATACAGCCGGTTTGCATATTCATTGCGTGTTCCTGTCTGAATTGTGTTGAAGTCTTCATGATGTGGAGATGTGAAGTGGGAGTCTAGCGCAGAAATAGCGCCTCTGGTTTGTTTGTTCAACATCTGTTCCTCCCGCCCTCCGGCTCCTGCACTGTCTGCTCGGGTCTCGTAACGCCGTCCTGCACAATGGAAGCTGGTACTCTGTCCTTCACAAACAGCCCTGTGCCAATTGTTTCCGAAAGGGAAAATTGTGGGGGGAAAAAGACAGCAGCACCTTTGCTTTGTCAATTCCTATATGTGACGTGCTTTGTGCTGCTGAGGGATCCGCGGGGTGAATGAAGACTAATGCAGTGCTTACGGTCATTAACGCACAGTGCATTCAGCATTAGCTCAAATTGATCCTCTCCATCCCCTCCTTTGCTTCACTTGTACATGCTCACACTGTTTTTTTTTTCTTTATTTCAGAGATATTCCAAGGATACCAGACAGCACACATGCACAACTGGAATCAAGTAAGTCCTGTCAAGTGCTTTAGCCTATTTCATTACCCCATTTTATCCTATTAATCAGCCTAGAAACATCAACCCAGGGAAACATCCAGTAGAGTTGCCTCTGTCACTCTGCCTCTCGGTGTTTCTGTCTTTTCATGGCTTTGCTTTCTTGACCTCTTTCTGTTTCTGGTCGTGCCTGTGTCCCTCTTTGATCTTTGTTCTGTCACTCCCATGCAATAAACTGAAAACAACATTTGTGCCTCTATCCTAAACAGTCTGACTGTGCTGTCTTATCAGGTTCGAGTTCTTTTGAGTCCCAGAAGATGGATCGCCCGTCCATCTCTGTCACGTCGCCCATGAGTCCCAGCATGCTGAGGGACGCCCCCCAGTACCTGTCAGGACAGCTCTCAGTAAGTGACCTCAGCACGACACAGACCGCATATAGTAAAATCTTCTGGAGGGCTTTCTTTGTTAGCTTTTTATGTGCACAAATCAGAGTAAAATATCCACATTATGCATTTATTCTGAAAGAATCCCAGTTCATCAGCCGGTGCTTCCCTTTCTCTGCCTGTTCAGCTGGCCCTTTACCAACCCAGCACCGGATTGTAGATCAGGTTACTTTGTGTGTTGTCCATTATCTAGTGTAAAAACCCTCCTGGGGTAAATAGGTGAAGGGCTGCATTAAGGCGGGAGGTAAATCAACTCTCAAATTTGGGATCTGCACACGAATCGAAGCTGTAGCTTTTGGGGAACAGATATATGAGATTTTTTTGCATTCCAGGTTTGACTGTAAGCAGATACAGTATTTCTGCCAGGCTTTAAACCTAAATGCAGTATTTTTTTTTTACTCTCAGCCTTGTTTTAGAAAGCTAACAAACACAGTGTATGGGATCTGCTCCTACACTGTTGGTATGAAATTCTTCACTTATTTTCTGTAAAGGAATACACGTCAGAGTTGACGTCACAATGATGCAAGCTGTGAATTAGAGGAGAAATGTTTTAGTGAAGAAATAGAGACAAAATGCAAACTATTGATAATTTGCTGTAAGGGCCCATGCAGAATGACACAGATGAGTCCAAGGATGAGTAATCCAACATGAAGCAGAAAGAATCTGAGTCATAAAGATGTGAGAAAGGAGAAACAGACTGATCATTCTGGCTGAAATCTCCCATTTAAACGACAAACTTCTGTTGTTGTGTTTAGAGTGTATTGTCAGTTTTTTGTTGTTTTTTGTGAGGTTTTGGTTTTATTGCATTTTTTTTTGTTTGCTGTTTAATTTTGCTTATCCAGAGCCAAAGCCTTAGTAGAAGAACAACGCCTTTTGCCCCTAGGGTCCAGGTAATGGGCCCTGTCTGCAGGGCACTATCTCTATTTGGTCTTTGCTCATTGACTGTTGACTGGCCTCTTTTCTTTTTCCATATTTTGGAAAATGCATTTCTGGGGAAATGGCAGCTTCAAGTTTCCCTCCCAGTGCAGTGCATTGTGTCATTTTCTTCTCTTTAAGTTCTTGGTATCACTGTTATGAATAGAATATTACTGCTCATTTAACCCATTCACGTCATTATACCTAGACAGTGCATGCTTAACTAATCTGAACTGGATATTTACAGAGACACTCTTCCATTGCCTGCCTGATTTAACACCAGTAACTGAACCGTACATAGTGACATACATAGTGGATATTTGGCAATGCAGGAGGGTGTCTCCATGAATTTTTACAGGACAAAGGACTTATTTTCTTCTTCAGTGTGACATGAACCCAGGCGTTAACACATTAACACACAGAAGGAGTCTTCCACATGGGAATTTAAAGGGTTAATTCACCATTTGATGAGTCTCTGGTTTCATGTTGCAATGAAAAGATAGAAAGTTCACCGTCCTGTTTTTGGAAATCAAATTGCATTTCCCCTTCCAGGTGAGAGTTAACAAATAAGCAAATTGTACCTCTCAAATAATACTTCAAACCGAGCTTTGGGTGTTTTTACTCCGCTGCGAGGGTTTTTTTTAATCTGTCATCTTTAATATCAGTCTGATTTTTGTTTTATGACATTTGGTCTTATCAGCCTGGATCTCTGGATAATAACAACTGTTACATCTTTTCTTAAGAGTGATCTCAACAAACTGTGGATTTTCTGGCCTTATCAGAGAATACTCTTCATGTGCATAGTATAATATCAGACGTCTGCACTAGCTTCAAATTCTGAGATAGAATGAAAGTAAATAAGTAGGTTATAAAGGTGTGTGCGTGTGTGTGTGTTCCTGTACATGTTTTTTGGAAAATCTTGTGTCTCCATTTATTATCAGATTTTTTTCTGAAGTGATTTAAATATTGCAAATTCTCTTCATACATATACAAGTTTTCAAATCTCAGGCAATGCATTTATTTTGCATTATGTTGTACTGTGGTGGGCTATGATCGTACAGATAAACTGGTACAATTTGTTTACCCATAAGCCCCTGCTCTCTGTTTGCCTATATCAAAACTCTTTACTTGTTTTGAATGCCCTATCTTGCGTTGCTGCATGTGTAGCTGGTAGTTTTAACTGGTGCAGACCTTTTCCATTATCATTTTTTTCTGAAGAAGTATGGACAAGAGCTTAGAAGTTTTACTTTTTAATTTCATCTACTTTCTTTAAAGCTCACATTGGAGCATTTTTATTTTCTTCTAAGTGTCTTCTTACAGAGTCCATACTTCCCTCTAGTGTGATCTGTTTTCAATTCCTCTGGCAACAGCATGATTGATTTCCCCATATCAATGCCCATTGAATATCTGAGAGAAGATTATTAGAGACAACATCATCACTGGTAGATGGTATCACTTGAACAGAGCACGCACTGTTAATTTTAGATCTCGTTGCCTTTAGCATTCAACCTCAGTTCAGTTCGGCTGAAATGACATTCAGGCCAATTGTTTTCAGTTCCATTCAATAAACCTGAATCACCCTCCAGGCGAGGTTTTTAATCAAAGACATTAACACATACATTCTAAAGCAAAGCCCACAATAAATGCACACCTACATATTTAAGAATGAGCATTAATGCTTTGTCAGATTCACAAAATACATAAAGGTCTGTTAAAGTAGAGTGAGTAAATATCATTAATATCAAATTCATCCATTTCTAAATGAATATAGAACATATTTATTTATGAAAAAAACACTAAATTGCCCCACAAGCATGTGATCTGACCTCATCTTAGGACATAGATAGTTTTATTCTCTTCACTTAAGGGTAAATACAGGAGAAGACCCTTTAAGTTTAATGTTAAAATGACAGCTAGCATAATAAGACACAAATTCACAACTTCATTTCTAATCCACACTGATGAAGTTGTCTTCTCCTGCATTGCTCCCTCCATGTGTTTCTTCTGCTGTTGGTCCTGATTCAGTCTCTCAGCAGGCTGCCTCTGCTCTGCCCCTACAGGTTAAATTGTGGTATGACAAAGTGGGCCATCAGCTTATCGTCACCATCCTGGGCGCCAAAGACCTGCCACCCAGGGAAGACGGCCGGCCGAGGAACCCTTATGTTAAAATCTACTTCCTCCCCGATAGAAGGTAAGAGTAGGAACAGTTACCACTGAGTTTACCCCTCTCATTTACTGCCACCTCCATGTAAACATCACAGAAATCAGAATAGTGTTTGGCTGTTTATAGAAAGTAGTGGTTGTGTTTTTCTGTGCTGTTGGTAGCAGCTGTTGTGTTTTTACCCTTTTCCATTAGTAAATGGAGTAGGCTGTAAAGTTGTGTGTATATTCTTAGATGTGTCTAGTTTTTACTGTTGACTGGTGCAGGCTTGCAGGTTGTGCTTATCTGTGACGATGAGGAGCTAATAAAACAGTGATTAGTGGACCTTCCCATCTCCTCACCACCTCTCCCTGCATGCCACAGTGCTGTGCTCTGTGCCGTGTTGTGCTATTGATTTGTTTTGTTCGTGGCTCTTCCCTATCATGATTGTAAATAAAAACAGTTTGAATTATTGTTCCTCCAGCGACAAAAGCAAGAGGAGAACAAAAACGGTAAAGAAATCCTTAGAGCCCAAATGGAACCAGACCTTTATGTATTCGCCGGTGCACCGGCGGGAGTTTCGGGAACGCATGCTGGAGATCACATTGTGGGACCAAGCCAGGGTGAGGGAGGAAGAAAGTGAATTCCTTGGAGAGGTAAGGAAAGCACACCTGACCCACCAGGACACTCACTGACACTCTGTGGTATCTGACTTTATCCTTCTGATTGGATTCGAATACTTAAAGTTCACGGCAGTTGGAAGGTTTTTGGTTGTCCTCCCTCTTCTAACATATACAGGACATACAGTATGTAGAACCTGTGTTGAACATTTAGGATGAATTCACACACCTCCACAACAGGGGTAAGGGGTATTGGGTGTTGTAGGATGTATCAAACATTACTGAGAAAACCTGTATAAAAGTGCGCGTTTTGGCAGTCAGGAATCTCACCGCTGCCTTCTGCATCTTACAGATCCTGATTGAGTTGGAAACAGCTCTTCTGGATGATGAGCCTCACTGGTACAAGCTCCAGACCCACGATGTGTCGTCCATCCCACTCCCACGTGCCTCCCCGAACTCACAACGCAGGCAGCTCCACGGAGAGAGTCCGACCCGGCGACTGCAGAGTACGCAACACCTCCATCACTCGCGCACACTCCACAACCCACCAGTCACAGTAAAGAGCAAAAGATAAAGAAGCTGATTGGACACAAAAATAAATCCGCTCATTTTTCCTGAGGCCAACCTCTTTATGTTTTCTAAGAACGTGGGTATTTCCGCTGTCACTAAATGTGCTAATGTAAGCTTTGTTTCTGCACCTGGCAATTCATCTTACGAGTAATTGTTGTGTAACTTGAGTCAGTAAAACAACAAAAAGGACCTCAGTGAATCAATTTTTTTTAAATTAAGTGAATGAGCATAGTTTATTTTAATACTTTTTTGGACAGATTTGCCAATAAGGACTGTAAATTGGATATTGCTGTTTTATTTATTATGTGGGGATATTTACAGAAGATTTTCATGATTCATGTTGCCCACTCTTAGTTTCTAGTTAGTTTATTAAGGCTGTAAGAGCTGATGTGTTTTATGTTTAATACGTGTATCACATCATCCCTACTGCTTCTGCTTTCACAGACAAAGGCTCATATTCGTACAACTCAGGTAAAGGCCCGTGCGCTCTGAGGGAGTGCTATGGAGCATTTGAGTGTTCTCCTGTCCTCTTGAAAGACGCATCCCTGTGCCCTGATTCTCCCACCCTTTTCCATGAAGGATGCATGTTTCTGGTGCCTTCCGTGCATTTCAATGTGTTGAGCTGGTGTGAATTTTCCACCACTCGTTTGAGATCCACTCAGGGTGGCAGACACGTGCACGCTCCAGGGAAACCGAGATTTAGGACACAGTGGTCTCTCCCTTTTTGTGTATTCACCTGTCAACTATCTCACAATCCTACCCTGCAACCCATGACCATATCCTGCAAAACCGCACTCGATCCTCATCCTGAAGGGATGTGAACAAATCCTCAGCTGTAGCAGATATTGTAGAATTGCATTTTGACCACTTACTTTTCCTCTGTGCTGTATATTGTGTATTAGTTTGTCTGTTTACAGTATTTTCCCTTTTAAAATCCACCAGCTACTGCAGCACATTCTGTTTTGTTTGTGTTTGTGTGACTTATATGTGAATATGTCAATATGGGATACTTTAACTAATAATAATAATAATGATGATGATAAAATTTATTCTGAACATAAGTAGAAATAAAATATAGAAATGAACAAAAGGCAAAGAGAAATATCACATTTAAACGGAACACTCCAGAATATTGTAAGTTAACCAGAAAAAGTTACACAATGTATAACTATTTCGTTGTGGCTCTTTAACAACACTTTATGTCTGAATCATCAAAATAATAATATTGATAATGAAGTTTATTTATATAGCACTTTTTGCAGCAGAAAGAATTCACAAAGTGCTTTATAATAAGCAATTTCTACAATATGTACTAGACAATATATTATCAATACGATAATTAAAGAAATATCGATAAATAACTGTGTGAAAATATTGTTGTGTTCTTAATTATATGGTTATAATGTTGAAAATGGAAATGGAGTGCGACAAAGATGACTAATAGTGGTGCAGTTAGTTTTTAACAGCTGTGATACAGTTACTACTTTACAAAAACTTACACATAAAACCAAAAGTCTTGAGCTGTATTTTTTGGCCACTGTTAGATTCAGTGATGATGCTGCTTAACCAGCCTTAGACATCTCCTCTGCAGGCCAGTGTAACACAGGGCCGCGTCACTGTACTGTTTCTACTAGACACTTAAGTCTTGCTCGCTTCCCCCAGGACGATTTTCTCGGCGTTTGTGTTAGTGGGAAGTGAAAGAGCTGACAGCTGTAAAAAGTTTCCAGCCAACTGAGATGAGAGGGTGGGAGAGGCACTGCCAGAGTGCAGCACTTGTCATTTCTGAAAAAGTACACGTGTCCAGTTGATTTAAGTTGACTGAACGTTGAAGGCAGTTACGGGAGGGCACTGGGAGGGGAGGGGGTCATACTTTAAAGAGCGGGGACTGGGAGGGGTGATAAGGCACCGGGGAGGATGAAGAAAGAGCTTTATAGACATATCGCTTGTCTCACTCCAACTTCACATGTAATTTTCAAGTGCCACCGTTGACATGAAGAGAGATCAGATGATGAAATCTGGCGTTAGTAGCTACAGATGACACGGTTTCATGCACGTCATCTAAAATGCTCTCTTGCTAGACAGTATTTCTATCGGTCTGTCCAATTACATAGATGCAGGATGCTAAAATATAATGAAGAACTAAGGAAACAAGCTGACTGCTCCATCTTCTTGTCTTCTTCGCTGTCTCTTTATCTCACAGGAACCCAGAGGATAAGTGACAGTGAGATTTCAGACTACGATTGTGAAGATGGTGTTGGGGTAATAACAGGTAACGCCCGTTGTCAATTACTAATACATAGGAATAAACTCATCTGCATCACAGGTTAATCCAGTCCGAAAAAATATTAAATACTGGTCGATCAGATTTTTGATGCTCAGCCAAAGTTAACATATTGAGAATCTTTGTTTATTTGCTCACAATTGAACACAGACAACCTCCTACGTATCCGGTGCTTGCCAGGTCTTAACAGCTCATACATACCTTTATATATCATATTAGAAAGGTTGAAATGCTGCAGCCCATCAGCAGCAGCAGCAGCACAGGGAGGGAGCAGTGAGCTTTCGTCTGCCTCTGCACTGCTAGTTGCCGTTCTGCTGTACTCATTGAGGCTCCAGCATCACGCCCACGCTGCACATCAGAAAAGGAGAGACGGAGCTGTTACCAGCCAGAGAGGAAGGCTGGAAGAACTGAAACGTACTTGAAATGTGCCCACATGAAATATCAACCTTGAAGAAAATGCACTGCAGAAAGACAGAAAAAAATAGGACTGCTTTAGTTTTCGCAAAGATAGCAGTGGAAACAGTATGTGCTTTACTTTGTGCGCTAATTAATTATCTGCTAGAAAAATATCACCTGAATCCAGAATTAAGTCAAGTGATTTGCAAGAAGCAAAAAAGTGTGAAGACTTTAACACTCTAACTAACTTCATTAGGATGCCATATGATTTTTCTAACATTATAAATCTACAATAAATACCCTACAAGACCATACAGTGGACCTTGTTTATAGGTAGAAACAACCACCAGGAAGAAAAACTGTTCATTTAGAGCAGAGGTGTCAAACACATGGCCTACGGGTCAAAACCGGCCCACCAAACGGTCCAATCTGGCCCCTGGGATGAATTTGTGAAATGCGAAAATTTCACTGAAAACATTAACAGCCGTCAAAATCATTTTAGTTCAGGGTGACATAGAGCCCAATAGTAGCATAACTTAGTAGTTATAACTCCAATAATGATAACGCCAAATTTTTGTCTTTGTTTTAGTGTAAATAAGTACATGAACCTGAACAACCATGTACAACCTGAAATGTCTGAAGAAAAATCTGTGTAACTTGTAGATCCACTGTGATCTGTTGTTGTAATGTACATGTGTAAACGATAAACTGAGGCATAATATTGTTAAAATTGTGCATATTATTCTTAAGAAATTTCAGGTTGTACATGGTTCATGTTCTTCACATTTTTTAAAGGATAGTTTGTAGATGTAAACATTTTCATAATGTAATTTAACTTTTTCTCTCTCAAACATTATTCATAGGTTATTGTGCTATTATAATTGCACTTTAAAACTTGTCAAACTCTATTGTTTTTACAAAATTTTTATTTGTTTTAATTTATTGTTATTACCTGTCTTTTAAAACCTGTATTCCTTCTTGGCTTGTGCTGTCGACCTCTTGACCAGGTCGCCCTTATAAAAGAGATCTCAATCTCAATGGGACTCTATCTGGTTAAAATAAAGGTTTAATAATAAAAATGTAAAAATATTTTACAGGTCCGGCCCACTTGAGATCATATTGGGCTGAATGTAGCCCCTGAACTAAAATGAGCTTGACAGCCCTGGTTTAGAGACTGTTGTAATGTTTTGTATGTCCACTAAGAGATTTAGGCCATAGAGACGAGAAGAGGGTAAGGAAATGACACAACGGAAAGAGAAGACAACAGATTCAGTTACTGTAAAAAACTCCTATATGGACGTCCAGACCAGGAGTGGAAGTGCATCAGCCTGGGCTTACTGATGATACGGTAGCAGAGGGAAATCCTCCTTCAGCCTCTTTAACATTCTCATCAGCTCCTCACTGTCTCACCATGCCAGTCCCCTTCACTTCATTCACAGTGAAGGGAATACCCCTTCACTCAGCTCTGGTCGCACCCTCCTCTTTGCTCCGACTCCACCACATCCCAGCTCATCCTGTAGTCTGTGCTGACACCATTACTCTAAATGTAGGAGGAAAAAAAAAGACTTATTCACTTCATTTTATTTTCTGCAACACTACCTACCAGGCCTCTAATTGTCATGTCCAAGCAGCAGGCATTTTCGTACTGAATAGGTTACCGAATAGACTCCAAATGACAAAGTTAATGTTTTTAATATCTGCAGAATATGTTTAATAATGGTTTGGTCACCGCTGTTGTTCTCTTAGTCCACATTCTGCACTGATGTAGCTCAGTCTGCTTGTTAAACCCTATTAATTTTCAGTAAAGGTTCCTGTCTTTGTATGTGCGTAACAGGCAGGCTGCACTCATGCATGAAGCTGCATGTCAAGAGGAAGAATAGATTTAATTTGGCTCTGCATGGAAGTTGATTGCTAAACTGCAGGGAACTCTGCAAATGAAATGCACTTTAGAAATAGCAGATGTTTTCCTAAACCTAACGTTTGTCACATAGAAGAAAATATGTTGCAAAGGCTTCATTTAGTCTTGTTTAAAGATTATTTTAGTAAAATCAATGTGATGATGCTCCTTTTATGATTTCATGGTTAAACTTGTATCCACTTGTAATCAAGATGGATGATACAGTTTAATGTGTTTCAGTACATTTTCCACGTCCCTCAGCCTCCTGCCATAAAAAGAAAATCTGATTATCCTATTAATATGTCAAACTTAAGTGAAGGTCAACATTTCTTTACAATAACCTCCATTTTTTTCTACCTTTTGGATTCTGGATTTTCTTAAACTAATTTTTTTGTGCTGTACACTCTATTGAATATCAATCAGCTTTAATAGTGCTAAGCATTGACCTTAACCATGGCTGCTAGCCACATCTGATTATCGGTTAATGAACTCTTTCAAGTTCAATGGACTAATCAGTCTTGCAGAGAAAATTCATTACAATATTTCTGATTTTTAAAGGCTATCTCCATGTTTAATTCACAATGTTAACACAGTGCATGGATTACACCTATATTGAAAGCTTGTCCTAATTTTTGGAATATAGAGAGTCAGCGTTATGAAAATAGAAAATCTATCACCTGTGCAGATTGGCATTTAGTATTACTCTCAAAAAGTTTGGTCTGGTCTTTATTACTTTATTTTACATTAACAACAGATGCAGATTCAGCTGATTCATACATTAAAGTAACAGAGTTTAGTCGAATACTGTATTTGGTATTTTTTTGTATCTTTAAATCATCAAAAAAGGATTTTTGTTTAGTATTCAAAAGGAACCACTGAAACCAGCCTCTTTGACTTCATCTAAACCCCTCCCCTTCCTGTGTTCCTCTGTTCCTGTCTCCACAGACTATCGTCCAAATGGCCGAGACTTCCAGAGCTCCACCTTATCTGTCCCTGAGCAGGTGATGTCATCCAACCACTGCTCTCGGTCGGCTGATATAAACCGGGCGCGGTCGCGCTCCCCCAGCGTCCCCCCACCCTCTAGGTAACTACTCAACCAACCGCTGTACCGAATTCCCCAGCATTTAATGTGTGTGGGGGTTTTTTATATTGGTTTAATTTATATTTATTTTTATAATGGTATGTTATGAGAAGGAATAAGGGATTATTAACTGTTGAGAGGTGAATGATACTGTATGTTTTGTTAGTTTAGTTGGAATTATTAACTCTTTATTGTGTAGATTTTGGCTAATTTCAATGATGGAGATTGAAATTAGTCCTTTTGTCACATCACCCTGTGGTTCAGTGTTTGTCACATGTAGTCTGAATGCCTCTCTTATAAAGAGACAATGTGTCCCCTGTCCAGAAGGGGACACATGGTCGTGTGTCTGTGAAGTGCATGAGGGGTGATCCAGTCCACTTCTGTCACACAGCAGAAGTCTGGACCCGGCCTACGATGTTAGGCCTTCTCAGTACAGCTCCTCCACTAGAGTGGACGACCACAGTGTTTCTGAAGATAACTACTCACCTGACAGGTACACACATTACAGCTTACACTTGTGTGCAGCAGACGCATGCAAATGCGTGAGCATGCATGCAGCACAAGTGGGACCTGACCAGTAGATGCAGAGGTGTTAACGTATTTACTGACTTCCCTTTTCTGCTTTCATGTAGTTAATTACAACCTACAAAAGACAACTGGTGTTGTAAAAGCAAATAGCACAATGAGAATTTTGAAAAGTATGATAGAAGTGTGATAAAGATGTAGTTAAGACACATTTCACTCCTCTTCAGGAGGCTCAAATTATGCAGAAAGCATTCAGACCCCATTCTGTAAATCCTGCGTACAGTATTCAGCATTTGCATGTATTTCACCATCTTTATGGACGAGGTGGTCAAGGGGAAGTGGTCAGTTATCCTCCATCAGCACTTATTTTCTGTAAGGGTTGGAAAATGTTGCTCCAAGAGTCCAATCATAGCCTTGGCACTGCCAGGCTGCAGCTACTTTCCGCTGTCCAATTAACTTTATTTGATATTTCTAAGACTTGGCCTAAATCAGTGTCAGACGCAGAAAATGCACTTATCTAAATTGTCTGGGACAGTGCTCACTTTGCTGCTTTAATTAACAGCGTTCAGTTATTTATTGAAAACAGTTGAAAATGACACAGGAAATGAGTCATGGAGAATTTGGAATTGTCCCAGAACTCCTACACTATTAAAATATGCTCTGGATTTAAAAAAAAAAAAAAAAAAAAGCTTTTTAGGAGACTGTTGTTTTGTTGAAAACTTGTGTCATTTTTACTGTACATAGAATGTTGGTGTTTTTCTTTTGTTTAGTGTTACTTTTGGAAATGTTCTTTACATTGTAAGTGTAAAACAAGAAATGCTGTGTAATGTGTGGCCTTGTTAAATCATCAGCAGAAGTGACACTGAGCAGGTTTAGGTTATTGGACTGTTCTGTGCTTTACCTTGTGAATGCTGCGGGTGTGTTCGCTCTACCACTTTCATCTGTCTGTGTTAAAGCTGAGGAAGACATCTCCTCACCATCCTATTTCTCAGCCTCTCTTATCTTCCTCGCCTGTTTTTCCTCTATGAAAGTGTCACATCAACCTTTCCTATGAGCTTTCTCAGTCTCTCTACATCCTTTTCTTTGAGAAATCTCTGGTTCTCTCCCCCTCAGTTTTCTCAGCCCTCCATCTGTCTGCCTATGGTTCTGTCTATCTCCAATCCTCTCTCTCTCCTTTCCTCCTCCTCCTCTGCTTCTTCTTCGGCGCCATCTCAGATCCATCTCTGTCTTCTCTCCTTCCTCCATGTGGTTGCAGCCATTTTCTCACCCTACCTCGAACCAGACATACTCAGCATCTTGATGATCCTCAACCGGACCCCAGGTAGACCTTTACCTGAGCATGCATGAAGCCCCATCACTTTCACCCTGGTGTTCCACGCCACCTGCACTTTAACATATGACCTCCTCATACACAAGGAAAACCCCAATAATGGTTGTCTTTGTATATAAGGAAGCTGTTATTAAGACTTTTTTAATATGTTAAATAAATGGCACTGACACTTTGTTTACTGTCACTGTAGTCTATGTACTGCATATGCACTAAGTTGCTTGAATTACTTTCACTAAGCCTCTATTTAGTGCATTTAGGGCCTCAAATGACTCACCACATGATTTTGCAGATACACTGAAAGGTCATTCAATGCTATCAAGCTATTGTCAGTGCCAGCACACTTGTTTTGCAGTGTTAAAGTATATATTTTTCTGCACAGGACTAAATATATACACAATGTGAGGTACTGTTTAGTACAATACATTGAAAAGATGCGTGCCATACACTTTATTCATCCATTATCAGCATTGCTTTTTCTCTTTTTCCATCATTTCAATCATTATCATATGAACATTTTCTGACAGAATCAAGCAGGTAAATGAGTGTGGGTCCTAGAAATGCAAATACTGTTTGTTTTTGCATCCCATTCATCGAATGAAAGACTGTGGCAATACTGAAAATGGATAAGAGCTTTATGATCAGGAGGTTTTGTCCAGCAGAGGTGGTTTCCTCTACAACATGAGGATATATCAGTCTGTGTTTAGCACGTCAGCCTTCAGTTTTAAAGGTACAGGTCTGAATAATCACTGGACAAGTAAATGAGATGAGTAGTCTGCAGTCCTTTGCAGGTTTTGTTTTGTTTGTTACTTCCCCTTCTGCTGACAAAAAATAACAATATTGACCAGTTGTGATATTTTTTCGCCAGCCGCAACCACCGTGTGTACCCAATCTGCCGAGAGGAAGCAGTCAGGTTACTGCGTTCCACTAGGATGGCCCGCGCCTATTCTGAGGGTGCCTACTCCTCCGACTATGACTATGAGAGGTATTGACATGCACTGCCGCTGCATCTGTGCATCCGCCATCTTGTGGTCTCCTCAACTTGTCCGTCGTTCGTCTTGAAATCTCCGTGATTGTACATGTGATGACAGAAAATGATATCCTGCCTGATATCGGTTTTTGTTGAGGAGTCATCACAGCTCTGAAGTTGTGTAGGTGTAATAACAGGACACAACTGCCTCTGTGTGTTGAGGCTCAGAGCTATTTGTGTTGCTGATGTCAGCTGATGTATACTGACTGGTTGCTCAGTAAAGAGCTGGCCAGCATCTGACTGTTTCTCTGTGGATGTCCTTGTTTACCCATGTGCATTATCCCAGCAGCAGTATGTTGATCAGTGGTGTGCGTGGTTCTTAGTGTTGTCTTTTTTTTTTTAAGTCTGCTATTGGCAGCTGCTTTGCTCCTATACATTGGCATCTCTGATGCATTGCTCTGGGCTGCACAGTAGCTTTGTAAATTCAATGTTTGCCCTTTTGGCTTCATGTGTCTGACCAGAATAGCTGCCGGACCGTTCAAAGCAGCCACACAAAGCCCCGCTAACACCCATCCATCTCCAGGACTCATGCCAACGTCCTGGTGCACCAGTAAAAGGAAGACTCACATTGGCCCCTCCACAGAAACACTGCAAATTACTCCACTTTTCTCTGTCTTCAATCTCCCTGCTCCTGCCATCTGGCTTTCAGTCAGGAGTAACGTGACGTTTGTGCTATTTCTCTTCTCTCCAAGAGGAAAAAAGTGATGAGTCCTCAGAACTCAGCCTGAGCCGGACTGACTTTATTAAAGTGTCACAAAGTTTCTCTAAAGCCCAGCTTGGCTTGACTTCAGACTCAGCCTAGATACAGTAGCTTTAACAAAAGCTCTTGTTCTCCCTTTTTCTCCATTTTTGTTTCTATGTAAAGTGACAGAAGAAGGAAAGTCTCTAGTATCTTAGTGCATCCTTCTCTTATGTGCATACAGAGAGCATTTCTGTTTTTTGGTATCTGTTTATTGTACAGATCATTCTACATTTTAGAGAACTGTGTAACTGCGAGAACTGGAAGAAATGAGGGCTTTAGAGAGAAACAAAGATATTTTATTTATAATAATCTGAACATTCACCCATAAATCCTTGACAACAATGACCTTACCCACTATGGATCATGTTGATCTCTGTTTTACAACAGAAAAGAAGGACATCTCCTCTACTGGACAATTTTTAACCACTGCCAAGAAGGTTATGTGATCACTTGTGTTTGTTTGTTTGTCTGTTCCATTAAATTTTAGACCAGATCGATGAAAGGGGACAGAGGGTGGAATTTTTATCAGTGTTTTCTAACATTGTGAGATATGGTGTTACAGGACTAAGGACACTCAGTAACCCAACTCGAGCCCTGCTCCAAAATTTAATGAGTTCAGGGCAGAAGTTTGTGTCTAATCCTGCCAATGGACAGACAAACAAACTAAAAACGTGGAGCTTTGCCGGAGGTATGCGGTCTCAGCATACTGACACTGTGAGAGTATCTTAGTTTGGCTTACGTTACAAATATTTACACTTCAGAGATTTTTCAACCATTGTATGACTTTTATGAAGTGATTGAAAGAAGTTAAGTGTTTGTTATACAAACCCAACAATGCATTATTGAATTAAAGAGGTGTAGTAGTGAAATACAGTTATTCTTTTTTGTTAAACATAAAACTAAGGGGCTTATGAGTTTAAAATGATAAATAATGTGGATAATATACCAATCGTACATGGTTTAAGCTGCATAAAACCCCAGGCTTTCCCCTGATGTGTGACATGTGATGTAGTTTTCTGTAAATGTTTTTGCCCTCTCTGCCGGGGTAAACCAACCCTGTACAAATGAACTGTAAACTTCACCTGCTTTTTTCCCACCAGCTCTCCAGAAGACAAGACCTCCACGTGCCAAACATTTTTCATGAACAAGTGTGACATACCAAATCCATATAAGGACACACTTCACTTCTCCTTCACATTTCACTCTACCTCAAAAACCTGCAAATGAACACGTACCCTTCACTTACAATAATACAGCACATTGTCCCTGCCAGTTGTTCACACCCTGTGGACTTCACAACCAGAGTACTGCAAGGACCACAAACCACACAGGAGCCCTCCGACCATGCAGTCCATCCTTAAAATGATGTCATTCAGCTGCTCGTAGGGGATAGCAGACATTGCTATAATGTTGAAACCCAATTTATAAAGCTTTGCATGTAAAATGTAACATCATGAAATCTAAAGTGCTTATTTTAGTGCCCGTTTAGATGCCATAGAATGATCTGAATAGATTGGCTTTCAGCATTAGCTTCTGTCTGCTGTTCTCTGGGAGTCAATGAATGATCTGAGTCTATTATTAACTATAGCAGCATACCAGTATTTTTTGTATGTTTTAGTCCATTTACTGTAAATCACATGTACATGACGATAATACGAATATGTACCCAAAGCACACTGTTGTGTCATGTATTTGACACATTTCTTTTCCTTTACAAGCAGGAAAGAACATTATACAGAATATTATGCGTGTTTTCTTACTGACAAGTTGTCAAAAGATAGAGTTAAAAATTTGCTCCCACACTGATGAACTGAAAACAGATCTAAAGGTTTCATTATGTGCCTTTGGAGGATGAAGAAGTTCATGTTAATTGTTGATTATTGGCTAGTATGAGCCTAAAACATGTGCTCTGAAGCTTTGATAACTACTAGAAACTGATGTCAGTAATGAAACATAGATGTGAATTATGAGTCATGGGTTAAGACATGCAAAGCAGAAGGTCCGGTTCCTAAAACTGCGCACCTTGGAAAAGTTTTGATGGTGCAACACATTTGTCCGCCCTCCATCTTGTCCACCCTACCAGCATACTGTCCATACCCTGTGGGGTCCCACTGAGTGCCTGCCTATCTCTCAATAACCTCTATAGGAACCACGGAGCCATGGATAGGCACGAGTATCACAGCAGGTCCCGCTCTGCAGACCAGCGGCCCACTATAGAGCGCCCCACGTCCCGCTCGCGCTCCACTGAACGCCCCCACGACTCTTCGCTCATGAGGTCCATGCCATCTCTGCCATCTGGGAGATCCGCCCCCCCCTCACCTGCCTTGACGAGGTGTGACCCAGATTGGAGACGCTAACAGCTCAGCAAAGTAGACTAGAGTTTTAGTTGTACAATCATTTCTCTGGTATGTAGCTGCTTTGCCTGCTTTTGGCTTGAAAAGAAAAGCTATTTTGATGCTGTTAAGGTGGTCTTATCCGTGTTATTTACAGTATGTAGGTTAGTGAGTTAGCCTTGATCCAAGACTAGCTGCCTACCTTAACCCATAAAGACCCAGTGCTGATTTTGTGGCAGTTCCCAAAGTTCCTTAAGTAATTTGTCACCATTTATTATAATATTATCCTCTGTAATTTGCATTTTTTTAAACTATAAAACATGTATTTTCCTATATTTAATTTCATATATTTTATTTAGATGTTCAGGAAAACTCAGAGTAAATTCAAAGGTTATTATGTCAAAACAGAAAACTGAAGAGAAAGTGATTTTTTTCAGCAAATATATCATTAA
Organism: Apogon talboti; assembly: GCA_037367365.1. NCBI lineage: Eukaryota > Metazoa > Chordata > Actinopteri > Kurtiformes > Apogonidae > Apogon > Apogon talboti. The sequence continues at coordinate 29,829,213 of JAPQRQ010000009.1, forward strand.
TTGAACATAAAAACAAGTGTCTTCATCCACTGTCATTGATCAAACCCCATGGATTTTAATGGTGAATCAGTGTTGTAGAAGATGACGGTGTTTCCACCTTCACAAATGGGTCATATCTGATGACCATAAAAAGATGACAAACTGAATTTTACCTCAATTAGTCACATGTATTGATAGGATTAATAGTTCAACAGATATTAAACACTTAAGTTCAGTAGATGCTTTTCATCACCAGTGGCGGTTTGGGTCTTTGAGGGTTAAACTAATGGCTTCACATTAGGCTTCATGTCAGGATAAGGTAGGTAGCCTGCTCACTCTGAAGACACCTTTAAATGCAAATCAGTAAATGTATTCTTCCCTCAAAGCAGCTGCGCCTTTGTTTAATGTTTGTACGACTAAAACTGTGTAGAACTAATCCAGAACAGACCCCGTCCCATGAGCTCCCAACCGCCTCGATCTTAACTAACTCAGAATGATCCAGAAAAGCCGCATCACCACCACCTACCTCCCACCCTCCCAACACCCGCTCCCTCCCTCCACACCACCCCTCCCACCCACCAACCCTTCACAAATACCCCACCACCCACTTTATGTTTTTTCCCCAAAAGC
>JAPQRQ010000009.1:29833283-29843358 GCA_037367365.1 Apogon talboti
CACCACCCACTTTATGTTTTGTCCCCAAAAGCTCCAGCGCTGTATTTTCTTTCCACATGTCCCAGGCACAGCAATCCCGACAGCGTAGATTTAGTGCTGACTCGTTTTCATTTGGAACACACTGCTCATACGCTTGCGTGGGTATAGCAGTGATGGGCCGACATTTTCTTTTGATTTCATTACTAACATCAACTGATGCCGGATATCCTGTGATGGCATTCTGTTTTGTTTTTGTTTGTTGTTTTGAGTTCAAGCCTTTTGGGGACAGTCTGAACGCATGGTCACACTGGTCTGCTGTTTCTGCATTGAACTCTTCTCTCCTTGCAGCTTGATGAATCAACTATACATGCGATTCACACCTGGCATTTTTTTTATTGCAGCTCAGTTCCCTACAGTTGATGTATCCCTCCACTCCCATGCCATGTGCCAAACCTCATTGCTGTTCACATCAGTTATATTTGGAGCTTGATTTCAGATAATCAAAAGTCCTCCTTGCAATGTAAATTAGTGTGCATTATGTGTCTGTGTCGACATACATGGACTGATGTCACCGCTCTAAGTGTCTTATGTCATATTCAGCTTTAAAGTTATAAAAAAAAACAACAATTTCTCTATAATATGAATTCACTCTGTTCATGTAGTCTATATGATCTGACATTATAGAGATACAGTACTGTACAAAAGTCTTTGCATTGTTGTTTTTTGAGGATTGAAAGGAACATACATATTTATTTCTCATCTTCTTTTCTTCAGCTACAACAAGAAAATACAGGAAATATGCTCACAGCCTTAAAAGACGCATAAAAACAGAACTAAATGTGTTGTAAAGGTTAAAGTCACTATTTAGTCTGACCTCTGACCCCATGACAAGAAGCAGCACAAAAAATCAAAAACATGTGGCGTGTTGAATGAAAAAAAAGGTATAAAACATCTGAAAATTAATTCCATAAATACCATATTGTCTGAACAAAAGGGTTAAAGACATGTTAAGTACAAAGGGAGGTCACACTAGATCAAGGCTGTCAAACATACGGCCCATGGGCCAAAACTGGCCCCCCAGTGGGTCCAATCCGACCCGCAGGATGAATTTGCAAAATGCAAAAATGACACTGAAGACATTAAACATTGAGGCTGTTTTAGTTTGTTTTAGTTCAGGAGCCTGATGTGATCTCAAGTAAAATAATAGCATAGCAATAATGAAGACATTAAACATTGAGGCTGTTTGTTTTAGTTCAAGAGCACAACATAAGAACCTATAAATAATAAAAATTACATTATGAAAATATTTACATTTAAAACTATTCTTTCACAGTAAAATGTGACTAACCTGAACAAATATGAACAACCTGGAATTTCTAAAGAAGAAATTGTGAAATTTTAATAATATTATACCTGTTACTAAACGTTTTTTGCATGTGTATATCAACTATGATCTATAAATTGTGTTATTAATAAGCTGAGACGTAATATTGTTAAAAGAAATTTCAGGATGTACATAGTTATTCACATTTTTATATGTAATTTTACCTTTTTCACACTAAAACAGAGACGTACTGGTCCAGCCCTCTTGAGATCATATTTGGGCTGAATGTGGCCCCTGCACTAAATACTACCACTTTGGTTCATAGAAGCTGTTTTTTCCCTTAAACTGTAGTTTTTCCTTCTGTACTTACTCCACATGTATCCAGATTGGATCTAAATACAGAGGCTGACAAATGCATATGTGTGGTTATTAGAACTTTACTAAACCAACAAACCTATTGTTGGACTATTACTTTTGCACAGTACTGTATATTCTTAACAAATTAATTAAATCATAGTTCTATATCCAGTTATAGTACAGTCTATGTTTCTTTATGTTCTATAATCAAACATTTAGGCTCTTTTGCACATTATTTTCAGTTTGTCACACTGTGATAGTGGTGCGACACGGCCAGGCCCTGCATCCACTCTCCACTCACTCCTAATGTCCGTCTCACCCCAGTGTCCGCTGCTTTTTTCTCATGTAGGGCGCATCCTCGTAGTGGATCAGTCCAGACCAGTCCCACCAGTACCCCGATGTCCAGCAGAAGAGGTCGACAACTTCCACAGCTTCCACCCACTGGGAAGGACAGAAGTAAGTCACCTGGTTGTTTTCTGTCACCGTTGGAGTTGAGCTCAGTGTGGACACCTTTATTATGGTCCAGTAGTGTTTCTATTTGGTACCTTATGAGGATTTGACGGCTTAAGGATTGCGGCTGAGGACGAGCTTTGTTTTTACAGCACTGGACTGATGGAATGTTTTAGAAAATGCCACAGATTAGATCTCATATAGTTGAATTACCTTTGTTCTTTTATGTGCCATTAGTGATTGCTTTTGCCTACCATCCGTAACATCTCTACTCGGTTCCTTTTCCATTTCTCTCTCAGAAGATGGAGACGAAGGAACAGAGCCTTGTGAAGGTCTGTACCTGAATGTGTGGGTTTAGACCCTCAGACTGGAAGTGCTCATGGAGGCGCTCCTCTCTCTGATGGCCAAAACCCTGTCTGCAACGGTGGGTGGCTGGGTTCACTGCGGGGCACGCTCAGTCTGTCCTTCTTGAACCCCCCCCTCTGTTGCAGCATGCATCTGTGTTTAATGTACAGTTAAGATTTCCTGTGCCTTGTTGTATTGACCTAAAGACCTGTCTGGCTCCTCCTACTAATACCTGTTCCCATGTTGTGTTCGACTGTAGCGTCCTTGTTTCTAGTGTTGAACTATAACCAGATATTTGTATGTAGTCGTCTGAGAATTATTGATTTATTTCAATATTTGGACTGCTGAGATACTTCACCAAAGCGAATATAATAAATAAATGTATGAATATGCGGAACAATATAAAACTCCAGGCTTTCAGTAACGACTAAGGCAAAAATAGCTTGAACTTTCCACAAAGTGACATTTTGAAGTCAATTTTGTTCCTCAGCACTCCTTTCACAAATGTTTTGTGTTGTCGTTACCACCTGTGATCGTGAGGAGAACCGTATCGGAAGCGGCAATCGTTTCACTGGTTCCTTTGACTGAGACAACCGTGAACAAAAAGCAAAGATTGGAGTAGCTGTTTAGTGATTACAGGGAACGACTGGGACAAAGATAGAGAGAGGGAAAAAAGCTCAGGCAGTTCTGGAGAAGTTGTCAAAGCACTCGAAGAAGTCTTTCATCATTGTCAGAGTCCATGAGGGCTTTCCCTGTCTTCTGTACAGCCGCCAACCAGCTCACTCTTTCTTTCTTTCTTTCTTTCTTTCTTTCTTTCTTTCTTTCTTTCTTTCTTTCTTTCTTTCTTTCTTTCTTTCATTTTCTTTCTTTCACTCTCTCAGCCTCCTTCTGTATCTTCTCCGCCTTTTGAAGCTCTCCCTGTCTTCTGTCCCTGACTTCTCTGTCACGTCTTCGTGTCAGCCTTTTCTCTCTCTTCCTCTTAATCTCTCTTTCTTTTCTCCCTCCTCATCTTCTCTCTTCTTCCTTTTTGTTTCTTCGTCTCTCTTCATTTTACCTCTCAGGACAGTGGCAGTGTGTGGGCAGCGGGGGGAGGTATTGATCTGACCTTATGCTGTAGCTCCCACTGAGCCGTATGGCACTCAGCTTACGTAATGCAAATGTGTGTGAGTACGAGAGTGTGTAGCTGTTTATGGACTGGATCTATATTACTGCCTCATGCTGGTTACAGGGTTAGAATGCCGATAAGCTTTTGCTACGTCTTTGTCTTGATTCCGTGCCTCAGTTTAGTCATACCTCATACTTACATGTACCTAGCTGTCTTGTGTATTATCTATTTATATGTTGTAAGTCCACAGAGGGGACCAGGGACGGATCTGGGGGCCTTAAACCCCACAATTTATTGTTTATCGCTACAGAAGCAACCATTAATTAGAATCAGAATACTTTATTAATCCCTGGGGGAAATTATTGTGTGGTACAGTTGCTCCATTCAAGTGTAGTAAAAAGTAGCCGGAAAGAAATTACCAATACAACAAAAAAGAACAAAATATATAGATATAAAGCCCTAAATATACACACATATATGTAGCTCTGAAAATATATACTAAATATATATATTAAAACGTTCTATTAAAACACAATTAGAGCAACAATTTGTGCGATGTGTACTAGACAATATATTATCAATATGATAATTAAATAAATATACATGAATAAGTGCAAAAATATTGTTGTATTATTAAAAACTATGTGGTTAAAATGAGGAATTAAACAGTCAAAGCCTGTCCTGAGGCCGGCCTTTTCTACATTTTAGTAAATTGTATGATGTGAATTTATCTTTTTAAATAGTGACATCAACCGTGTAATATTAGTTTGAGTTCTATTTAGGAGGTACAGTGTGATTTTGTAATGGTTTTTGGATGAGGCTAACATACAGTGCATGTTCTGCGCAGTACATTCATCCACAGGCTTGAATGAACAGCCAGACTGTTGGCAGAAGCCGGGGTTCCTCACAGTTTCCACTTCCTACTGTCCCATCTGTTTATATGGCATGAATCTGTCCTTTGACTGTGCGCTGCTATTCCTCAACGCTGCCATAGCTCAAGTGCAAACTGACTCACAGGCTATTCATTTAGTGTCTTTAAATTTTCCACTTTTACTGTTGTAAATCGTGCACGATCAGTGTTCTGTCAGTGACGTTCTGCAGGCTAAATGCCGCTTTTGGAAGGTGATATGTTATGTATGTAAAATCACAATAATTAAGCAAATAGCATAATCAGGCTCTCATTGTTCACCTAATTAACTGTTGTCTCCAGCATTTCTGTGCAGCGACTTTTATATGCAAATGACTATATGCAGATCAGTGGGTGTATCTTGTCTACGTACATTGTACAGTATGAGGTGAAATGTTAATAAGACTTACTGCACTGTCATTTCACGAGCCACCATCTGTCTCTGTGCTACATGTAGCGGCAGAATCTGAAGAAAAACCCCAAGGCCCTCCAGTAAATGGCAGGAAAGGCAAGTCCTGTGAGGAGTGTGACGGTGTGGCTTTGCTGTGTTGGCTTTTTCATGTGAGATCTTTGTGATTCTTGATTCTTTAAGTGACCCTGCCTTCCTTTTGCTTCAGAACTTTTATATAACTGTATTTCAAGCTGCCCTTTGTTTGTGTTTCATTCAGCTGTTGTGCAGACTGAATGTGGTTTATTCCTACTGAGTTGATTTGAGGTGATCACATTAGAAGGTTCTATGTAGCTGAAGGTGATGTTAATATGTACAGAATGCTGTCGTTGTGATCGCTGTTGCTCTGTCCTTCTCGGACTCGTCTTCAGCTGGAAAGCACTAATCTGGCCCAGACTTTGATGGAAATTAATTCTGTTCAGCTCCACCTCAGTGAGACACAGCTCTCCATTTCTACTGTAAAATTGCCAATCATTTTAATTAGACATGGATTATTGACCATGCACCGAAATACTCACATACTCTGCACACTCGCAAGACATTTTCATACTGTATAGAACTGATATATAGGGATATTCTGACTAAAATATCAATTATTTACTCTGTAGTAGTATTATTTATGATTAAATTGTTGGTATATAGCATAAAAAACAAATATAGAAATATTAAGAAATACAATATTTCACAGCTGAGAAGAACTACATATTATAATATTTAATTTCCAATGGCAGCGTCTGTTACCTCTGTTGGCCAGCAGATGGAGCAAAGTTCATAATCTTTGATCAGGAGCTGTCCCTGTGCTCAGTGCTGAAGCAGCAAAAGGTCTTTTCCATATTTCATGCTCTGCATAATGTACTGTATGCTCACTGATTTGGTGCAATAATTAAATAGTAAAGCTTTAAAATATTTCTGGAGAAAAAAAAAACATACAGCAGTGGGTATGTGATAGGTTGTGTGCAGTGTTTGCGGTGATATTCCAAGGCTTTTTGTTTCCTGTCATGTGATCATTCATGTGTGCACATATTCACATGTGTGTTCTACTGTAGAAGTAACATGGGAGGACCAGCAGAAAGGGTTAAATGGTTCTCTGTCTGACGGAGGGACACAGCCACAGCTCCCCTCCCTCACTGATCCAGGTTGGTCGGTTTGGGTGTGGATTTCTGATTCTTCTGATGCAGCTTCAGACCTCTTTTCCAACTACATTTATGAGTCTATGAGCAATAAACAGTTAATAAATGTAAACTAATATGATCACTACAATATTTTGGGATTGGAGTTAACTTTAGTGAAGTAAACAGGGTCTTTGTTGTTGTGCTTTAATGTATTTTCTGTCCTGTTGCATGATTGTGACCTCTGTAATTTAATTAATAAATACTGAAAATGTGAAGTTATTGCTTTTTCAATTCACAATTTAATTTCTTTGAGGGACAGGTCACAGCAGGCCTCTAGATCAGTATAGATCCTATAGTTGCTTTAAGGCTTGTCATTAAAATGTCTAAAGGACAATTGTCTAAATAAAATAAGGAGGAACTTCCTCAAATAGAACCGTTTCAGTTATTTGTTGTTCATGGACTCAGGTAAGATGATGTCCTCAGTGGATCTTTAGTAGAAGTTTTGTGTGGATTATTGGCTTCACTAAAATCAAATTAAAAAAGCTGAATGTGAGAAACAAAAAACAAAGTATTGAGGAGAAAATTTTTAGGACTTCATGTACACAGCAGAATAATGTAAAATAATAATGTGATGTTGCCCAGGTCAGCCTCTGGATGGCGTCCTGTGTTTCCGTCTCTTCCTCTTTGCAGTGGTTTTGCTGTGCAGCCTTGAGCTGGTCTTTATATAGATATTCTGGTGTTCAACAACTGCTGTACCTGGAGTATTATAAAGCATGGCATCCATCTATCAGAACTGTTCTGACAATGTGAATTTGTTTTTTTATGTCTTTGCACCACAAGTTTATTTTGATAAAATGTACTGTTAATGCGTCTTTACTTTCTGTAAATGAAATTCATGCTTGCTCACCTTTCTATCTGATGTGTTGTACTGATTTGGTGTGGTTCCTTTAAAGTGTTTTAGAGTTACTGTGTCAAATGTTCAGCAAAGCCAGAAAAAAGCAGCACATTTACAGTATATACTGCCGCATACATTCAGTTGATCTTGATCACAGCTTGTTAGATATACTTGTTTATTTTGTGACACAGTCAGACAAACAGCCTGTGGCCCTTCATCAGTCACATAGTTTTTGCTGCTGCATTGGCTGCTGTAGAGCTGTATGTAATGTGTACGCTGATGCTGTGGGTTAACAAGCCTCCGGTGGGCGTGAATCAGACGTGGCTGTAAAACCCTTGCGATACCCGAGATTCGAGCGTTAATGAAGCAGCGGTGATCCCGGTCATCCGTCGGTCCTCCTCGTCCCTCGGTCCTCCTCGTCCCTCGGTCCCTACCTCCCTCGTCCTCTGTCGGGTTTGTAAACTCCACAGCTGTCTTTGTCTCTGTTGGTCTCCGCCGCCTCCTCGTCTTCCTCCCTCATGTTTCTGCGTTGATTTCTCTGTCTGCATATTTTTTCCACCTCTGTTTATTGTGGAAAGGCTGACTGAGCACAATCCCCTCTTCTAAGTTGCTGGTATCTGTGTTACTTTTACAGTGGGAGCTGTCTTGTGGACGTTCAGGGCTCCTCAGCAGTGATTGTGTAGGAGGATGAAAGTTTTAATCATGCACATACACAAACAGAAACACTAACAACGACTTCTCTGCACTTGCTTAAACAGATGCTATGAACTGATATGTAAGAAACAGATGGAAGAGTAGTGAACTCTGTGGTGCTCTGTTTATGTTGTTTATTCCACTGTGCAATATTCGTTTGTTGTTGTTGATAATTCAGTTTTTCTTACTGCTTCTTCTTCTTCTTCTCTTTTGCTTCTTCTTTTTCTTCTTTTCTTCTGCTTCTTTTTCTTCTACTTATTCTTATTACTATCATCACTTTATTATAATTATCAGTAGTTCTGCGATTATTAAGCTACATACTACTACTACTACTACTACTAATAATAATAATAATAATAATAATGATAACATTACTTTTTATTATTGTTTATTTTTCTTACTACTTTATTATTTATTCCACTGGTACTTTCTAATTTCCAATTGCCTGTTTTCCCTACTATTTTTATAGGTACTGAGATTACTATTTTCTTTCTTTTTAGTCTTGCAATAGTTCTAATATGTATATATTTGGTATTGTGCTACTACTGGAACGTTAACTTCCTGAAGGCTCTGCCCAAGGGATCAATAAAGTTCTATCTAATCTAATCTAAATCTGCAACCTTGGTAGATTAGATTAGATTAGATTAGATTAGATTAGATTAGATTAGATTAGATTAGATTAGATTAGATTAGGTTAGACTAGATTAGATTAGATTAGATTAGGTTTTATTCCCACAACGGGGAAATTCAATGGTCAAGGCAGCAACAGAATAAAGTGCAAGAAAAAAGTATATATGCATAAAGATAGTGCAAAAAGCAAGATACAATACAATAAGAACAATACAAAATAAAAAATAATAATTGCAATAAAAAACTATTCAGACTGTATATTACATATTTACAACAGAGGAAATTGTAAAAAGTCAGACAGTACAGATGGGACACAAACAGGACAGGGTTACACTGTTGTGTTGCACAGCTGGTAAAACAGGTCGTTCAGTGGTGGTTGGTTTACTTACAGTGTGATAAATCCAATCCAGGTGATTTCCATATGAAATAGTCCAGATATTTTGCTCCATCTCCGCCTTAATGCATCACTCTCTCATCCCATGACCTACATGTTGCAGCTGAACTAAGGGGAAAAAATCTCCTGCTCTCTTGATTATCACTTGACTCTCTAATGAGATGAAGTTAGCTGCCACAAAGAGATGAAAGCTGGTGAAGCAGATGTCTCACATTGTCTTTTTATTCATGTGACACTTCATTATTCACCCTAATGGAGTACTAATGGAGCTAAATGCAAATTTTCTGTAAGCGGGTATGGAAATGAAGTATGATCTGAGTGGGCTTCTTTTGCCCACCCAGCTGTCACTGTTGGTTTTGTCAGGTTCAGACTCCAGGGCAGAGATTAGAGAGGAAGTTTGGAGAACAGGGTAGTGGACAGAGGGGGCAGTCTGACCCTGGGGAGGGGTCACGAACAGCGCTGATTACTACATACGGTCGGACCTATGATTAAAGCTGGACCGGGGTCATCTGGGTCCACGAGTGCTTGCTGATGGAACGTTTACAATGTAATTCATCTCTGGGGGAAAAGAAAAGGAAATTAAATCCTCTGCAGAATATTCTAGTGTCTCAGCACACTGTGCAGAGGGAAGGAAGAGTATGAATAACGTGGAATGAGAGGAAGTATGTCATCAGATGCAACAGCGATGCCTCAGAGCAAGCAGTCGATCTTGGTGTTGTGTAACCACCATTTACAGAGATGCTCATAGATGATGTTTGTGTGAACGTGCACTCGGGGTGTGTGTGTGTCTGTGTGAACGTGCACTCGGGGTGTGTGTGTGTGTGTTTGTGTGAACGTGCACACAGGGTGTGTGTGTGTTTGTGTGAACGTGCACTCGGGTTAAGTGTGTGTTTGTGTGAACGTGCACTCGGGTTGAGTGTGTGTTTGTGTGAATGTGCATTCGGGTTAAGTGTGTGTTTGTGTGAACGTGCACTCGGGTTGTGTGCGTGTTTGTGTGAACGTGCACACGGGTTAAGTGTGTGTTTGTGTGAACGTGCACTCGGGTTAAGTGTGTGTTTGTGTGAACGTGCACTCGGGTTGTGTGTGTTTGTGTGAACGTGCACACAGGGTGTGTGTGTTTGTGTAAAGGTGCACTCGGGCTGTGTGAGTGTTTGTGTGAAGGTGCACTCGGATTAAGTGTGTGTTTGTGTGAAGGTACACTCAGGTTGTGTGTGTGTTTTTTTGTCAATTTTCCGCTGAAACTCGGAGGTAGTCAGCTCTCTCTTTTGTGTGCTCGCTGCTCTGTGCTTTCAGTTTGTGTTGTTTTTCTTTTTTGTTTTTTTCCTTTCCTTATTTTTGGTTATTTTTCCAGGCTGTCTCCCCACAGTTGCCCCATGCAGACTCAAGTGACATCCACTTCTCCTTTTATCCCCCCTCCCTCCACGCCCCTCTCCTCT
>JAPQRQ010000009.1:29843458-29854125 GCA_037367365.1 Apogon talboti
AGGAGGCGGGTGGGGGAGGAGGGGGGCAGGAGGGGAAAAGAGCCAGTAAAGAGGAGAGGAGGGGGTCGGAGGAGTGTAAGGTAGACTCAGACAAGGAGCATCAGGAGGAATTGGTGGAGAACGAAGAGGAGTTACACCAGAGGAGTATCTCAGAGACTGACCTCAGGTAACACGTGTGGCAGCCTCCAACCGTAGACTCCTACTAACATTAACATGGACGTGTAGCTCTCCTCTGGACCTAAGAATGTGCACATAACTATGATGATGTGCTAAACAGAGTAATGTGCTTATCCTCCACCCTTTAACCTTGATGATGCTGTAACTGTGACCCTAATAACACCCTCCGGCACTAAGGTGGAGTAGCATTAACCTACTACTAAATACAAATAGTAAGCTGACAACAGTATGGCAACCCATGCAGCCTGTTCATACAGCAATTACACATAAAATAAACATACATACAGCACTATCACTATGGACTTTGACTCAATATATTCTCCTACTTACAGCCAGTGGTATTTAGCCATGTAGAAGTCTTGACTTTATTTTCCATCTCAGAAGTGACAAATGTTCACTGGTGGAAAATCAAATGAATGCAATGATGCAAGCAAAACTTTGAGCTTCGCAAGTAAAATTTCATTAGTTGTATCTGTTTCTGCAATTAAACGTGCATTTCTGGACAGTGTTTAAAGCGTCACTGGGCTAAAAAACATCCATAATTACCTTTCACCACATTTTAATCAAGTGGATCGAGAGGTTGTGAGAATTTGTTTGAAATCTACTCTGAGATGCAGATTTTAGCAAATCACACCCATGTTTGAGACAAACAGAGGTTAAATACATTTGACGGCTTTAATAATCAATCACTGACCACATTCTGTCAGATTTGACCTGGTGTTCTACTCTGTACCTCAGCATGGACGTTTGGAAAAGAAGTTCCACTTTTCTATAATGGCATGAAACAATGTCAAACCATCTATATTATATATAATTAGTCTTTTGATTTGGGCTGCAAAAGGAAGCTGTGTATTCTTAAATTTTGGCATTTTATTCTACTGGTTTCAGTCCTGCAGGATTAAAAGGCTGTGAATTAATCTGTGCTTCCACTTGTTCTCTGGGACATGGTAGTCATGGAGCTGATTCTGCCTACATTTGGTGATAGATGTACAGAACACCTAGTTTTTGTGAGAAAATTCCTTTCACTTCTATTGTATTCAAGTGGAAGAAAAAAATTGGTCAAAATCTTAGTATCTAAAGCCAAACCTATCTGCATGGCAATATACAACATGTTGTAAGTAGAATAAAATAACTATTATTATTATTATTATTATTTATCAGACTTCTGTCTTACATAATGTCAAAGACTCATTAGTGCATTTAACATTTCTTAGGAATACACTGGTTTCTGTAGTGATTGTCTAGTTGTTACCTTGTTAGTCATTAGAAAACCACAACAGCATTTACTGTTGTCCATGAAGTAGTCAAAGTGAATTGTATAACATGGAAAATATGCCTGTTTTTCAATGTGACCGATCACATATACATGACTGAATGCATGTGTGGAAATCTGTCCTCTTTACATTGATGCATGCAGATCACTTTAGCTCTGACATATGAAGACTATTTTTAACATGACACTATATTATCACGGCCACATGAGAGTATAGTTTAATTTCTGAAGAGAATAGCAGATCTGAAGTATGTCAAGAGCAAATTCAAGAACAAATTGAATCCCACATCAGGATAAAAGATTAGCCTACACCACTAATAAGATGTCTTCACTCTTAAATTACATTCGCAGCAGGATCCACATTAGCGCTACTTACCAATGCTGGACAGGCTTAGCGTCTGCGTGGACATGAGAGAAAAGACATTATGTTAAAAGCAAGACCTTCTTATGTGTAATTAAGACCCGGACCAGTGTGTTCAGCCTGATACGAGTCTTAGATAAGAGAAGCACATGGTGGAAACATGAGCAGGTCCATTAAAATGTACAGCAGGGGTGCCAAACATGTGGCTCGCGGGCCAAAACTGGCCCCCCCCAAAGGGCGTGATCTGGCCCTTCAGTGCAAAAATTAAACCAAAGATATTAACAGTCAAGGGTGTTGAGCTCATTTTAGTTCAGGGGCCACAAACAGACCAATGTGATCTCAAAATACAAATAATAGGCATGATAACCTATAAATAATGACAACTCTAAGTTTTCTTTTTGTTTTATTTTGAAAAAAGTAAACTTACATTATGAAAATAAAATATTTACAAACTATCTTTTCACAATAAAACGTAAATAACCTGAACAAATATGAACACAAAATGTCTGAAGAAAAGTAAGTTTAATTTTAACAATATTATGCCTGTTACTAAAAGTGTTGTGGTTATGTAGGTCCACTGTTATTATTGAATTGTGTTAATAATAATAAGCTGAGGTGTAATAATGTTAAAATTGCACTTATTTTTCTTAATAAATTTGAGATTGTACAGGGTTGTTCAGGTTATTCGCATTTTCATAATGTAATTTTACTTTTTTTACACTAAAACAAAGAGAAAAATTTGGATTGTTGTTTCTAGGTTATTTCAGATCATATTGGGCTGAATATGATGTCTGAACTAAAATGAGTTTGACACACCTGATGTACAGAGACAGATCTGCAGATGGAGATTAACACTTAAACACTAAGAATTCCTATTCCTTCTATTGTTCTGTTTCGGGGCTGCAGTGTTTGTTGCTTTACTGTTCGTCTGTGCTGCTCACTGCTGACATGTTGCATCAGATTTTTGTCTGTCAGTCTATCAGAGCTCTTCATTTTTGTGAGTCCCTCAGTGTCACTTTGCACCTGCACCTTGTCAGCCCAAACCTCTAACCTCCTCAACACGCCGATGTCCAGAGCATTCCATCTTCTTTCTCCCACAGCTCTATAACTGTTACTGATGTAACCAGCCATCAGTTCACTTTCAGCAGTCAATGAAAAATTTAAATAACTGACCTACTTAAGTAAGATGCATTTCAAGTCGTCAGTTTTCTGACTTCAGCTGAAAGTGAGTTGAATAAGTTCTGCTTTTAACAAACAGTTCCTATCTATGTGATCATCCCCAGTTTCTTCATGACAGCTACAGTATACATTATAATACAGCTAATCAGCTCATTTTAATTCCGTGCAATTCACTGTGCATCTTCATTTTATTAGATAACAAGACACAAATAGAGAAAACGTTACTTTATTTCAGGTTCAATTATGGTAAAACCTCTTTATAAAACCACATTAAATACAACTATATCAACAACTGAATAAGCAACATATTGTAGGAAGAGATGTTTTATTAAAAATGATTTATGTGGTCCATTTCGAAGCCTGTTGTAATATAAAATATACACTGTTTAGCACAAGGAATCCAAAATTCTAGTATAAGGGCAAAACGGAACACATTTGAAGTAGTTTTTTAAGTAAATTAATTCATTCAATATGCCTCTTTTTAATGTTTGATGGTATTAATAAAAGCAGGCATTTACACTGAACACTGTTTTTAATATTCCTAAACTTTATTATTTGTCTTTTAGGGTCAGCTGGTGTCAAAGGAAACAGGAAATCATGAAGTACATTAGTTTGCAGTATTTCTCTGAAATCCCTGCTACCGGCCATACTTTTATTTTATGACAAATAACAGTCTCTAAAATTAGAACTGCATACATGACACTGGACATCAAAATTATAAAACTGTGAGTAATACTTCTTCTGTGGTGTAAAAAAGAGCATGTGTTGTTATATAAGCTTCACAGTGATGTCAAACACTTCATCCTGTGTTTAAAGCAAACAGAGAAAGCTCAGGATCAATCCAGCCAAGATAAAATAATCAATAGTGCGTCCAGGAATCACTAACAGAGTCAGCATGTTGCTGTTTAATGAAGACGATGCTACCTCCTTCAAGTGTTAAAAGGTTTATTCGCTGATGTGCTTATCTACAGTATATATGGCACATTCTGCAGAAACATTGCTAGTAGCTGCATTTACCTATGACTCATCTATGTATCGAGGTCACAATGTAAATATACATCTGCCACACATTAAACAGCCCAGTTCACAGCAGCTCACTGTACGCGCTCTCTGATCGCCACGTTTGTTTTTTAGTCATCATCGAGCAAATACATGTGTATGCCGCACGCAGATGCACATTCACGCCGCTCTAAGCTGATGTTGTGTCCAGCGGTCTCCAGGATGTAAGGAGCTTTCCATCAGCACTTCTAAATCCCACGCCACCTCTTCTACTTAATGTCTCTTTCATCCAATATTGTTACCACGGTAACGGCTCATTCATGTGAGGCAGAGTAAAGATTGGTGTTTTTGATAGATGAAGACTGATCATTACCGAGCGGAAGGAAGGGTTGTTTACTTTAACCTCAGAAGACAGAGACCACTCAGCCGCCCGCCCCGTGAACAGTCGTCAAGTCCTGTATCTGAGTTACCTCCTCTGCGCCAGTTTAATACGAGCTCCAGACTTTAATGAATCATTTCAGTTCTGCTCACTTCCCTCTCCGATGAAAACTTTGTAGCCGTGTTGACAGGCGTGTGTGCATGCTAATGCTCCGGCCGAAGGCACAGTTGCTATGGAAACGCTTATTCCTGCCTCACCTGATAAAGACGATCGTCTGCGAACACTGAATAAGAGGAGAGGATAGGTACAGGAGATCAGGATGCACCTGGTGTGACCCTTCTTGTTTTTATAGACTATTCATGATTCAGCTGGTAAAACGGCATTTTTCCTTCCTAATTAAGTGAGTTGAAAGGCCCTTAGGGTCATTTAAGTGAAACATAATGAATCTGATTTCACTCATTTAGGGTATTTCACAGCAGAAAGTGCACTTTTGACTACACTCCATCTTTAGAATTTATTCTTATCTTGGCCTTGATTTTTAAAAAATGTCTTTTTCTTATCATTATCACTTTTTGATGCTAATGTTACAAAGTTGAAGTGTGTTATTTCTATGTTACCGTATGTCTATTGCCCAATATAAACACCTCATGCAGGATGTAGTTAAGTCTGCCAACACTTTCACAAGACCAAAAAAAAAAAATCCCAGGTTTTGTTTTGCTTTGGGAACATCTTGGCCTAGATGAGAATGCATGGTGTGCAATCCGCATGATCAGTAACACTGTGTTCTCTGGGCTGGGAGGGAAAAATCTAACTTCCCCAGAGAGCTCCGACTTACCAGGACATTTAGAGTGTGGAGACCAGGGACTGCCAGGACCAGCTCGGAGAGAACAGATAATGTAATGAGTGTAATGGGGGTGGCAGAGGAGCAGCAATTAGAGGCTCCATATGTAGGTGAATCTGATCATTAGTATGTCTGTTAAGGCCGGTATTATGTTCATTAATAATTTGAATGTGGATATTTTGCTGAGAACGTCTCTTTTTGTATAAGTAGAGTAGGTCTGTTGCTGATTTACTTCATTCATCTAATGCTTTGTATTCATTACCAGAAAAAAAGCTATTGCACCATTGCAGTGCATTGAAATATATTGTTAGTTAACATATTTTTTCACAGGAGAATATGAACAGTTACAATAGACTATATTATCATGTAACAATTGACAACAGCTTTTCCATTTACCCTTATAAACAAGTAACTATGTTTATGTAAGTCACAGAAGATGCACTGGGTTGAGTCGCTTTGACCCAACCTTTGCTGATATTTAATGCAACGTAAGGGGCATCATTGTCACTGTGTACTCACCAGCTGAATTACATCCTGACTGTGATGACACTGAAAACCTGTGTATTAAAATGTCACCTGTGCCACATCGTCATTGTCAGAAGTTGTGACGCATAAAGTCTCTTTCAGAGCTTCTGGGCTGCATTAACCGATCAAATCCACTAATCCCCCCAATAAGCATTCAATATTTATGTGCTAAAGTACAGGCTGATGCATAACAAAAACCACTGGCATCGGAACAGGCATAAACAAAGGGTTTTATTCGGCAACCTGAGGTACAAGGTGTGCATATGCCTTCAGTGCATGTCTGATTTATTTCACCACCAGTTGGCAACTAAAAGGGCGAATATAAACAACCTAAACCTAGTGTTTTCATCAGCACTTATTTCTTTAGCATTAGCCTAGGCAATAATTCATGAATTACATGAAAAATATATTTTTTAATCCACTTTGAACATGAACAGATCTCTCTCTGGCACAGAAAGATGTTATAAAACAGGACAAGGTAAGAAGTGCCAGTGACAAATCACTGAAGCTCTTGCCAAAGGTTAAGATTTGAAGGGTTACAGCACACTTCAATGTGTTTTTCAGCCGTTAACTAGGTCATATGAGGGTACTGTGATGCAACACATTAACCTCCTAGGACCCACTGTCCACGTATGTGGACAAGAAATTCACAGCTTTATACAAAAAAACCCCCCAAAAAACAAAAAACAACTGTCCACCACAAATGACATTCCATAAAATTTTTTAAGAATGCATCTGAAAAAACTGTTGCATCATGATGTTTCCAATATAAGCAATTATTTAATTAAAAAAAGCCAAAACTCAAAAACCTGTTGGGCTCCCGGGTCTTGGGAGGTTAATACTAGCAATTTTGAGAAATTGGCCTTTCTTATTAAAATATCCCTAAAAAAATTAGCATTTAACTGACTGAAAGTCACTCAATGCGTTATACTATTTTAAATCATCCTGAGGCGTTGTAGGTCCGTGCTGACATGGTGTAAACTGTTGTTGACTTGTTAAAGTCACTAAAGTCAAAACAGAGATTGTTTATGCCCTTTAGTGGGAGTCTGTACCTTTTAGGAATGTGCACCAATAATTAATAAGTCAATTAGTCAAAATGATGAGCAGAGTTGACCAGTTTTTATTTGGGATGGAAGTAGATAGTGATGGTGAAGGTGCTGCAAATGTTGAGTAAAGTCTGAAACTTAGTTTGTCAGTTGTTTTTTTTATGATTTGAGTAGAGGACACATCAGAATCAATATAAATTGACTTGATTATTCAACTTAAAGACAGATTTAACATGTAAGCCCTAGTGCCTTCCTCATGTTCTAATATAAACAGTCTGGCCAAAACCCCTCAGATATTTAGCCTTTAGCTTTGACTACTGCACACTGTGGCAGATAATATGCAATCTCAGAGCATTTCTGTAATTTTAACACATAACACTGTGAAGTGAGGCACTAGGCATGATGGGTAATCACTCGCCTCTCTCCATCTCCCTAGAACAGGGTCAGTCTGGACTCATCAGACCACATGACCTTTTTCCATTTTAACACAGTCCAGTATTTATTCTCTCTACAAATGGATGATTGTTTAAAAAATGAGAAGCTCCTCACTGAAGGGTGAAAGAACTTCCAATGGAAGGAAGTGGACTATTTGCTTAATTAAAATCATGTGCGGACATTTTTTTTTTATTTAATTTTTTTTTTTTTGGCCAAGCTGTGTATATTAATCTAAGCCCCATTTACTTAGCATTTTCCATTGTGGAACATTAGTCTGGAGCTGCTGAAACCTTCTAACTCACCACTCAGAGGTTGCCCTCATCCTCTCACAGAGCTCTAGCTTCGGGCTTTACAGAACTGCTTCTGCAGCCAACAAATTGAGCTGATACTCCTCGAGACCCCCGTGGTTCTTCACTACAATAATGTATCCTCCAGGTGATTCTGGAGGGGGGGAGGGGTGGTCCTCCACCTCTGAACTGCCCTCTGTGGCAGAGGTGGCTCGTCATTCTGTTGCTCTCCTTTTTTTCTGGCCTGGGGATGTCACTGAGTAACTCCTGCCTCATACATCCACACTCCCAGCCTGTCCCCCCCTCCGTAGTCCACATTTAAGCACAAAATTATGCATCGGGTGGCTTTAGGCCAACACTTTACACCTTAAATGAAAAACCTCACTCGCCTCCGTTACTGCACATGAATCCCAATAAAGACAAAGAATATATACATCTTTTTCTTACTGTTAAAGTTGAACATTGTCTAATAAATCTACGAGCTAACTTTTGAGGAATATAATTGAAATAATTGATGGAATTAATTGTCAAAATGCATTGATTCTTTTCCCAGTTAAGCCAGCACGTTTCACCGTAACTTGTCCTTATAAGACAGTGACATGGTTGAGGTCAGACACTTTAATTAATGAACAGTAGCCCGAGGGCGCTACACGTAACTCACCCCATTAAGGATGCAGAGCCTATGATACAGAAAGTAATTTATCACTTAAAGATAATTTTACTGGCAGAGCTAAAATAAGACCTTAATTTGGACAGTGGCCTATTTCCTTTCAAACAGGAAGAGCTGGAGAATAATGCTGATGATGGACTTCTTTTTTGTACAGAATGAACGGTCAGGACTTAGGTGCAGAGAAGTTCCAAGTCACTTTTTATCTCCAGGAGAGAAACAGAATGAGCTCCTATATCCTACTTCAGCGTTGCATGTACATAAATATATACTTAGCTTTATGACTCTCAGGCATCTTTATGGTGATTAAATTATAGTAACAATATAATATGATATAAATGAGTCACTTTTAGATGAACTGTTTGGCAAAGAACACAATGTACACCGGATCTTGAAGTTGCAAAGCATGTTTTAATCCATGTAAAAATAGCTGAAACTTGTTAAAGCAATGAAAAAATGTTAAATCTGTCAGCCGTACAACAGAGCTTTGATATGGAAGCAAAGAAAAACAAAACAGCCAGTTTTACCAACCGTCACCGAGTCACACAACTGATTATTATGTAAAAGTCTTTTTTTCAAAGCCAAGAAGCGTGACCGATGCGAGGCTTGTGTTTGAACCAGAGCTACATGTACAGTACAGCTCAAGCACTGGGGCAGGTAAACAAAGCATCACTTTAATCAGTAGTTATTAGATGCAAAATGCGTACTACAAAGTCCACTGTTTCTATGCGTAACAGCAGCTGCACTCATACACATACATTCATTATGCTGCACCGTAAACTTCAAACATACACATGAAATAGGAGCAGAGAAAACACAATGTCCAGTGTAGAAAGACTCTGAATTACATAAACGCTGAAAGCTATGGATTCACATTTAATGCAAATGCAGAACTCTTTATAAGAATAATAAACGTGTGCTTGTGATAACTTCAACTTTTCTGTTTTAGCCCTGAAAAAAATCAAAACCTAAACAGGAAAGAAAACTTAGAGGAAAGTAATAGTAAGATAAAAGTAAGTTAATGACAGTTATTTACATGAACAGTGCATTTAATGCTTTATTTTCCAGTGCATGAGCCGCTTTTTAGTTCAGACATCCACTTTTAACCCCAAACTCAACTATACTGTAAGTCATGAACTCCTGGACCTGAACTCTGTCCCTTTCTCCTTTTCACCCCACACCTCCTCACCTCCTGTCCTCCATTTTCTCCTCCTCCTCCTCCTCTCTCCTCTCCACCTGTTTCCTCCTCCATTGGCCTCCTCTCTCCTCTCCTCTCCTCTCCTCACCTCTCCTCTCCCTTGCCCTGTCCTCCCCCCCCTATCAATGGTGGTGGCTGACAGTGACTTTGCATCCAAAATGAAAAACAGGCAGATGGGCTCGTCGGGCGGGATGAACATGACCAAGAGCACAAGCATCAGCGGCGACATGTGTAACCTGGAGAAGACAGACGGCAGCCAGTCGGACACGGCGGTTGGCACGGTAGGCACTGACGACAAGAAGAGGCGCTCCAGTATTGGTGCCAAAATGCAGGCCATGGTTGGCATGTCGCGCAAGAGCCGGAGCACCTCTCAGCTCAGCCAAACAGGTAGGAAATGCATCTGCAGATCCAACACCATCCATGTCCGTGTGTTCATTCGTGCATCTGTCCTGTGTTGGTGTCTGTCCGGGCTCTTCTGTCTTTTTCTGAGCTGAACGTCTAATCCTTCTTCTTTCTTCTCTAAAGTTCTTACTTTTTCCTACTCTTCAAAAGGGCTTTGGATTGCAGAGTCGCTCTCTGGATGTAAAGCAGCACAAGACCAAGATTATTTCTCACAGTTTTCTCCTCTTTCCTCTAGGTCAAATACTCTCCCCCTTCTACTTATCATTTCTTCTGTTCTGTAATTACACCTCTGCTCTTGCTTTCCCGTGTGACTTATTTGTTTCTGCAGTACTTTATCGTTTCATTTAGAAAATATAATCTCCTCATGGGAGGTCACATTTTGTTTCCTTTCTTATAATTTGCTGCCTTGTTTACTGTGATTGTTTTGTGTGAAATGCTGCCTCAATTTTTTCGACGTCTGAGTGCATGTGAGTACTTGTGCACATGTGAGTTGGAGACAGAAGCGGTTCATTGTGTGGCTGTTTTCAAATGTTTCTTCAGCTTAAAGAAAAGGAGCTATTACTTTTCTTCATTCCTGTTTTTTTTTCCTATCTTGCCTTCTTTTCAAAAACGCTCAATAATAATTGGAGGGACCCTGCATTGGCTGGGTGTGAGAGAGTGTGAAAAACAGCATAGCAGGTGTGGTGCAGAGGTGTTTCTGGCCGGATAAATTGGGGTTTGGTGTGTTCATGCGAGGGTCAGTTGGCATGTGCACTTCCCTACGCAGCTGGAACTCCCCTGTGCATCCCTGAAGTGTTTAGAGCCTTTTCATCTCCTCCTCTTTTCAGCCTTACAGTGGTCAGTAATCACTCCTACCCATCGGCGCTCTCTCTGTGGATCTGCCATCACCCGTGGAGCA
>JAPQRQ010000009.1:29861136-29875940 GCA_037367365.1 Apogon talboti
GATTTGACTGGCACATGGGAGAGTCACCCCCCAACCCCCCATCGCTGGGAATTCATCATTTATAATCAGTGTTTGTCTCATTATCATGTTAAAGCAGCAGCTTGTTCTGTTTGTTTTCATTCTTTTAGGACAGGTTTATTATCATAAGTAGGTTCTGTTTGAGGATAATAGCAGCTAATAGATTGTCTCTATTTGGTAAACGAATGGTGCTTTGACTGTTATTGATGGTTATATCGCGGAATAAAATGATTGGTTTTGAGTTTTCTTTTGCAAACAAACAGGAGCAGCCTTGTATTTAGATATTTATTTTAAGGTGCTCACTTCAGCACGTTCCTATCACCATAAAAGTTGCACACACATGCACACGTTCTGTCCATGCAGAGATGGCACAAACCGAATGCCAGAGAGCTATCAATATGTCACTCAGTGCTTCTAAGTGCATCACATGGAGTTCGTAAGAGCACGCATACATCTGCCTTTCAATATTTAAGACGCGTTCTCGGTTCTGCAGCAGCACAAACGCTGCCAAGCTTTTCCCCTGCCCTACTTTGCAATGTGTTATCCAAAGAGGCCCGCTTAAAGGGTGCATTCAAAGGACGGGTGAATTTAAGAGGTTTGCTTGTCGGTTTGTGTGCGCTGCCAAGTGCTGGTGGGGGGAAGGACAGAGCAGCCAAGCAGCACGACTCTGGCTTTGACAAACACAGGTTATTCAGATGGAAAGGATGGGGTCCCAGGTGGACACCAAAAGGAGTGTGTACACAGTTTCACCTCTGGGTTTCAAGAGCTGGTTTTGTCTTCTTAGTTTTTTGTGGATGAGATGTGGCTTTCAGGAAACACAGCAGTCACAGGCTTTATTTTTCTATGTGGATGAAGGTCTATTTTGTCCCTAACCCTCAAAGACCTAAAGAGCCGCCAACAACCAAAAGCATCTACTCATCTAAAATGTTTAATATCTGTTGAACCGTTAATCCTATCAATACATGTAAATAACTGAGTTTGTCACCTTTTCATGGTCATTAGATAGGCTCTGTAGTGAAACACCATCATCTGCTACAACATTGATTTACCAGTAAAACCACTGTAGACTGACAAATGACACTGGTTGGAGATGCTTGTTTTTATATTCATTAATAATATATTATACAGGGAAAGTCACTTTTTCTTCAGTTTTCTCAGTTTTGGTCTAATGACCTTTGAATTTACTCTGAGCTTTTATGAACATCTACATGATCAGTTAATTAAATATAGGAAAATTACCAGATTTTCACTGAAAAGTACTAAATTTGGAGTATATCATAATAAATGGTGATAAATCACTTAGAAAAGGTGTGGATTCATTTGGAAGTTGTAACAAAAACAGTACCAGGTGTTTAAGGGTTAACTCCATTCTTGTACAATAGTGCAGGGTAAAGATGAACTCCCTCTGAATGCAAAGGCGCAGCAAAGCACCTCCTGTTCATTTATAAAAGAAAGAAACAACATAAAACATTTCTTCATAGGCATCAGAGCTCATCACTTATTACTGATGTGTGTCTTTGATTATTCAGACACAGAAATAAAACTTCATAACTGGCTCTGTCACGAGGCTCTATTTTACGCCTGTAATCAGGAAAATAACCATATGTTCAAAATGTTTTCTTTAATTAACACTAGTCGATGAAATAAATTATTTTTCTCATGAAAAATGAAATTATTTGCCCCTGTGTTGCTGAGCAACTGTGGAATACAAAGTTTCATTGTCATGGCTCTGTTTATTACAGATAAACTTAGGATAATCTTACACTAAACTAATGCATATGCCCCTTTTGAGGGTTTTTTGGCGTTACCCTGGTCATCATGAGCAAGCTGAAACATCAAATTGATTTATTATACTCAATTGTCCTATCCTCCACTCAGCGCTCCTCTGGGACCGAGTACATTATGCTTTAAGCTTAATAGAGAGCCGGTTTATTCCCCATACACCCCCTGCAAGCTGCTGCTGCACAGTCTGACTCAGCTAAACCTGTATAATAATACTAAAAATCGTGCAAGCTTATTGAAAATCTATCTCCTATGCATTTATTCATATATTTTCCCGCGGAATAACATCTATTCTTCTACCTATTTATCCCTGTGTGTTTATTGTCTTCATATGTGTGTGGGAAGGTGCTGTTAAACAGGAAGTTAATGAAGATCATCTTAAGAATTATTTCCACTCCTGTGCCAAACGCAGGTCCACTTTACTAAAAACCAAAATAAGTATTACCTATCTTATGAAACAGAAGTTTAGACGTCTTTAAGGCATATTATGCTCAATAAACACTGATGATTTCAGTGTAATTTGCATGTGGTTTAGGCTTCTATTGTCTTTTCATTGATACTTTTAAGGCATATTTTACTGTCAACTGTTAATGTGTATAAAGACCAGTTTTAGTCATCAGTAGTATGTATTAGTTTTAATCCCAGGTTTATGGTTTGTGTGTGAATGGCAGAATATCAGACTCAAATGATGCAAAGTACCACAAAAACTCTAACATTGCAGGTTTGTAGTAATAGTATTTCTATTTTCTTTTGCATTGTTAAACACAGAACAGAATAGAATAGAATACACTTTATTGTCATTGTAAAAATACTACTACACAGTGCATCAACATTTAGTTTTTATGCTCTGTAAAGTGCTCAGATTAAATACAATTAATGCAATTATAATAGCAGTTAAGAATAAAAATATAAATGATAAAATCAGCCAAGTAAACACCCCCCCCCCACACACACACACACACAAATTAGTCCAATATCCAATATCAGAAAATGTTCAAAGAAAAAATGTGCATAAAAGCATTTTAGGACTATAGTTGTCAGACTCTGTTCATCTTCCTTTTAAAACTACAAGATACATAAAGTAGAGTAGGTCCAACTCTCCTTTATAACACTGTATAATCATTATAAAACTCCTTCTTTTCATCCATTTTCAACACATCCAGTTGCACCGTGCCTGATAAATCAATTTCAGTATTTTTACCTCATAATAGCCTCTTTCATGATGGTTTCCCAGAATCATAATCAACACAGAGTGTCCAACTCAGCACCAGCCTCCTGCTTATTGAGGATGACAAAGTAAACAGCGCTGGAAACACAGGAAATTGGGCCATTATAGGCAAAAACAGGCTGGGCTGCCTGTTGAGATATAGAAAGAAGAAAAAGATGAAATCAGTAGGGAGGATTTTGAGTATGCGGTTTAATATATCAGGTAACATCTACTTTCCAGTTCCCCTCTGTGCTGCCTTCAGTGTTCTTAGGAGATACTTCTTTTGTCCTCTTTTTTTTTCTTGACACTGAAAGACACTTATGTGATGCATTGAGGTGAAATCATGCAACCTCGTGACACTTTAAAATACACCTTCAAATCACTTATTTTTGCTGTGGAAGTAACTTGTCAACAGCCTCTCAGATCTTTGCTCTAGTTTTGCTTCTAAGAAAAGATTAGGTTTTATAATGTGTGACATTCACACTGACAACCCATTCACGCTGCTAGGGAACAGTTATATAGATGTTCTGCACTTTATTTTTATTTTTGTTTTAGTGATAAAGTCATCACTAAATCACAAATTATATCCTTGCAGTTTTGTGGGTTTAGGTAAATGAAGACAGGGGTGTCAAACTCATTTTCTTTCAGGTTCCACATTCGGCCCAATTGGATCTCAAGTCTAATAATAGCATAGTAGCCTAGAAATAATGACAAGTCCAAATGTTTCTCTTTCAGTGCAAAAAAATAACACTAAATTATGAAAATATTTACATTTACAACTAATCACCCAAGATGTGGATAACCTGAAAAAAACTGATATTTCTTAAGAAAAATAAGTGCAATTTTCATTTACCATTTATAGCCTGCATGTGCATTACAGATCAGCTCTACAAATGCACAAAACATTTAGTAAGAATCAGAATATTGTTGAAATTGCACTTAATTTTCTTTAAATTTTCATATTTGTTCAGGTTATTCACATTTTATTGTAAAAGGATAGTTTGTAAGTTTTCATAACATAATAGTATTTTTTTTCGTATTGAACCAAGAGGATTATTTCTAGGTTATTATCGTATCATTTTACTTGAGATCATAATCAGTCTGTATGTGGCTCCTGAACTAAAACCAGTTCGACACCTTTGACTTTTAATATCTTCAGTGTAATTTTTGTACTTTGAAAATTCATCTCACTTGCCGGATTGGAACTTTAGGTGGGCCGTATGTTTGACACCCTTGAACTACAGAGTTCCGCGTGCCCCAATAACATAGGGACTATATGTGACATTTAACTCAGTGGATGCTCAGAATAGCTGCGCATATATAGCAGAAAGAACAATGCACAAGCCGCCCCCTCCTTCTCTGACTCCTCTCTCACCTACACCACGTACTGACGTAGTTTTGGACCTCCGAAGGCCTCAGACACAGTGTTAGTATGTGGTAAAAAAGCTGAACTTTGAGCTTTTAGCCGAGGTAATTTATCTTGTGCGTTGAGTTGGGTGCCTATCTCAGCAGCTCCTCGGCGAGCTGGAGCTGCTAATTAATCTCCTCAGGGGCCACTGCAGACATGCTGTTCCGAGGATGATGCATGAAAGGAACACAGCAGCACAGGTACGACTGAGGCTGAGGGCAGCCTACTGCTTTCTGCCCTCTCTTTACTTAACACACACTTATCCCTTCCTTCAGCCATTCACTTATACCTCCCAATCATTATGTGCTTTTGTTTTTTTCTCTATTTAGTTTAGCAAACGTGTAATGTGCGGCACTAGAGCTGCAGTCGTGAACTGATTACACAATTCGTTGCAGACTAATGACTTCATCAACAACTATTTTCATCAGTTTGAGTAATTTAAGTGTCAGATTCTACCTTTTTAACCACGGATCTCAAACTCATTTTAGTTAAGGCGCCACATACAACCCAACGAGATCTGAAGTGGGCCAGACCAGTAAAGTGTTAACATAATAACCTCTAAATAATAATTTTATACCCATTTTTCACTTTGTTTTAGTGTGAAAAATGTGAAATTACATCATTAAAATGTGAAATACATGAACAACCATGTACAACCTGAAATTTCTTAAGAAAAATAACTGCAATTTTAACAATATCATGTCTCAGTTTATCATTTATACATGTATGTAACAAGTTACAGATCACACTGGATCTACAAATACACAAAACATTTAGTAACAGGCAGAATATTGGTAAAATTGTACTTATTATGTATTCTAAGTATTGTGTTCTCAAGACATTTCAGGTTGTTCATATTTGTTCAGGTTATTCACATTTTATTGTGAAAGGATAGGTTGTAAATGTAAATATTTTCATTATGTAATTTAACTTTTTTCATATTAAACCAAGAAGAAAATTTTGAGTTGTCATTATTTATAGGTTATCATGTTATTATTTCACTAGAAATCACATTGGTCAGTATGTGGCTCCTGAACTAAAATGAGTTTGAAACCGTGATGTTTAATATATTCAGTGTAATTTTGCACTTTGCAAATTCATTCCGCGGGCCGGATTGGACCCTTTGACGGGCCGGTTTTAACCCAGGGGTCGCATGTTTGACACCCCAGTTCTTAAACCTCCAGAGTCCAGAATTGCAGTACAGATAAATATTGTTGAAATGGCATAGAATTCTGAACTCATGGTGCAAACGTTGATGCAATGACAATGCTACAATATATATATGAAGTATATATATATATAAAGTAACCCTCAAAGGTCCAAACAGCCACTGGCATCTGCTGATAGAAATGTTTAATACCTGTTGATTCACTAAGCCTATCAGTATGGTGAATTAATTGGTGTAAAATGCAGTTTTCATCTTTTCGTCTTTTCACTTAAACAGAATTTTCATTCCATAGAGTTGTTGAAGAAAGCACAATGTTTCCTTTCTGATAGCACTCAACCTCCTGTGCTCAGAGTTTCAGACTTTCAGGCTCCTTCTAAAAATACCCATGAACCCAAACCAGCAGGTAAAAACACTCTTTCATAAATTCAGGCCTTTCAGGAGATATAGATAAAACGGTTCGACCGCCCAACCATCCTTGGCCAACATTTCCAAAGATGATACCTTCATCTGTTCCTTTATTGTATTTATTATATTGCATCGTGGTGTGTGATTGATAATGTGTTGGTGGTTATTACTGCTGCTGCTGTACAATCAGTTGTCCCTCTGGAGACAAATAAAGTTGTACGTCAGTCTTTCTCTCATTTCCTTCGTCCCCGTCCTCTCACTTCATCTCTATTACAACAATTCAGGAAAGGTCTCAGGGCTGAGCTTAGCTCTCAGATCAGCCAGCTCTGCAATGACCTAAATACTCTATATGGACAAAAGTATGTGGACATATGTGGAGGCAGAACATTTAAAATCATAGTCATGAATAAAAACAAACAAAACAACAAAATCAGTGTTGAGAGAAATGAATTAAAAACCATCTTTGACACATTTTGGAAGAAAAGATAACCATTTAAACAAAAATGTGATGCAATGACATTTATCCCAATATAAAACTGTATTATGACATTTATTATTGTTTTGTATCCCAGACCCCTGTTAGAAAAGAAACACCTGAATTCAACGTGTCCCAATACTTTTGTTCACATAGTGTATGTGCGGATGGTCTGTAGGTGCAGCCGCAATGACTATAAATGTCTCAAATTGTTGGACCCTACACATCCACTGCAGTATATTAAGAATGTTTTGCAGAGGTCAGCAACGCCGGCAATAATTTGAGACTAATGAGCAGAAACAGCTCCTGATAATAGTTCCACATTTGTCACCCACAGATGTCATAAACTCCACACAGATGAACTCTGACAGTTATTGCTTCAGGTTCTATATACTTTTATCACAGCAGCAAATGGAAACTGTGGTGCACATACCTCATCCATGTTTTCCACTGAATTCAAGAACTCATAAACACCATCTATCATCTGCACATTTTAGGATGCACCTGTTTACACCTGTTCACACCGTATGGCATGTAAAGAAGTGTCTCCTTGTATTGGAGTAGGGGTTTCTGGGCATTTATATACACCTGGTCCGGAGCCTGAAAACACTAGATCAGCAGTTAATAAGTTAATGATATTTTCACTATGATGGAGTAGGTTTTAGTTTGTAACAGTATGAGGACCATTCTCTGAAATCACATATGTGTTCACTTCACTTTCCTGCAATGTCGCACTTTATTCCACTTTTACTTTATTTTAGAGAAGCAGAAAAGTGTGATCAGGATTCATATCATGTAATTTCATCATCCTTGAGCCAAAATTACTGACTGTGTTAATTCCCAGAACATTACAGTGTCCCTCCTTGTTGACAGTGTATTTTGTACTAGTCTGTAATCATGTAATGTTCTTGCTTTGAGGAACATGGGTTCTACTGTACACTGGGGTAATTTCACAACAGCATAATTTAGTCATGAGAGATAAAACACTGTTGACCGTCTCTGTGTACAGCATCCTAACTCAACAAATATGCACTGAAAGTACTGTATATAAGAGCTGGGATATGAATCTTTTGCTGACATTTCCGTGAACTCATAAGCCTCCGGTATTGCTGTTAACCCTTTAGGTGCCACAGTTTTTTTTGTTTTTTTTTTAATATTCAATTTTGATATCAGGATTTCAAAAAGCTGTATCTTGGAATTGTTAGAGATGAGAAAAATATTGGGTATGACCCAATGATGACAGTAAATTTGCATATTGTGACGTCACAGGGCGGCGGCCATATTGGATTGCGTAACTTTTAGTAAAATTTAAATTTGTACAGATTTACATGGAAATTTTCTTTGTGCGTTTTGGGTTTTTTGTCATCTTATCCTTAAAATAAATGATCTGAAACATCAGTAGAAAGTAAAATGCAGTTCATTTTTTAACTTTTATCCTTTTTAACCTTTTTTATCCAAGCAGCAGAGTATCCAAATCTGTCCTTATCTATCCAAACTAAAACTAAATCAACTTTACTTACTAAACCAGCTCAGGATCATGCCTTTAAACTGGATTTTCTTCTTCACTTTGAATAGAAACATGTCCTGAAATGGTGTTAGGATTGAAGGGGCACATGTTATCTATTGGTGGGACGTGGTAACAAGATTTGACAACTCTACCTGGAGCTATTATGCTATACTTGTCCTAATATTGCAACTTTGGCACCAAAAGGGTTAAGAAGGAAATGTTCTCAAAATGTATTACTGAGTTACTCCAAAAGCAGAAATAGCTCTAACAGTATTATCTGTCTTCAGTTAGCAACTCCACAAGTTCATCTTAGAAGCTGTTGGTTCATCTTCTAAAACCCTGTCACTTCCACCAGCTGCTCAGTGTTTTTTTTTTTTTTCTGCAGAATGGCTCATGCTCCTCAGCCATATGTCTCCTCCGCTGTGGCCTGAAATTTGGACACACTCGTGATTTGACTTGGACAGAGCAGGAGCTGCAGCCCACATTTGAGCACAGTCCATTCTTTCCTTCTGTGCATCTGAACTGGGCTAAACCTGAACTTCCACCCTGCATTATTAGATTTTTAACTGCTGCTAAAAATACAGACTTCCTCTTTTCAGATTATTTGGTCTGTGGACGCTGACAGCACCGCTCGATGAGACATCCGCTGCGGTCGGTTTAGTCATGTACTGCAAATGTGATTTCTGAGCTCCGCATAAAGACGGTTAACAAGAAGATTATTTCCTCTTTCAGTATGAGAAGCGATCACACTGCGGTGACAAGTGTCGCGCATTTTTCACATAAGAGCAGTTTGTACGTATTACATCAGTGGTATTATAGTAATATTGAGATTCACCCCGTTTATCTGTGGCTGTAGTGGTGCCTTTCACATTACAAGGCTTGAAAGCACTTCAACTCCCTTTCTTTTTGTCCTCTCCATCTGTTACATCCTCAGTGTTTGCACAACTTAGCAGAGGGAGGCAGCCAGACAGGACAGAACACAACAACACTTCATCCATTTCATGTTCCAAATATGACTCCTTTTCCTCGCACCTTCAGAGGAAGGTGTGAACCTTTCTAGTAAAAGTGTGAAGTGACTGTTAGTGTGAGAAAGCTCCTTTATATAGAAAAATACATATTAAGGTATTAGGTGTGGATGGATTATCTATAGTACTGCGTAGGAGTCCTGGTCCAACATTATCTTTGTTGGTTTAGTAAAGTTCTAATGACCACACAGATGCATTTTTGCCCGTCACTCTGAAGAACAGCTTCTATAAACCAAGGCGGTCATATTTAGTGTGACCTCCCTTTGCACTTAGCATGTCTTTAACCCTTTTGTTCAGACAATATAAGATTTATGGCATTCATTTTCCAATGTTTTATACCTGGTTTCATTCAACACAGGTCAGATGTTTCTAATTATTACAACCCATTTATTGTAGTTTTTTGTGTGTCTTTTAAGGCTGTGTGCGTATTTCCTGTATTTTCTTGTTGTATCTGAAGAAAAGAAAAAGATAAAGGTGGAATAAGATTTGTGCACACTACTTTTTGCTTGAATTTGTGTAAGAGCATGGGGTTTTTTTTAACCGTTTTTCTCTCATTTTTACTTAAACCTTATAAAAAGGTTTCAAGATATAAACTTCATTCTTAGCTCACAGTTAAAATGTGATTAAACTGATCACCCAAAATGATCTCATTGCGTATTTTGAGGATGAAGCTACAACCCCCACAATGCTCAGACCCAAAGTGGAAGCTGTACTTCCAGACGGCGGTGCTGGTCTACATCAAAGCAGGCAGCAGGGAATGTAAACGGAGGGAAAAGGCAGCGTGTTTGACTACGTTTGTGCATATATTGTTCCGTACACGTCTGAGTGTTTGTGTGTGTGTTTTGCCCTCGTCCGTGCACGCGGGTGCCAGGGTTAGAGCCCTCCATTAGCTGCTGTTTACAGTCTGCAGAACCAGAGTCGATCTCTGACGTCTGCTTCATCAATCACACTCTTCTGAAGGCTTCTGTCTGTGATCCCCGGTGGCTGGGGGGGGGGGAAATCTAACATAATGACTTCTGGGATATTACGCTCCTTTGTTATTGTAGTAGAACTGAAAACATTCCCTGAATTTTTAGATCCTGAGATGCTTCAGATTTCCAGTCAATGGAAGCTGAAGTACAGTTTGGTCAGAGTCTGGAGTGAAAGCAGAGATGTGAACAGTTAGTGCTTTGATGTTCATCGTTACCAGTAATGCTCCACATGTATGCATCCAAAAATGGAGATTACAAGATCTAAGTCTTCAAAAACTATGGAGACTTGTGTGCTCATCTCTACAAACAGACAGCGGCTGTGCCTCAGGAGGTGGAGTGGGTCGTCCAGTAACCAAAGGGTTGGTGGTTCCAATCCCACTCCGTGCCATGTGTCATGTTATATAGTTACATGGATGGTAGAGGTCTCTACTGCTGATTACTAACAACTGCAGTAGTAGTATATCCACTGTTAGCACTTGGATTAGTATTAATTGTTAACAACTCTTCGTATTTGTACTTATACTAGTAACAGCATTTCTATTTTTTAACAGTTATAGTTCAGGTTGCTGTGCATCCATGTCACTCCCCCCCCCCCTTTTTTTTTTTTTTTTCTTTCTGAATCTAATCACAAAATCAGAGTTGGGTCTTTAATCAGAGAGCCATAGTTTTTTATACTCTCACATAGTTTTTTTAAAATGCATATTTATTCTATCTTGTCTATATTATCCTGTATATTTAGTGGCTATTTGTATTTATTCATTTCATTTTTTTATGTAAAATCTGGAATGACAAATTAAGTCTGTCTAAGTCTAAAAATGAGCTCATGCAACTAATTAATTCATAAAAAGTAGTAAAAAAGGATTTTTTTGGTACTTCAGAATCACAAACCCTTTCACTGTGCTCCTCATAATGCTTCCCCTCCACATGCCCTCCATCTCTCTTGTTATAATTTGGTGCTATATAAATAAAATGTGATTTGATTTGATGTTTGGTGGTAAGAGAGGCCATTGGCATGGATTGACAGTCCCAGGAAAGCTGTGGTTACAGATGTACACCAGTGTGCGATTGTGGACTTAATGAGTAATGGATTCATTGAGTTCATACAAATGAAAAGCACTGTATAAATCCAATCATTTTTTTTTTTTATGAAACTTCTTAGAGGTGTTAATTGTAAATGACAAAGCCTTATGTTGTTTATGATATTCTGTATCATCTACAAGCTTAATGCTCTGTTTTGAACAAACTTGCAACTCTGTAATTAACCTTATTTTTTTATTCAGGTATCATGTGTGAGGTTTAGTGGGTGTAGAAGCCTCTGTGTTACTTTGAAGTGGGTGGATGGGGATGAATAAACTACTACAAAGGTGAAAACACTGAAGCAAAGGTGCACGTGCCAAATGTGTTGTCTGTGCAGATAATATCCACCGTATGCACGTGTATAATGACGCATTACATATGACTTAGAGAAAAAAAAGGATAATAACCCTATCTTTGTCGTTTTGGGGGGTTCATTTATATATTTTGGTGGAGAACTTGTATTATTCACATTTTTCAAAGCACTTTATTACTCTCTTTTCGACAACAATAGCCATAATGAGTAATATGTGCAAAATTGTGCACTTATATCACTTTCAAAATTAGTATAATTCTGAAAGTGTTCTAGTTTTCTAGGCAAAAGAGAAGCACAGCATGAGGAGCACAATGAAAGGGTTTGTGAGTCTGAAGTTCTCACTTAACAAAAAATCCTTTTTTTTACTCATTTTTATGAATGAATTAGTTGCATGAGCACATTTTGTGATCAGATCTAGTATCACATACACATTTGTTGTCTCAAGCTTAAAATAAGTTACACATATAATGAATATGACTTGGAGTTGGTAACTCAGCATGTACTAAGGTAGGATAAAAAAGTTAATTTACAACTGAAAAATATAGAACTGAAACTTGCTGTAAATGTGTAAACTATGGATATGTTTTGGGGGAAAGCAACTGTGCTGAAGGAAATGATACAATGTTGGTGAATGAAGGTTCAGTATAAAGAATATATAATGCATTATTGAAACATGTCAGGCATGAGTTAGCTTTTGCTGCTGAGGTTCATACATCAGATATGAGTGAAAATAGTCTATATGATTTGACCATATTCTGTTGTATTAATCTGACGGCAAAGTGTCTATCCGATCCCTTTCCCTTCATTTGAGCAGAACTTGTAAATACTGTAGTGAAGATACAGCGTTCCATTATGTGTGCTTCCACTGTAGGTTGCGGTTAGCTCCCGCTCTAATCACCTTCATCTTCGTCTTTCATTAAGAAACACTCCTCAAGGAGCCTCTGAAACTGACCCAATTGGTTATATTTTAGTGTTCAATTTCCGCTCAGCTGTAAACGTGACTTTTTTTTTTTTATGCTGACCTAGAAGAAACATGCAAATGGACACTGTGCATGACGTCCCTCCTTCATAGAAGTAGGTTGCAGAGTCTCTGAGAGAGTAACTTCTGCCTCAGTGTTAACACTACAGGGAGCTTGCTATATTTATGATAGTGCAGAGATTCGTAATTGTCCTGTGCCTATTCTGCCAGATAGATACTCAGAGTACAAGTAACACGCTTGGTTCTTTGGCACCGTGTCAAAGCAGCAGATATTTTCCCCCAAAGCTGCAGTGGTGACAGTTCCCCCAGCGGGAGCTAGTTTAAGTTTATTTTAAAGCCATGCACGTGTTTTAAGTGTTGACCCTCACATATGATGGCAGTAGAAGATTTATCAGTATTTCACGGACCACCTCTGGAGACTTTGTCTGTTGTTATGTCTTTCTGTTTGAGTCTATTTAAACTAGACGTGACTTTGTGTTGAAAAACTGTGATTGATTAAGAGAAACTGATTTTCTGTAAAACATACTGTATGTATGTGTGACTAAAGACCATAAGAGCACGGGCAAAATGAACCCAATTTGTCATCCGCGGCAATTATGAAAACACAGAAAGGGTGCGAGAGAATAATAAAGTAGCTGAGTTCGGCACGTGAACTTTGAATGACTACCATGTGGCTGAACCCTGTCATAGAGGTGCAGAGCCGCTAGAGGATCTAATGACAGCTTGTTTTCACTGGCCTCTGTGGATAAAGAGGAGAGAGGGAGGAACAGTGATGCAGGGATGGAAGGAAGAGGAAAATAACAAAAGTGATGAGTGGCACAAAAGACACAAAATAGCACAGTGAGGGGGAAAAAAGAGAAAGCAAATGATAAAAGAAAAGGTAAAACCAACCTAAAATTGTTGAGAAAAGGATGGGGAGGGGGGGTTCAGTATCTCTGGGTAGAGCTTGTTCACCCGCAGAGCCAGCCGAGGTGCGCCTGAGCAGCCCGGCCCTCTGATTGGTCGAGCACGATGCAGCTTTCTCCCCTCCCCCTCCAGAAGAAGAGGTGCAGTATGTGCCGTCAGACTCAGACAGCACAAGACTCAGATACTGAAGCAGCAGCGGTGTGAGGCTCTGAGATGCAGCCTGCACATCACATAGGCACAGACTAGACGGCAGCACAGACCTGATCCACCACAGCAGCAGTCTTCTACACCTGAGGGGATTCAACAGCTCAGATTTGGGCTGAACATTAAACTCTGACCGGTAGATCAGCTTGACATCTAAGAGGTTCGGTTTGGTGCACTGAGAAGGACGGACGCCAGTGACCATGGGACGGCAGGGGCACGATACCTCTGCTCCGGCTGCTGGGATGCGAATCCAACGCTCCCAGAGCAAGATGAGCCTGTCAGCATCGTTTGAAGCGCTGGCCGTGTATTTCCCCTGCATGAACTCCTTCGATGAGGAGGACGGAGGTAAGATGACAGTGGGGGCTGAGCAGTGGACTGATGGGTTTAGCATGAGGAGGAAGATGCACACGTATTGATTGTGACGAGAACTGGAAAAGTCATTAGTTTAATGAGGACAGCGGTAGGGTGAGTTTAATTAGAAAGTGTGAGTGTAATTAAAAAGATGCTTGAGATGTGTGAGATATGAGCTTGGACATGATGCTGTCCTTCTGATGCTGCTGCTGACAGGGTTGAAGGGTCCAGTCTGTATGCTACTCATGCTAGTCTAACAGATGTCACATTCCTCCTTATGTAGAGTCAGAAACTATGTAGGAAACACTGTTATTTTCTGTCACTTTCATTGTTAGTGTTAGAACTACTCTACCTTTTCCACCAGTTTGCCATTGTCATCTTCCTGATATTAGGAGTTTTTACCCATAAACCAGTGTTAATGATGCCCTCGTCTTGGAAACATCCTTTACTGATAACACACACCATACCTCACTGTAATGTGAAATAACTAACATGAGCCTCATGTCTGGCACATGTATGTTTACATTGTTATATTTGCGCATTTTTATATTACTTTTATATATATTCTTTTAAAATGTTACCTTATTATACAGTATATCTCTGATTTGCACATATTTCTATTGCACACTCTTTCATATATTTTTAATATATTGTGTTGTTATTAGTTGTAACTACACTGTTGGTGACAATGACAATAAAGCCTGTTCTATTCTATTCTATTCTATTCTATTCTATTCTGTTCTATTCTGTCCTATCCTTTTCAATCCTATCTTATCCTATCTTATTCTATTCTATTCTGTCCTATCCTTTTCAATCCTATCTTATTCTATTCTATTCTATTCTATTCTATTCTATTCTATTCTGTCCTATCCTTTTCAATCATATCTTATTCTATTCTATTCTATTCTATTCTATTCTATTCTATCTTATCCTATTCTATTCTATTCTATTCTATTCTATTCTATTCTGTCCTATCCTTTTCAATCCTATCTTATCCTATTCTATTCT
>JAPQRQ010000009.1:29890454-29919964 GCA_037367365.1 Apogon talboti
GATATCAATCTAGTTCCTATTGATCACTGATAGAAGTCATATATGGACTTGGATTGAATTAGTTGAGTTCTCCTCCAATGAAAGTAGCACCCACTTCTATTGGAGATTGATCTCCTGCATCCAGACCACAGGACTCTAACATAGAACAGAACCTGACAACCTCACACATTCAACTGGGATTGATTTTTGATAGAACATGATGCCGAGATACAGGGACAATGGCTCTATTTTTATAATCTTGGACCGGTCATCTTTCAGAAATCCAGTGACTGCAGCCACTAGTTCAACCCCGAAGCTCAACTATGTGACTGTGTATCATTGTTTATATTGAGTTAAAAAAAACAAAACAAAACAAAACAAAAAAAAAACCCAAAATATAGCAGGCATTTGATAATGCTGTGATATCCCTGGAGCATGCAACTGCCTCTCTTTCATGAGGAGTTGTTAGCCACTGGGAGAGATTAGCATTTTACTGCAGTGGATTGGTTGTCTGCGCCGCATCAGTCCAGACAACTTTCCTCATCCATTAGTGTATTATGAAAACAAGACACATTGGAGAGACAAAGATGCATGCGCTGGTGAGATAAGCGCACGCACAGGGCTTAGGAACACCTAACCTTCACAGTTGCAATAAACAATAACATGTGACTTAAGAGGATTTACATAAGATGAGAGGAGTAATCAGAGGGAGTGAAAAACCAATGAGGCAGCAATGGCATCTCCTCAAAAGTCTTTGCGTTGCTGAATGAGGAAAGTTGCCATTCCGCTGGATTTAGAGGAAGGCTGTTGTTATCATTTTATTTCCTCTACCAGCAGTACAAACCAACACACATGTCAGTTTCCTTTCCACTGAATTGAAATTCAGCGAGCGCGGCGCCGAGTGTTGACATGGTAAAACTGTGGCTTTAGAGGGGCAGAGCATGCACAAAAAGTGACATAAGATAATGCTCAGGCAGATTATCAGTGCTCTCTGCTCAGGCAGAAAGAGGCTTGTTTACTGTGTTAGAGGGAACTTCACACATGGTAATGCAGCTACAGTACATGTGCACCGAGGAGACAACAGATCAGGAAATGTAATACTATCCACTGAACGCCTGCTTTCCCAGGCTCCATTGTTTTTCATTTTTCCTCTTTTATCCAGTTGAGTAACATAACTACAGTCTTGTCATTCTAATGTACAGTGTTCGGTCATCATTGCAAAGGTGTGAAGCAGCAAAACACTGAAAATCACATATATTCTGAGGCTGATTCTTTAACTCTTTGCTTCTGTGGAACCTGACTTGTACTAGTTTATTTAGTTTTTCCAGTAGTTTCTATAGTATTGAATCAGAACCAGACGTCAAACATCAAACATCGTCTGATTCAGGAGAAACTCAGATTAAAAAACCTGCCGCAAGTTATTTATTATCGAGAAAACTGAATGTAGATGTTTTAGACTTTCAAATAAATTATTGTCGGATCTAAATTTCCAAATTAGATCCATTCACTGACTCAAAACAGAAAATTCTGATGAATCAGTGGTGTAGAAGATTAGGGTCTAAACACATTGACTATGGAGCCTCTGTGAACAAATGATGTAAGATCACTGGAAAGTTGAAGAACTCCACTTAAATTTACTTTTTAAAGGTATACGTCTGGATTAGTGACTCAAAAATTGTTAAATAATTTTGAAAAATAGCCATTTAATTGACAGACGATGGTCTTGGTCTTAGACAGAGGTGTCAAACATACGGCCCGTGGGCCAAAACCGGCCCACCAAAGGGTCCAATCCGGCCCGTGGGATGAATTTGTGCAAAAATTACACTGAAGACATTAACAGTGAAGAGTGACACTCTAAAATGTTAACAATATTCTGCCTGTTACTAAATGTTTTGAGTCTTTGTAGATCTGTAAGTTGGAATGCACATGTGTAAATGATAAACTGAGGCAGAAAATTGTTGAAATTATACTTATTTTCCTTAAAAATTTCAAGTTGTTCATAGTTGTTCATGTTATTCACATTTTTTAGGCATATTTTGTAGATGTAAATATTTTGATAATGTAATTTGACTTTTTTCTCGCTAAAACATAAAGAAAAATTTGGAGTTGACATTATTTATAGATTATTACGCTATTATTTTTGCTTGTCCTGCTCACTTGAGATCAGATTGGGCTGAATTAAAATGTTTGACACCCCTGGTCTTAGAGGTCAACGCTTCTTTGTGTTAAAGAGGTTTTTTTTTTTTCCATTCACCACTGCCATTGAAGGTGGAAATACCTCTAACCAGCACTTTACAAAGGCGGAGGAAGCAAAGGTTGGAGTCATCTGTCGTTGTCCTCCGTCGTCACATGTAAAGGTCAGTCCTGGACAACACCTGTGTTTTTTATTAAATCCACAATCTTTACTTGAAAACTGACATCGGCTTTCATCACAAGGCCCGGAACGAGATATATTTCCTTGAGCTCCTGTCTTACTGTTCGATACCGAGTCTTCTCTTATGCACATCACATCTGAAACTCAAGGGGCTTCTGAAAGGAGCCCAGTGTTGTTGAGGACATGTCCACCTGCAGGAGGCTGGAAACGCATCGAGAACCCGCACAGACACACCTGGTCTGATCTTTGTCCTCACAGAGCTACAAAGGAAGCAAATCAGCGTTTCCACTTCCAGTTCACTCAGCCATGCCAACACCTCACAGCAGCTTCTTTGTAATTTTCATGCCGTTACTGCACAATTACAAATACTGCGGTTACACAAACAGGCAGCGTAAACGTATTTAACAATGCCCGTCCATATGTCGCTTCCCTTTATATAAAAACCCACACAGGATACCATAGAGGCTGTATATTTGTATAAGCAAACACCTCTGCAATAGCATCCATTTTCATGTCTGAATTGCTATAATAATCTAATGTTATACTTATGAAAACCCTCTCTAAATCTCCATATGCAGCCCTTACATTATCCTGACCTTATTCTTCTGGATTCTAGACTCGTAGATCTACTGACTCATTTCAACCAGTCAAGCCCAGAGTCCAAACTGAACATAATATAGCAGCTTTTACCTGTTATGCTGCAAACAGATGGATCAAACAACCAGTGGAGCTTAGAGTCACCCAAAATATAAACCTTTTTTAATTACATTAATGCAATTTTTCAACTTACATTCAAGTCTTATTGCTATGCACTACTGTATCTTCTTTTAATCGTTTAATATATAAAAATAAATCTCTTTTCTTCTATGTTTTTATGTACTTTAGGTTTATACAACATTGAAATGCACTGAAATGCATTTATGTATAAAATATGCTCTAACACTAAATTTACCATCCTGTGTTTGCTGTAAATCCAATGTGATTCTTTGCAGTATTGCTCATTACATGCTTCATTTCTATGCCTACTTCTTTTTATTGTTGTTATTATTGTCATTATTATTATTTACCAGTCTTTTGTACGTTTACTTTACACTGCACATAATCCGGTGAAAAAGTCTGATGCATTAATGCAG
The DNA here is from genome assembly GCA_037367365.1 of Apogon talboti. NCBI lineage: Eukaryota > Metazoa > Chordata > Actinopteri > Kurtiformes > Apogonidae > Apogon > Apogon talboti. The sequence continues at coordinate 29,893,941 of JAPQRQ010000009.1, forward strand.
ATTGTGCTGTGAATATTCATGTACACAAATGAATGCTTGGGGATTGCATTACCACTAATTGCAGCCCAGATGGCAGTGTTCTCCTCAGGTTGGAATGGAAATGTGACCTGCAGTTCTGACTGCAAAAATCATTTTTTTTCTCTCTCTCTGAAGAAAAAGAAAACACTCACACACAAGAAAAACAATAAGATAGTGATGAAAACCCTGTTCAGAATGAGGCAGCTTTTTGTTTTTGATCAAATGTGATTTGGAAAAATAATACATGTATGTGATTCTTTGTGAGATTTATTTGTCATTTTACATTAAATTATCTTTGATATTTAAATACTGTTGTGGTTGGAAACTGCAGGCAGGTTTGTGTTAGGAGTGGCGATCACCAAATTTCAAAAATACAGCATTAACGAAGAATTATAGTATTGAGTGATTTATTTAGCAGTAATATGCAGCTTTAAATTTAATTATGAACATCCACGTAATAAGGCCACAAATGTGACATAAAGTGATGTAAGATTCCCTGACATTTTGGGTACGAAAAGACACTGGGAAGTCTGCAGCTACTTCAAAACATTTGTCAGTCACATTGTTGCAGCTCAAGCATCACAAGGCAGCTGTTAAGCAGACTCTAAAAATGTTAAGCTTCCAACAATGGGAGGCAGAAAATGTGAAGGGAAACAATTAAATTACGCCTTGCATGAAGTTTGCTTTTCATTTTGTGAGGCAAATTTAGTGCCATGGTTAATCATTATGCTGTTGAACACGATTTGCAAAAATATTCAAGAGCTTTATGTGCCTCAGTGCTCCTTCTGTATTGAAAAATAATGGGCCTCTATCCAATTAAAAATTGCATTAAATCTCTAAAGTATTACATGCACTTTACTGGTATCTCTCTGATTAGGCTTTTCTGCATGTGCAGATGCTGACAGAACACTGAGAAAGGGGAGCTCTGACTGACTGCTCCCTGGTAAATCTACTTCAGGATTTCGATGGGGACTGAAGGAACAGGCAGAGATTTTCACTGAAATCTTCAATCTGGGGAAATTCCTAATTAAGAATCATCATTTTTACAAAAAAAAAAAGAACAATCAGAAGTTGGAGTATTGAAATGGAAAACCTGTTATATTTTAATCATAAAACCTCCTCCACATTTAAAGAAATTTTTGTACAATTAGTTTTAGATTTGCAGTTTGTACAGCTATATTTAATCCCAAAAGCAGTAAATATTTCAGGTATTGCTAAAAGTGGTTGTAGTGCAGGATGTAATAATAACAGGAGGAGTCTTTGGTATTCATAGCTGCCCTTATGTTTTGATTCTAGCATTGATAGGCAGTGATTCATTGTTCTGCTGCAGAGGCACTAGTCCAACATGTGAATGGATGATTTATGTGACCATCTGTTTTATTTTGATCATAATTTGATTATCTCTTTTTGTGTGATGACTTTAGATGTCAAGACCCATTTGGTTACATACACACACACATACGCACACAGCGTACGCGCATGGGCAACACAACTTTGGAATAATTAAGCTGCTTCTCGATCACTGAAACCCACAGTCCACATTCACACCCTCATTCTTTTAAACTGACCAAATTATGATTACAAGTAACAAGCAGGATAGTTGCACAACCGACTTACTCCCACTATCTATTTGTGTTAATTAAAAGATTTGCAACTACATGTGTCTGCAGATAATCAAAATGTCTTCTGCAGCAGCACTCCCAGATGCATCGGCACTCCAGAGCTCATTTGCTTGCTGCGATCTCATGTTTGTTTAGAATTAATCAATCTACCCACAATTGAGTTAATTAATTAGTGTTTTAATGCTACTCTTTATAATTGCAGTCAGATGAGTCTGCAGACAAAGCAATCACATTAATGCAAATACAACAGATAATTGTTATCCAAACTTCCTCAGCAGCAGCAGCAGCAGTAGGGGAGAGCTGTGACTGTGGAGCTCATCCTGGGTGGACGTGACCGGGCACTAGATGGCACCATTGAGCAGAGTTTCCCCTCGCTGTCCTCTTGTCACTTCCTAGATACTGTTCAATTAACTGTCCTATACTGTCCTCATTGAGTGGGCGTACATATATACACTGAAGGATGGATGACCCGAGAGCCCCTGATACCCTCACTCGTAGATCAACATTTATTAAGTGTTGCAGCGATGCAACAAAAGGTCAATGTTTTCAACAAGTGCAACATACATCCTGGTTAAAAAGTGATATTTGCATGTATCTGGTGTGAATCAAAGGGAACATTTCCTGCGTGTCTCGCTGCTCACCTGATAATGTTTAATTTGGTTTTTCACAAGAGGTATCAACAGCGTGACCTTAGAGGCTTCTTTCACTAAATGTCAGTGTCTGTGTTCTTTTCAGGAACATCTTCCACAAAGGTTGCCCAGTGTTTAGAGCACCTTTGAGCCAGTTTTTTGGGGTTTTTTTTTTTTTTTGAATTATAGCATTGGCTTTATGTTGGAATAAATTCTAACAATGGCTGCTGGATGCAGGCGGGTCAGTGTTTCTGTCTGTAAAATAATTAGGTATATGATGTTCTCTCTCGTTGTCATGTTCAAGAATGTTGCCATAAAAACCCACGCTTTTTTCTTTTGTTGAAGTGACTATATTCAAGAAACAGGAGGGGAAAAAAGTTTGCTGCACCACTTTGTTTACATCCTTAAAACTTTCCATCATTCAAATTTTATTCACAGCATCTTCATCATCATTATGATTACCATCATCACCATCATTAACCGCTGCTTATTTTGAATTGCATGGCTTTGTGGAGTACATTTTTGTTTACCCAGTTCCTGGTGTTTTCTGGAATATGCTTGTATCATTCGGCAGCCTCTCAGCAAGAGCCATTATTCCCTCATCTCTTTAGTTTATCTCGTCTGATGATCTGCTCAGATAGATATGACAGCTGAATAAATATGCAAACGTAGTGCGCAGCTCCACACTTCACCACAGAATTTCTATTATGCTTTCAGATTTAGACGAACAGTATATTGAGATAACAATGGCACTCTTTGGGGATTTGGATGAATGGGGTTTTATTTTTCATTATCTTCTGATAAACTACAGATATCAGCTAAAAAATCGAGACACTTCTTACTCATTCACTTAGACTAATTAAAAGTCTCTTTTCACAAATCTGCTGTTGATATTTTCTGAAGAGATCTTTAACAGAATAAAATTGGATTCATGAAATCACTGATTAATTAACTTAGTCAGTGGTGTCATGTCTTTTACTCTTTCACCAGCTCTGCTGTGTCCTTCAAAATCTATTTTATTGGAAGAAGACATTTTCTTTGCTGTGATCTTATTACCTGTGAGGTTTTGGAGGAATTGAAAGAAAAAAGGGAATAACACAGGCTGTAAAATTAGATGATTAACAATGTGAAACCTTCATTCAAAAGAAAGACATATTAAATTTGTCAGCTCATCACAACTGACCTCATGTTCCTTTTAATTTGGTTTAATAAATTATTATTTTTATTTATTTTATTTTATTAAAATGTGACTTCTATGTTCATATTTTTTGCAAGTATCTCAAAGAAAGCATGTTAATTTTCTAACAAAATAAAAGCATGAAAAACATCTGACCTTCTGCAAAAAAAAAAAAAAAAAAAAATAGAAAACACAAAACAAATCTCACTCTACATCCACTGGTTGGTCCACAGTCGGACTTATGGGCATATGCTGCCTTTTTATAGCATACTGGTGACTATCTCAGCTTTAATACTTTGGACTTTCGCCTGGCCCCCAGCTCCCAGCATGCTTTGAAACATGTAAGTCTCTTTTCAATCAGTTTTTGAGCATGGCATCGATATTGGCTACATTTGTGGCAGAGGAGGCGCTTTGGCAGCTCCGTTTGAAAGAATCGCCATGGGAGGGGTCGGCTTGACCCAGCTTTTATGCAAAACTGAAAAGGAGAGGAAACAAAAAAACACTACTATATTTAACCAAATCTGCAGCTTACTCAGAAAACACATGATAATGATATCCTCTTAACACTCCTTGCTGCAGAATTACAGCCCTCGCGGCAGCAGGGGCCAAGATTCAAGACTAGAGAGAAGAAGCAGTTATTACAGCACAATCATTATGTTGGGACTGTATTTCTGGCCCCGTTCACCTTACTCGGTCAAAAGAGCAACACTACAAAATTAGCAATTAATGAAGCAATGCACGGACTGTTTGTTCAGGAAAGGGTGCATTATCCACAGATCCTAAATAAGCACTTGTAAATGTGATTATTTTCTTGTTGGGTTGGTCTTTTTAAGGGATTTGTTTCCTCGGTTTCTATGCTGTATTGTCAAGATGTACAGATTCACTTGGACTAAATTTCTTTATTATTAAAGCAGCAGAAATAGTTCTTCATGAGTGTCCATACACAGCTGCTCCTTCTGCAGAATCTGCTCTAAAAATAGATACATCTTCCTTGACCGTTTTTTTGTTGTTTTTGCTAAATCTTAATTAGTGATTAGTTAGAATAATTCTCAAACTGCTTCTTTTTTTTTCTCTCACTGGAGGATGGTCTGTTATTTTAATTAAGCAGAGGTCAGATTTATTAACTCAGCAGGAGTATGTTGAGTGAAGCTGTGGAAATCAGCAACAACGCTACACATTGTGCCACTTAACACACCAATGCACATTTTATATCCCCCCCCTCCCCCCTCCCTTCCTGCCAAAATATGGGAGTGGAGGGAAGGAGTCTTGGGTTGGGTAGGGGGAGTTTTGTTTTATGTTATGTTGCTCACTGATTCCTTTTGATTAGTTTTTTGATGCTGTCTTTTTTACAAACCCCCCTCCTTCTTTTTCCCAGTCCTTCGATGATGATACAGCCCCCCACCCCCCCAGACCCCCGATGGGTCCGGGGGCTTTAGGACGTGGGGTGTGGCAGGAGGAGGAGATGGGGAAGAGGAAGAGGAGGAGTGGAAAAAATGAGAAATAAAGAGAAATAAGGGTTGCATGAGAAGGAAAAAAAAAAAAGAAAGTGGGCTCTGAGAAGGAAAATGATGGGATAATTAAAGGAAAGTGAGTGACGGAGTACCATGCAGCTCGCACAGAAGAGAACTGATCAGACTGTAAATCAAAATGTCTCAGTTATATCTTGGTTCAGATCTTTTGACAGTATATTGCTTGTTTTCCTCTTGCAACATGGCAGCTGGCTCCACATCAAGTGGATAGATGTACAGTAAATAAAGATTCCATTTTCAATCCCCTCTTAGATGCTGAAAATCTAAAACACAAATGGTATCTTGCCTGTCCAATTCAATCGAGACTTTACTCTGAAAAACTTTAAAAAATCTTTTCTTCTTGCAGATGGCTCCTTCTTAACTTTTACGCAAAATTTAGGAAGAAGCACGACAAATAGTTTATTAGTTAAATACTGGTTTAGAATCCACATCACAGTGACTCAGTTAAATATAGAGAGATGGATGCAAATTGCAGCAGCGGAGAACAGAGTTCATTCTTGGGTTTTATTTGTTAGAAATCTCTGCAGGGAGAGATTGCAAAGTGTTGTACATTCTTTCTGTGGCCAAAAGGCAATTACTGCCAGAAAGCTTTTGACTCCTCCTGATTATGTGATGCCTTTCAAAAAATTACACAGATTTCACATCACATGCTGAGCATACCTCGGCTTCAGTTGGAAGCCTCAGAAGAAAATCCTGACATTCATGCACACCAACCCCCAAGCCTCGTATCTACTGTAGGCTTTATTTTGTCTGTGGGGACGATGAAAGACAAATAGAAGGGGGTGCCGACTCCACGGGCTGGTCAGCTCTGTAAAAAATATCTGTCCTAACAAGTCATTTAGTCTTGATTTTAAAACCGGAGTTTTTCTTGACATCTTTAATAGTGACGTTACCCTGTCTTTTCCTTAAGAAGGCAGATGAAAACACATTTGTCAGTGCTCCAGAAAATGAAAATGTTTCACAATTACCCATGTTAGAAATCAAAGACAAGCAAAAAAAAAAAAAGAAAAAGATTAATAACACGTTCAATTATAAATCCAAATGGGAGACTTCCTCAGCTACTTTCCCAGCCTTAATACTGGACCAAGTGGCTGCTTAAGCTGGATATAGTTTGCAGCGTGCCCTCAGTAATGTTCAGGTTGCACCAGCGTCAGTCAGGGGCCTCAGCACTGACTGACACCCAGTGAATGATAGTGAAATCTAGCAGGTGCATTTGGCTTGCATACCTCTGATCAGTACACCACTGTGCTTGTCTTCTTAGCTTGCTCTGTAATAAGCTCCTTCAAAGATCAGTATGTACACCCCCCACCTCCCTCCTGATAAGATCTCGAGTATGTAGTTCTCTCCTTCCCTTTATTCCCAACTCTTTTCGTTTTCTTAAGAAAATGTCAGTTTAATCATATCTTAATGCTTTGATAATGGGGTTCTTTTACACGGGCGAAGAACAGTCACTTCAGTGTCTTAAAAGCCCAGGATGTGGAGGGAAAGAGAGAATGTCTCCAAATTAAATTTGCTCGGGCCCTGCCTCAGCACTGTGGATGTGTGTGTGTGTGTGTGTGTGTGTGTGTGTGTGTGTGTGTGTGTGTGTGTGTGAGTCTGTGTGTGTGTGTAACAGCCAGAACTGAGGCTCTTTTTCACCCCTCTTGACAATCACACAAAACATGTAATTGTTTCATGTGCGCAAGTGGAGACTATTAATATTAAAATGTCAACTTGCTTGATTTAAATAATTGTGAAGTTTAAGTGGAGAGTGAACAGGGATGTCAGAGCGGGCCAGTCCAGGCCTCTTTGAGTGTCTGTGTAATGTACTTTATTTTAACTGCTTTACTAAGACACAACATGCTTGTCATGTGAGACTTTTTTTTTTTTTAAGACGTCTACCTGGGCTGTTTTGGATATAAATTATTTTCACGACAAATTGCAAGAAAGAAAAGGCACAACAAGAGCGAACAAATAAATTATTTGTAAGGCGTCACTGGATGCTAACAAAGAAGGAGGGAATGCGATGGTCCCCGGTGGAGGTGCGTGTGCGATTGTGCAGGTGTGAAGCCAGCTGCCGGGCTCATGAACACCCCCCTCCGCCTCTTCTCTTGTCACTCACAATGACAGGCAGGTGAAGCAGCCAGCGCACACACACACGCTCCCTCACATCAACTACAAGTGCACAATTGTTAAGGTGTGTGTTACTCAAACGCCATAAGGGAACTGTGCACTGAACTTATGCTTCTCAGACTGTTAGGAAAAGGGAGGAGAAAAAAAAAAAAGTTGGTCATGTTAGGTAAAGGCGCTGCTACTCAAACAAACCCTGAAATTGGTTTGCATTGTGGAGGAAGAAAACTTGTAGCAGCACCACCCACTTTTAGCCATTTAGGCAGTGTGAGAGGAAAGACCAGAGGGCATATTTAAACAGCCCCGTGGCTCTTCCATGTCGCTGTCAGTCCGCTCTCAGACCGAGATGCTGCTGCCTGCTGCATTGTCTTGACCTACTTGTGACTCGTTATTGCGCTGAATTAGAGGGATGGCTGACAAAAACAGCTCAACAAAGGGAGGGAAAAAACAGCTTAAGAACAAATAGCCATTTCTGGTGGAGTTTGAGTTCTAATCAGTGAAGCAGAAGCCAGCGGAGAGCAGGGGAGTCTGCGCGCTAAACATTATCTGCGTCTCAAGATGGATCCTTGACTAATCCTGCTGTCTGAGCTCAACGCTCCCAAGATGCTCCAAGAGGAGAGAAGGAGTTCTGGAGGAGAGGAGGTGGCAAAGAAGGGGGGGGAGGAGGGAGGGAAGGAGACCACAGATTCAACTAAAAGAAGTGATTTCAGTGTTCCCATAGGCCGGTGTCAGTTCAGGGACAACATTTTGGCCCTAATTGTACTGGTTCCAACTGCAGATTACAGTCGGGCGCCCTCTGTTCGCCCAGCGCAACGCTGTTAGCCACTCAAGATCCTTATTAGCGTCACAGTCATTTTGGCCAAGTATTCAAGACTCCAGTGTTAGCAGTCTACAAAAATGCATCATCAAACTGCAAGGAAGACATCCCCCTTTCATCTTTTAATTAGTTAGTTTGCATTGGCTGGTACAGTAAGCGGCGGATTTGTTATTTATTTGCTGAAACACAGGCTGCCACATTATTGTGTGGCTCCACGCAGGCTGCTGTCCTCTTTGATTCAGACTAATGGAGTCCCACCAAGCTACATAATATGTGCTGTATGAAAAGCCTCTAATTCCAAATCATCTTAAAGGAGCGATGTGTACAGCAAGAGAGAATGTCTGTACAATGACACAAAAAAGAAAAGGAGGGAAAGAAAAGAGAACACAAAAACTCCATGTGATTTCGCCCGGACATGAAACCAATTTGTTCAGAGAATCATTTTTACTGCCATTCACAGTAAATGATTAAAGGGGAGCTACTTCTCAGTGATCTCTTACACAGAGCTCAACAAGCAACTAACTAAACAAGGGAATGCAAACATTTAGCACTGGGAGTTGCACAGCTTTGATTTTTGATGCATATAGTATTTGCTGTTGCATCATCCGGGGTAAAACGGTGATCTTGCACTTTGCCTGTGTTTTTTGTGCAATTCACACGGTTTAATTGTACACTAATTTCCAAGCAGAGCAGTGAGATTTGTTGAGCAGAGGAGGGGAAAAGTCCATTGATGCGTGGAACAGTGTTTAAGCTGTTGCCGACTGCTGCTGCTTAACAGGACTCTGTCACTGGCACTCTGTAAAACTGTCAGGGTTACCATTGAGATGAATCTAAAACTGGCCACAGGGTTATTTTTAGACTTGGCTGCAGGATAAAAAGTTTCTGAGCCCCATAAGTAGGTCAGCTCAAGTGGTGTTCAGATTGCTGTTATGTACAATTACTGAAAAGTAGCATCTCTGGTCCAGAGCAACTTTTAATCCACACTCAAGTGAATGAACCAGTCAACTTCTGCCTCGCCAACTTTTAAAAAAAAAACACAAAATCTTCCCTAATCCGCGACAGTTTGTTCTACGTGTTGGTGTTGTTGGTGCACCTATGAGTTGTCGTGTCAAAAAACAGCTGGTGTGAATTTCTCCTTCCTGCTGGAAACAGATTTCATAGAACAGATCTAATAGTTTCCTTTAGGTGCAGTATGTTTCTCTCAACTACCTTGTTAGAGCTAATAGAGAGCATGCATTACAACAGCACCACGTCGAATCGTGTATATTCAACCCTTTTTCTGCTCGGAACATATGTTTGAGTTACAGAGAGACGCTGTTGTGTGAGGTTAATTTGAGCTACAGGTCATATCTGAGGTAAACTATGCAGGCTTTTTCTTTCAAAGTCCTCTGTATTTTCTGTTTACCGCCAGCCTGTGGTCACAGCACAACGTATCACACAATTCCCGAGCGCTTTTATCTCGCTAGTTCAAACCTTTTTACTTTCATTTGGTTCAAGAACAAGTTTCCATACGGCTACTGAATATCATATCTCGCATGAGAGTGAGCACGGTCAAATAAACTCCCTGCTGTAGAAAGCGCTATATCACAACTGTGTATTCAATTGCATTAATTGAATAACAGGAGGAGAGCAGGTGACAGTGCTGGAGTGAAAATGATGAGCGACTGTTACAGTGGCGTGGCCTCCATTCCAACTTTGACAGGTAAACAATCTAATTGATTTTCCATGGCGTCTTGCCGGACTGTTCAATGCCATATTTCCAGTTTAAACGCCGACCATTCTCAGTGTTTGCAGAACAGACAAGCCCGTCATCTGTAGCACTGAAAACATGTCAAGTTAGAACGAGTAATTTGTGGTGATGAATGACAAGTGCAGGCTCCTGTTCAGTAGTCTGAGCGCTCATTAGAAAACACATTTTCAGATGTCACCAGGCTTCTGTGTTTTTGTACTTTTTGGGTAGAATAAACAAATATTGCTTGAATACTGCAATGTCACAGAAATGAGCAGAAGGAACTTAAACCTCAATTGACATGTCTCACGCAGCCGACTTTTTTGAACGTTGACAGCCATCTGTGTGGATTCCTTTCACTCTCCACTAATGAGCTGTGGGCTGAGTAGACCCAATCTACACAGGCCTGTCCCTGGGGCCCCGTGCAGCTGCCGGGCACACACACATGTGCATGCGCGCACTCACAAACACGTACACACAAATGCATACAGCCACCAGCATCCCTCTACGTTTGAAAGCGCGCTTTGGCTAACTAAGATCTGAAGTCGCACAACTTCACATAGAGTATCTGTTATTTTCTTACACCACACACATTCCTGTGTGCCAACTAGAGAACGTTAAAGTGCCAACAGCAGAGGAAAAAAATGTATCCAAACAAAATGCGAATGCTGCACATAATGCTTTCATTGTAGCGTAATACAACTGCTGCATTCCTGGGTTTTTTTTTGTTTTTTTTTTGCAGAGATGTGAGATAAATTATTTAATCTTATACCTTCTGCCTGTGTGTGTGTCCTGGTATATGACTGCGTGCATGTGTTTTCATGTTTTTGAGCAGTAACGATGTCAGTGTGAGTGTGAGAGAGCCCTGCAAACAGACTGAGAGACTTTGTGTAGAAATGGAGACAGTGCAAGAATATGTTATTAAGTCAAAGTTTGCTCTGCTATTCAGGCTCTCCCTTCCTCACATTCCCCTACCTGTAAATGTTGTGACAATGTGTGGAAATCTATTTGATCCCTATCACGCACAAAAGCAGATGAGCTGGAATGCCACTGATACAGTGTGAATAGGAAATGACAGGAAGAGCCTAATCAATGTCCTCCAGGACTGGCAACCGCCTCGCCTTTGTTTCTTTTTGTAAATACAAGCCTCTTTAACATCACAATATAAGCCATTATCTTGCCTGGCAAGGTAAATTTTGGGGGGAGCCACACAAAACATACATTTTCCTTCTGCTTGGAGGAGATCAGTCGGGCGAGATCTAAAGTCATGCAAATGTTAGAGCAGAAAAATACTGGCAAAACTCATTCTAATTATTCCATATCAGCACATTTGCATGGAATGGATTTTTTTTTAAAGACGGGAGAGTTTATGATCAGTGGAGCTTGGGCATAGGGCTGTTTAGGAATTCACAGCATTTTGATCTAATCACAAAATCAAAATATTCATGAAACACAATGATATCTCCCTGAAGCAGGCGGCTAGCCATTAATTTTCAAATTCAGGTAATTTATTAACACTTATCAGAGGCTGAAAAAGCCTTGCTCTGTGTTTGTAAAGTGGGTGAGAGGGAGAGAGGAGTTCGAGAAAACTGATTCCAGATGATTTATAACGGTGTGCCGGGTGCATTTTCAACCAGGTATTCAATTAGAATGTATGTCCAATTTTCTATTCTAGATCTACAGTTAAAAACTCTATTAAAGCACCATTTTCCTTAGCATACATATCTATTATCAGCTTTCACGGTAAATTTGATAACTGTGGCTCTGGCTGTGTCATTGTGCTCATTGGTCTCTTCCTCTTATTAATTGGAAGATGTTTGACTATAGCCTACAAGAAGCTGCTTTGACATATTCTTTTTGCTTTGGAATGCTGCTCTTCAGTGTTTTTTTTCCCTCCTGGTGAATAAAGCCTTCCTTCATTAAAACATAAGCTTCACCAAATGTTACCCTTCAGTGGCAGCTACCATAACTGTCCTATGACATCGCCATACACTGTTTATGCATTTACAGTAGTTGTTTTGCATTTTTCCCAGCCGACTAAGGAATATTATTTTCATTATTCATGATTTCATTTATTAAAATAAGCTCACATGCGACCATTAACAAAGCATTTATGTCGTATAGATCTGAGATTTTTACATCTTTACAGCATTATATCGAACAGACTGACAAATCAGGCCATCTGGGTGTATGTGAATCCATCTGGGTGCACGTCTCCTGAGGGAGGGAGGCAACTTCTCACAACTGTAGCTTACATTAGGATGCTATACTTCTTCAAAGTATTACAGTTTCACTCTGCTTTAAATTCTGAATGCATCTTTGATTTATTTAAACAGGTAAAGAGAACGAATTTCAATGAGCGTGTTCATTAATGTGCGCTCAAATCCTGCATCTATTATGAGAGTATGTTAATAACAACGAGGAAAAAAAGGCACTTGATTAAGTTATTCTGAATCATATCTTTCCATAAATAAAACACACATCTTTGCATGTTCGGAATGAGTATAGAGCCCCCCCATTGCATCACTGGAAAGTCATCAGGGGGATTGTGTGGGCGTTTTTTCTTAATCATTCTTCTCCACTGTGCCAAGATTATATCTCATACCTCCCATTGTATATTTAGTCATTGCAAGGAAACAGCGGTGACACATCTTCCCACTGTTCCACAGACAAAGTGGTCTGGGGAAAAGGATGATCCAAGGACAGGGTTAAAAAAAAAAAAAAAAAAAGGCCTAGATCTCTTTGTCTCCCGGTAATATTGCAGGGTGGATTCAAGCAGCCCCTGAAGCTGAGCTGAGCCGAGCCCTGAGCTGCGATCGCTGCGTGATAACCAGATGGATCAATACATGTGTTGTAAAGGTTAAATGATGTTATGTTGTTCGTTGTTATTGGACAGGGCATGTCACACTACATGATACTGACACCTTTTTTTTTTTTTTTGCCCTTTCTCACTCCCCCGCTGCAGGTTGGGTTGAGGCTGAGGCCCCTCGATGATCCCGAGAAGAGGGTCAAGAGCTGGAGCCTTGAGCTAACTCAGCAAGTGAACCGTCACCGCTGACCAAAGTCATTTGTCCAGAGTGCAGCTTAAAGGTCCAATAAATATAATTGGAATTGCCTAATGTATACAGAACGACTATATATCTGTGAGCGCTTCACAGGCTCTTTAATTAATTAAGAGTCAACAGTTACCACCCTGAAAATTATTTACTAGATGCTAAAACTCTTTGCTGTGAGATGTGTTAACAGCAGAAATAGATGTACAATTCCTGGATCAGAAACAATTATTTCACTAAGTATGAAACTAAGAAAAAAAAAGGCTGATTTTAAAAACTATTTTTATTGGGAATGGTAGGATTTTGCATGATTGGAATAAAATGGGAATAAAAAAATATCTACTGATTGATTTTGTTTAATAACTTTTGATCCCCTTATCCTATCTATACATGTAAATGACTGAAGTAAAAGGCAGATTATCAGCTTTTCAGCAGCATCAGACGCGTCTTTTTTGGACATTGAGAGGCTCCGTAGTGAATATGGAAACACCGTCATTTTCTTCAACATTGGGTCACCCTAACCCTAACCCATGGAGTTGGATCAGTAACAGCGGTTGTAAAGCAGGAATGTCCACCTCATTTTAGTTTAGGTTCCACATTCAGCCCAATTTGAGCTCCAGTGGGCCGGACCAGTAAAATAATAGAAAATAAATAAATAAATAAATAATGGAATAACATACGTACAGTTTTAACAATATTCTACCTCAATTTCTGATTTCAGTATCTGCATTACAGATTATAGTGGATCTACAAATGCACAAAACATTTAGTAACAGGTATAATATTGTTAAAATTTTGGAGATTGGAGTTTGGAATTGAAATGAGTTTGACAACTTTGACTGTTACTATCTTCGCTGTAATTTTTTCACTTGGCAAATTCATCCCATGGGCCAGATTAGAACCTTTGGCGTGCTGGTTTTTTTCCCACGGGCCGTATGTTTGACACCCCGGTTGTAGATGGTTGTTCTTATGTTCAATTAACGACATATTTTACTGAAAAATCTTTTTTTTGATGCGACCTTTTAGTCTGACTTTTATGAACATCTATATAGTTGGAAAAATACTGGAAAATACCTGCTTTTCACTGAAAAAGCAAATGCAAAAGACAATAATAAATAGTGAAAAATTTGTGTTTCAGGTTTAATATATGTTGTTCTTACAAAAGCCTAACACATACTGTAGTGGCTCTAACGGTGTCATTATGGTCTGGGTACCGTCCAGGTTCTACCATTACATTAAGCACACTCATCTGTCGCCCCATCTGCACATGACTCACTGATCAGCAGGTCAGCAGCTCCTCTGGGTGCATCCGACAAAGATCAAGAACCCAGAGGTTAAAGTTAACTGATTAGGGCTCCTGCACGTCCACACAGGTGTTTCTACTTCAGGCTGATTTCGTGTGGGTGGAGTAACAAGCTGATAAAAATCTGAAAAGAAATAATGTGTAACAAAACAATGAGTCTCGGTCACAATCGGTGCAGAAAACTGCTTTAAAGGTTCACTATTAATCCATAATACACTTACACTGTGGCATTAGTGTTATTTTATTTAGTGTGGTTTGGATAATTCAAGCCTCAACAACATATGATGACCGAAAACATTTTTTAATTCACACTACACATCATCATCATCTTAATACAGTACAATACAGTTTAATAAATTACAGAAAATGCAGAAAATAATTACTTTCCTGACATCTTTAATGGAAAATGTGGTTGATGCAAGTGATGGATTGAACCAGAACAGTGAGGTTGTGGGTCCTAAACCCAAAACTGTCATCTGAAGGAAGTTGCTCTTTTAGGGAATCAGTGGTGGTGCTATTTTACCACTGGTATCACTAGCACCCATTGTTTCTATCAAGTCATTGATTAGTGCACATTTAAGGAGATGGAATATTAATAAATGTGTTCTTAAGTTTCGATCCTGAATTGTAATGTTTATAATGTACAACATTGTCATTTTAATTAAAGCAGATAGATTATGGTACACACATTAAAATTTAACTGCTTTATCTTAAAGTATTTGTTACCTGTTACTTAAGCTAAATGAATGGGAAAAAGGATAAATCTGGATGTAGATGTTTTTCGACTTGACTGAATCTGGTTCTGCTTGGAGATGCTTTTAAGGAACATTGTTGTATACTTTTAGTACATGGTGTTTTTTAGTGTGGTAAAAAAGTATGGTTTTACTACTGACTTTTATTACGTGTTTTTAAAGATTAATAATAAAAATAATTATAAGTGTTTCATTTTACATTTGTACCACAGTGTTTACCTTTCTATAAAATCACTGATTAAAGCAGTTTTAAGGAGATGAAACATGAATAAAAGTGTTCTTGTTGTAAGTTTCAATGCTGAATTCTAACCTTCACAGCAACATTGTCCTTTTAAATAAAGCGGATAGATTATGGTGCACCATTAAAATTTAACCGCTTTACCTTACCTGTCACTTAAGCTAAATGAATGGGAAAAGGATACATTTTTCTAATTGATTGAACCTTTTTCTGCTCTGCTTTTAAGGAACATTATCTTAGTACCTTTTAAATTATTGATGGTGTTTTTAGTGTAGTGTTTTTACGTATGGTTTTAGAATGGACTTTTACTATGTGTTTTTAAAGGTTAATATTAATAATAATAATAATAATAATAAGTGTTTCATCCTCCATTTGTACTACAGTGTTTACCTTCAGTGCAGAAGGGGACTGGAGCTCACATTACCAGTCACATTACCACACCAGGCAATTAGCAGCGTAGATTGTACTTGGCTGCATGTTGACGACGACTCTAACTCTTGTTTCTGAGGTGTGCAACTTGGCAGTCCTAGAGGATTATCAGTGCTCCAAATTACATAACTGAACTAATGAGATACATACTCGCACAGTTTCAACCCCTATTCCCACTGGGTGCCTCACTGGCGGAGTGAAATATTCCACAGTTCCCTATGGACTCCCCGCACATCCCTGCCTGTCTGGGGAGAGCAGAGCAGAGTAGGCGAGCGAGCGAGCAGGGGAAGAAAATGTAGCGAGGAAATAAATGGAGATGTATCGTCTCCAAAAGGTCTGACTGACAAGTAGCTAATATGCTGTAATTGTTTAGCGAGTGGCTCGGAGCTTCTTTCTACACTGAACCAAGGTGAAAATGACTTCTGAGGCTAAGTGTTTAGGTTCTTTACTATACCTGATGCCTCATTAAATAAAGGCTAAAACAGGCTAAAATTGCCGTGTATATGTTGGGATGTATTTCTATCTACGAACCATAGAGCAGGGGAAAATGAGCTGTTATAATAGTCGCCTGTGGACAGGGAGACTGAATATAATTTTGGCCAATTCAATACTAAACAGTGTGATTGTTGACTCTGTGATAGGAGTGAATCTGAGACCAAACAAGCACTTTGGAAAGGAATAGCACTTCAGCCATTGGTTTCCTCCACTCTCTCACACAGTGCAGAAAATTGAGGTCATGCTGTCATTTGTATTCATGGTAATATGGCACTGCAAATAATAGTTGGGTTTGTTTAAAGTTCCATGCTCCAGATGTATGTTTATGCTTCTCAACCTGGCACCCAATTCATTTTGTACCAACGGCTGCTGCGCATGTAAATCTCAGCTAAAACCACAACCTCTTGATTTATTCCAGATAAGAGGAACAAAGCTAACATATTGTTTCGGCGCTGTTTCTCCTTATATGAGCCTCAGGTTGCGCGAGATCAAACGCAAAAGCTGCGAGTCGCACCAAGTTTGTAAAATAGTGGTCACGCTGTTGTCTAAGTTATTACTTGTTATATTTACTCCATGTGACACCGCAATCAAGGGAGACTCAAACAAACACGAGGACTTCACACAGCTGCTTTCATCAGGGAATGGAACTCTTTAACTGGAAGTGAGAGCAGCAGAGATTTAGAGCAGTAATATGTCTTCAGATGCATAAACCTGAGTCACAAACACAGGAATTTGCCATAAAAACTATAGGTGGCCTGCAGTTGTCTAGCAATCACTCTTGCTACATTTGTATTTGATCTGCAAAACGCTGATGAGGAACCACGGCCCAGTTTACACGACAACGCTCTCGGGTGAAAACGACAAAATATTTTATCAGATGTGCCTTTTGTTTAGACGGTAAGGACGTTTTTGGGGGTTGAAAATGCAAAAAAGTGAAATCTCAAAAATGCTCTATGTCAAGGAGCGATTTGAGTCTCGGCCATCTTTGATGACTCGCTATGGCAACCTTGCTAGGACAAATCATGGGGGACTGCGGTAACCTCGCTTGCAATTATAGAACAGCTATAATCATAGGAATGCAGATTTGAATTAAAATACGGTGCGACTGCGTTGGACATACGTGTAGTTTTAAGCATCATAGGAGTTAAAAAACCTCACTTTCTAAAAACCTAACTCATGAAAAGGTTAACACAAAGATCACATCATTGGCATAGAGCTGTGATTACCCTCCACTGCTCAGTTTCCCCCAGATTCAGATCAAAACGTGGATCAGCTGTGGAAGAAAAACTAGGCATATAAACTGACTCTCCAAATCACTTCTGATCGCTACAAAGATACTCCTTGAAGGTAAAGTCTCTGTATTTTGACAAAATTTGACTCATACAACAGTGATTTGTCCTAGTGAGGTTGCCGTCGGCCATTATAAAAGATGGCCGACAGAGATAACTGCTTCTACGCATGCGCAACTTGCATCGTCCCGAGACTGACATCGTCCTTTGGCGCTCCACTCTCGGGTCACTGTGTAAAACTGCGTTTTCTCGTCACGTAGCGTTTACACCACAGCCACACGCCAGTACAGGAAAACAACAACATGTCGGATTATTTCTCTGCTTGGACCTTCAAGTTGCCCTAGCCGCTCTGATTTACATCCAAGAGTCATTTCAGCAATTGTCACGAATCTTTATAGAGAGAGCAGAGAAGGCACATTAACTACCTTCAGCAAATTACTGATGCACAAATACAGCGGAGATGAGCCAGACAGCTGTGGATGACACCTGGGAGGACGAGTCAATGGTGGGACAACTTTGTTAGTGGAGTAGTTGATGACCGTGCATGGCATGAGAATTTTCGTATGTCCAAACAGTCTCCTTTTGCCTTCGGTGAGGAACTCCATCCTTACACCGGGGGTGAACTTACCAACATACATACAGATTTTCCCCCAAAAAAATTCACGTCTAAACGCAGAATTAAAAGTGAGAACGCAACGCCACTTTTGCGTTTTCGGTTGAGATCTTTACCGTCTAAACGTAACCTAAATGGGACTAAATTTGTGCTTGAGCAACACAAGATGTGGAATTATAGTGTGTCCTAATAAAAAGAGGAGACAACCTAACTGGAGGGGACAGATTCACAGCATTATTTATCATGTTACAATAAGCTTATCCCATAATTACCGCATGGTAATTCCCTCATGGATGTCAACTGTGTTTTTTTTTTTTTTTCCGTCTCTCCTCATCCAAATTAAAATCTACACTGGCTTCTTTATCATTTTAACTACTGTATATTACCTCTAGTGCTAATAATGAGGCTTTTAAAAGACACTTACCTCAAAAAGCTAATTGTTTTTGTTTGATTTTGGTGACACTTTATCAAGACCGGCTGTTAATTAATAGCAATTATACATTAACTATTAAAGGAGGCACCTTATTAATTAATGGCCTCAGATGCAATTAAATTACAGATGCACACACCAATTTAGCAACCAACTTTCCTTAATCCTGCGTAATTTCAAAGGGATTTCAGAAAGGGGGAAAAGTGATTCTATTATTATGGCTGCAGTAGGTGTTAATTAAGAAGTAACTAGCGGGTGCATCTAATATGGATGCTGTGTGTGTGTGTATATGTGTGCGTGTGTGTCGGCGCAGGCGTGGATTTAGGCTTGGCTTGTGGGGTGCTGGGTATTTACACAACAGAAACACAACATGGGAATTCACCCCACACACCAAGGCCACGTTTCAGCTCCAGCAGCGGGTTATTTCAGCTCTTTCACTGATAGAGCAGTGTGGAGCTGTGTGTTTCTATCTGCAGCCTCCTCCTCCACTGCTTTATTCTGTAGGCTCTCTTAAATGTGTATCTTTGAGGTAAAGTTTCCATTTTGCTTCGGGCAATAACAAAACCAGGTCCTGATGCTGTTACTGATTCCTTGCTCATGGTTGAATGCGTTTTTTATGAGTGTGTTTCTTACCTTTTGCAATGAGGTGATTGATTTTTTCCCTTCTTATAATTGCAAATTAAAAGGCAACTACTGTATACACTTAAACAAAAAAGCCTTGAAGCATTATCTTTTATGCACTTACCAGAGCTTTTCTGATTCTGCTTTTTTGTCTCACAGAAATAAAGAACAAAAGATTTGCGTCTCAAAATGCCACAAGTAAACTCAAGCGCTGACAAAAGTGTCCAACAGTAATTAGTAAGCATGTCTACAACCCGTCTGATTAAAAAATGTTCCTTCCACTTTACACCCTTGTAAGGAAACAGCCTCATCCAACACTAGATATGATGTTAGAGAAACAAAGAGCAGCTCATGGGACCTGGATGTGCGTTCACCGTCTCCTTCTATAAGGTTTAGAGGAGCAGTGCATCTCATGAGGGAATATCTGAGTCAACATGCACGCTGTCCGATTATGTTAATAGTAAATCCAATTATGCACTTATAGCATAATACTTTCGAAGGAAACTGGGCTTGTTGCCCCTGGGTCCTCAAAAAGTGGAATCACAGAACATTTTATTTGGAATCAATACTTTTATTTAATTTTCTCTGCATAGTTTGTGCTTGAATCTATGTGTCATTGCATAAACCTTATCAATATACTTTAAAGTTATTAATCAAAACATTCAGAAGGGTACGGACTTATGATTCCTGATGTATTTCTTGACTAAAAATCAAGGAAATGTTAATGTATTTGGTGCACTATAAATACTTGCAACCTACAGCAGGTTGTGCTGATGATTGGACAAAAATATCGTTGCAATCTATGTATATATCCTCATTCTGGTCGACAGTATGTTGTGCTTTGCTCTTGTTTCTGTATTTCTGCGTTAGAAATATGTACAAGCAGCAGCAGCAGTCCTGATCCATGTGATTCAGACATTTGCTGTTTATGCTGTACATGAAACGCCCTCTAAAACACCCAACTGTCTGTGTCCACACTAATTAATGTTTACTAAACTTGAAAGCCTGTATAGGCTACACTGGGAACCATAATTACAAATGTGCCTTCAACAACAATTTGTTTCTTGGGTGACGGAGAACATTAAAAGTCTGACTTAAATGAGCGTACAAAGCTACCAAACACATGTATTTAAACTATTTCAAGCCCATTTTGATCCCTCAAGACATCCTATCAGTAACAAGTCCCTGATCGGAGAAGAAACTGCACAACATAGTCAAACCAGCAATTAGTGCAAATTAACAGACATTTTCAAAAATGTCTTTGCTTAGAAAATGGCTGCTTTGTAGTTCAAAAAAATTCCCACTTTGGCCTTAGAGTGGGAGTGTTTCCAGCAAATGCTTAAATCCTAAAATAAGTACTGCAATCTTCTGGCACAGACACACTGTAATGCTTTAAAAACAATTTAGCAACTGTCATCGCTGTAATTACAGTAACTAATTACCATCCTCAGCAAACAAATAGCTTAACATAATACGCAGGCCCAATCAATTTTGAAGAAATGCAAATTCTGAAAGCAAAAAAAGGACATTTTGGCAAACCTGAAAGAATTACAGGGAAATAATACACTTTGTTTTATCCACACATAATTCCCAGGGAATATCATATCATAAATATTTGCATTCAGTTCTTATCAGGACATTTGCATTTGCCTCTTATCAGTCGGCAAGCCAGGCACTGGCAGATAGGGAGAGCTGCCTCCACGCCATACACACATTTCTAATGAGTCACGTCGCAGGCTGATATCATATTTTGGCTAGAACTTTATCACCAAAACGAGGAGGTCATTTTCTCCTGGAGTTGGCTCATCTTGGAACTGTCTTTGAGTTTTTTTTCTCTGATGTGATTCAACTGAGATTCATTTTTTAAAGCCCACAAAAAGGATTATTTCCTCTCCTCTCCCAACCGCAACAGCCCCATATCAGTGGCACGTATGCTTGCAATGATTATCATTCTGTCATAAAATATTTCAGTTTTATCAGAGTATTATTTTATTTGCCACAGCATCCCTCGGAACAGAGACTCTGGGGAAGGGAGGAAGAAAAAAGAAAAAAAAAAAAGCTCATCTGCATGAACAGCAGTGGATGACAGGCAGGAGACTCTGCTCCACCATCTCATTTTGGTAGACATGTGCAACAGTTTCCAGGGGGAAAAATTAAAGTAATTGTTTGATAACATTTTCAAAAAGGTATTCCACAATAACAATTTCATGGTGCATTGCAGAGTATAATTATAAATCAGCCTTTTTTACTTGGACAGCCAAGGAACACTGGGGGTCAAGTAAAGTATCCTAGTCAAATTCTCCTCTCATTAGTGCAATCGCTTCTCTCTGCTAATTATTTCTTCCCTCTCTCTCCCTCTCTCTCTCTCTCTCTCTCTCTCTCTCTCTCTGGATTATCCTGAGCAACACACAGCATTAGGCTGAATGATTTTTTTTTTTTTAAATAAAATGTGTTGTTCTTGCAAATATGTTTTGCATTAATTACAGCTTGATGTGACAAAATGTTAAACATTCTTTTGATGTAATGTAATCACGCATGGGACAAAAATGCATTTATATGCATCCTCTGGCTTTTTTATGCAATTGGGCAGTTGTTGTTTTTTTTTTCCAGTTTCAGTTTTGAATGCAATTAAAAGAGAAAATGCATTTGCCTGCCCAGAGTGAGGGGGAAGAGACGGGGACATGGAATAATTGAGAAAATTCAAACATACAGCTATCATTAAAATGTGCTGTAAGGAATGGATGTGGCACATAAATGATTTGCTCTCCAAGTAATTCACATGTAAATCCAAAACAGAAAATGCCAGGGAAATGACAGGGACTTGTGATTAACGGTCAACAACAGCAGTGGCTATTCAGAAACAAACCAGGAAAAGATAGTAAGGAGTGTGACAAAACTAAAAACAGAGTCATCCCTCTTCCTCTCATCTCCCTTTTGCTTTCCCTTTTTCTGGAGAGGGGATAAGCTGTAAGGAAATGCGAGAGCGAACGTATTCATCTGCAGCCCTGCCTTCTGGAGGTGGGTCTCTGAGCCTTTTTCCTCAGTCTTCATTATGGCTCTGTGCCGGCTGCAGCTTGGAGGAGGGCAGCTGGATCACCTTAAGGATTCTCCTTAAATCTTATCTCGGGCTTTGTTTAAACAGAGGAGGGGAGACATTCCACTAGGCCGAGCTCTGAAGATCTATCGGGCAGCATTCGTATAATCAGCAGCCTCTTTTCCGAGCAGCAGAAAAAAATGAGGATACAGAATTACAGTGTTTCTATGCACTGAAGCCAACAGAAATGTGCACTAAATTTCCACTAAACCTGCAGCTGTAGATCTTGAAAGACATACTGTAGGTTTTCATTCTCTCTCTCTCTCTCTGTTACAGCAGAAAACGGTGCTGCTACTAACACCTCGTCAACATTTTTCATATATCATGCAGGCATATTCGGTCTGTTGTCCTGGTGGTGATCCTTCCACCACAGCTGACACACTGAGTCCAGGTTGTTAACCAGCTGTAAACACCATGATCTACTGTGTTTGGTCCACTCCAGCCCACACAGCGGAGTGCCATTAAGGCTTTGTCCAGCCAGTGAACTCTCAAATCTCTTTCCCTTTGTCACTGTTCATCTTACCGCCACCATCTGCAATTTTCTCTTACACTTTTTCTATCAAACACTTTAATTATTTTTTAAATTGAAATGCAGGCTGCTTTTCTGCAGGAAAGGTATGTTTTATAAAAATGTACAAAGACCCAAGAAAAGCAGATAAGAGTAAACAGTATTTTTTTTCCCCTGCATCTTTATTCTTCATATTCATCCTATGTCTGTAATTAACCTCAAGTTTTTCATCAGAGTACGTTCTACAAGTGAAATTAACCTTTTTCATAGAATGTTGACGTAATCGTTCTCCTTTTAGTCAGTTGCGCTGCCAATGTTAAACTGCCGAGCAAACAATACGCATTATCCGCCCAAGTTCAAGCAACCAGAAAAAAAAGTATTTTCACAAACTAAATTATTTCTCAGGAAGAAAAAGCAGAGCTGACATTTGAAAGTGATTTAGGTTTTTGGTTTCATAAAACAATGCAGGTATCAGCTGCAGATGCCGTCTTATCTTCCATTCTGGTCCCGTGTTTACATTGGTTTCCAACATTTGTGCAGCCTGTGGTGTCATTATCTTTCAAAATGCTTGTTAAGCAGCGTTATTGTGCTGGTTCTGGAGCGGCGGTTGGACCTTTCCTGCCTGATACATGTGGGGTCGGCGCATTAGAGGCCAAGTTACCAACAGCTCTCGGAGGGGGGGCTCTGTCCACGCCGACTTTTACAACTGGTGAGCTGCCATCAAAACCAAAGTGCTGCTAATCGCGAAGTCATGAACGGCTAAAGGCCTCGCAAATGAGCGCAGAGATGGTGTTATGGTGTTTGCAGAGAGCGGCAACCGGATGCCCGTCCAAATTAAGTGGAGTTTCGGGCCAGTCTTTGTCTGAGGATCTCGGTTTGGCCAGCGGTCCAGCCCCAGCAGGGACCAGGATCTAGAGGATTTGAGTAGAGCTTCGGCAGCTTTTAGAAATAAGCTTGTCAGGGAGATGGTCGCGTACAGTACAGCTGTGGTTCGCAGCGAATGAAGGCAAAGTTTACAGGGAGTCTCAGACACTGGATATATGTAGCTGTTTTATCAGTTACTTATGTATGTGTGACACCTTGATAAGTTCAGCTCCATACATTCAGCCTGTGACACGCTGGTTCAGTTCACATGATACATGGAAATCCCAGTCTTTGCACTCCAGTCTTTTCATGCGCCATCTTTCACATTTTAACACACACACAAAAAAAAAGCTTGAAGACTTACAAGAGAATTTCATGAGCCCTCTCCCTTTGTTGATTTTAAAGAAGACTCTTAAAGCACATGTTGTCTCTGAACGACTCTAAATCAGTCACGGCTACAAACTAGCATTTATAAATCCGTCTTTTATACAACCTATATAGTTTCATCCTTTGGTCTTTTCTGTATTTACTGAAGTGCTTTGTTAATGCAAGGCCACCCTCCACTATGACAGAGCCATCAACACTTTCTATAACCCTTTTACTCAGAAGTTGCCCACACACACGCAAAATTGACTGTTTGGAGCAGGGGAAATAGCATATGATGGAAGACAGGGACGGTGCCGGGTGGAGTCTGGCTGATTAAGTGATTGGGACCATTCTGTTACTGAAATGCTTTCTTCAATCCTGCAGATAACATCATCCTTGGGCTTTATCTTTGTTCTTGAACTTATTTTAAACATTCCCCTCTGCTCTCTCTTCATTACATACTGTCCTCTTCTTTTGACATCCAGTTTCATTACTGGCGACTTATCTCATACATCCTTCCTTTCTGTCACTCTGTTTATTGTGTGGCAGGGATTTTAAGATTAGCCGTTCCCACATACTCCTTAACACTACTGTATAATGAAGACTTGATGCACCAAACCAGTTCTGGCCTGTGTGTTTTGCTAGGAAGGAACTAAATATTTATTTATAGTTGAAGTAAATTAATTAGACTATCTAAAGAAAGATAACAGAAAAAGGCTGTGCGTTTAATTTGAAATGGCATATCTGCAATGCATTTTTTTTCATTCCATAATCCCACTGCAAATACGCTGTCTGCTCCATATGATATTACCACTCGGAGCAGATTATTTGCATATAGGTTGCAAAGTATGAAAGGGTGTGTGATGTTATTTTGATTGATGAAGAAAAGTGTGCATTGAATAAACTGATATGGAGTCGTCCAATTAGAACAAGAAGCCCGGTTGGGATTTGAGGCGCATGGCTGAATGCAGCTCCTTATTTACTGTGAAGAAACCAAGGCCTCATCATGCTGATATCCGCTTCTACACATGCAGTTGTGTTGATAGATCAGAACCGCTCCTGAATGCCCTCTTTACATGACCATGAATGCTCCTTTAGAGGGGCATTAAAGTGTCACTGAGCGGCTTTGTAAGTATCATGGCAAAAGGAAAAACAAATGGAGTATGTGCAGTTTTCGACTGTGGCAGTGTCTATGGTTATTGCTTGTAAAATACTATTCATTTAACATTTTATTGCAGGACTGTACTGTTTAACTAAATATATGTGGTGTAAATTAGATAGTCTAAGTAGTGCTCCTTGTCAGATTCTCAGAAAGCTGGGATGATGTTTATTTATTTTATTTTATTTATTTTACTCTTATTTAACCAGGTAAGTTAGTTGAGAACTGATTCTCATTTTCAATAACGACCTGGACGTATAGAGACGAACAACCAATCACTCTCACATTCACACCTATGGCCAATTTAGAATAACCAATTAACCAATCAGTAAGAAAAAAGTCAATATACGTAAATGAAAATGTAGTTCTCATCAACCCGTGTTCCTTCCAGTTTTGTGTAAAATCCAAAAGTGTTTCGGCTAAAGATGATTCCTGCAGGTAATTAACTTAATACTTGACAACGTGGTCCCTGATGTCACCAAACATTCTCCTGATGTTTACAACAGTTAGTCCAATGGTTCAGATATGGATTTCTTTGTAAGGATTGGAGAGATTAGTGGTATGTTTATTAAAATTGGTTATTTTTACCATTAGTTTGGACACGATACATTACGATATGATGTACTTCATAATGCCCATGGGCTGTGTACACGAATAAACATGAATAAAGCAACAATCAGAAAGTAACTAATAATGAATGAAATACAACTGGGGAAATAAATAATTAGTAAATAATATAACATATGGCACATGACAGTGTTACTCAGTCCTGGAATCTTATTCTATAACTACCAGAATTTCAATACAAAGTCATTTTAACCACTACGTCCAAAACTCCATAATCTTTCATGGTAAATACCCAACTAAACCATTTGTGTTGCTATCATCAAAGCAGTCTGAAAACGATGAAATAACACCAGAATGTAAATTACTTTTTAATAACTTTTATAATCATCTTTATACATGCACAGTACACCATAATGATCACACATATTCACAACATTTTTCTGTGGTGATATTTTTCATTTTTCATTTTCCTGTCTTCTGCAGTGATTGTTTCTGCTGCTTTCTTGGGCCTTGGGTTAAGTTCCCTGTTGCCCATTTGTTTTATAGAGACAATACAATAGCTGCTAAGCAACCACGACATGTGATCAGCTGTGTTAACTAATTGCAATAACAT
>JAPQRQ010000009.1:29936959-29949470 GCA_037367365.1 Apogon talboti
GTGGACCTTACAGACCCTGGAGACCACATTGGACCTGAGATTGTTGACTCACTGTCCTCACTGGAACTGGTGCTGTCGCTGTCTTATAATGTGTGTACAAATTACCAAAAAAAGTCACTGCCCGATAAAGGGTTAAACTATGGACACTAATGTTGCACAAAAAATCTGAATAAAATAACCCAGTCAGGTTAAAAATGCATCATGCAACCACGTCAACCTGAAGATTCCAGTCTGATCTGATCAGACGGAGGTTTTAGACGACTGCTTCAACAGGAAAACATTAAATATTACTAATATTATTAAAGTAAATGAAAGTATGAATCCGATCAGCTCTCTGGTTGAATAAATGTGTTTTTTCTGTCCAGGTTTTCCCCATGTGGGGGTAGTGTTAGATCTGTTTCTGGGAGGGGCAGAAACAGAGGGGGCAGCAAAATAAAAACCGATCTGGGGCTGATGCAACTTTTTTTGCTGAAAACGTTAAAAGACTGAAGGATTGTTAAACGCCTTGATGGTAAAAAGGCTCGAAACAATGACTTGTTCAAACAAGTGTTTGAAAAGATGAACAAAGCCCCAATCCATTGAACCATCAACCAAATAGAAGAGAAGCCTTTTGAGGGCTGACTATTACAAGGCTAAAAGTCAAAACTCACTCCATGAGAGAAGTTGGAAAAAAGTTGGAAACAACATTCTGTGCTAATTTTTTGGCAGATTAGATGCTTCACAGCAGGGAGAACCACTTTGGACATGTCAGACATGGTTTGCTCTGTTCTTTGGGGCGTGGAAAATCATGTTATTTAGCATCCATGTAAACAGTAAAGTTGGAGTCTGTGATTAGAAAAATTTCACTTTCACATTGCTGCAACTAATGTCTGCTTCTTCTGGTTATTTACAGACGCGGTTGTAAAGAAATGTAATTGAAAATGTATGAAAATAACTCCAAAATCCCAGTGTCATAATTCTTTAAATACACATCTAAGAAAATATTTGTTGTAATTTACTTAAACCTAAGCGGTCACTGGTGACCAAACGCATCTACTGATCTAAAATCTACTTCTGAACCACTAATCCTAAATAAAGCAGTTTCTGATCTTTTCATCATCATTGGATATGACCCATTGATTCATACACGACACTGATTCACCAGTAAAACCCATGTGCCAGTGGCTATAGATGCTTGTTTTGTATTCAGACAATGATATATTATTATTATATATATATATACAGAAAACATCACTTTTTCTTCAGTTTTCTCCTGAGCTTTTATGAACATCTACATGATCAGTAAATAAAAAATTGGAAAATGCCAGATTTTTACTGAAAAAAGCAAAATGCACAGGGTAATTTTATAATAAACAGTGATAAATCACTTAAGAAAGGTTAGATTTAGACAAAAAAAATCATTTGGAAGCCGCCACAAAAATACGTCTAAGATTAAAATGGTGCCCGAAAAATAATCGATTGCTTTGTGTCAGAATCAAACATCAGTGCCAGACTTTTGTCGGGTAATTGAGAAATGCAGTATTAGCTCATCACTGATGAAAATTTAAACAATCATTCCTCCTGCTGCTTCACAGGCTGAAGAGAAGGTCCTTCTTCCATGTGATTAATTGCTTTGTCAACTATCAATCTACAGCACCATAAAATAGCCACAGGACCTGCAGCTAGCAGGTTGCTGGTGAAATGATGGTACTGAAATCCCCATGGGGCACATATTAATGAGGCTGCAGCGAGAGTTAACAATTCACCATTAAAATGTAATGCATTCTTTAATTAATTAAGCACTCATTTATAAACATCCACCACTTCTCCCTCACTCCAAATTTGACCTAACAATAGAGTATTTAATGTTTTATGGCGGAGGCATAACATATTTAAATGTCATTAATACATGAACAGCAAGATAAACATACTCAAAAATTCTATTAGCAGTAATAGGAGGTGTCTCCACAAAGAGGGTCCTCCTGTTTTTAACCAAATAATTCCAAATTAATTTCTTATATGCCAGTAGTTGAATTTCACTTAAATAAGAAAGTGCATGTTCCAAGGTGAGTATTTTTAGCCTGGGAGGAGGTAGGCTATCACTTATATGGCATCAAATGATTATCTTCAACTCGTCCAGATATCAACTAACTGAGGATCTAATTTCATGTCACACATGCTTAATAAAAAAAAATCAAATTGGCTCCAAAATTGGTTGGTCACTCCAACATTGAAAAATAGGTCAAAGTTTCTGCAATCCAGAGTGTCCGCTAGGCTCTATGATTGCAGATTGATATGTGGGGACTCTTTTTCCTGTCAAGGCAAGAACCAGAGACCCCACACTCAGTGGGGGTTTCTGGGAATGATCATCTCTGAGGTATACGCCTTCAGCAAATTACACAAGTGGCAGAGCAGGGAAACACATCATGCAATTTCAATAAGAGGAAATTCATCCTGGTGTTTGTTTTCTATTGTAATATCAACTGTAATCAAAAATGTCAGAGTCAAAATGAGTTCATCCTCTGTTGTGAAAGAGGGAAATAATCATACGCCAAGTCTAACAAACTGACTCTGCCTCCTAAAGTAACGTCTTAATGTTTCGAATATATGTCTACATCATTATAGTTTTATTCTGCCAGTATGCAAATGTGAGTTTTCCAGCATCATTTGATGTGAATTGGTTAGGTTCAGCTGAGCCAAATTGGTCCGCCATAATCATTTTGATGTTAATGATGTCTGCAGAACTGCAGAGTCACCCCTGTGATTTAATCAAACCTAATTTGGGTCAGTCCATTTTGGCTGCAGCTGAGCACCTCAACATCATCATTACGGTCCTTCAACCTCAACCCCTGCGTTCACCTCGCCTCCGCCGAGCCCGGATCAGCTCGCCAGGCCGTAAACAGCTGTTCGTCATCTGTTTTGTCACAGCTTGTCCGGCTTATGGACATGGACTCGTACATTCTTGAGTTTGGTTCTGAATTTCACCATGATCCGAATCAGAAATGAGACTTTGTGTTTAAGATTTCACTTCCAAGCTCTCCCTGCCTGTGGGACCTGCTCCTTGGGCTTTTCATCAGCTGCCATTTTCGACGGCATGCAGTAATTTCATGGCTCATTGCAAGCGCTGAAAACCTTTGAAACTGCAAATGTTAACTTTGCCTGGCCTGGAGCCATTTAGGAAGCGATTAATTTAGCAAACAGAAGTGAGCCACTTTCTCCTCCTAGCCTGCGCATAATTTTTTGGGGCTTCTATCTGTATTTGAGTAAGAGTGAGCAATGTAATGACGGTTCCTGTAATTGTGGCAGTGTGAAAATGGTTCCTACCTCAGCCTCCACTATCTCCCTCATCTCTCCTGGCTCAGCCTCGACAGGCTCGTACAGTGAGAGCACACGCAGATTGAGAAGAGGTGGAATCACTTACAACATGCTTGACCTTATTTCTTGTTGCGAGTTGTTAAAGCGTGTTAAAAGAACATGTTTGTTTGCAATTTCATCACCTCTCCAAGTGACGGCGCGCTCGTATTTGCAACCCGCCGACTGAACAGGCATTTTGTGATTAGGACTATTTCATATCTTTGATAGCGATGTGATATGGAGGCAACAATTCAATTTAGAAAAAGCTGGAAAAAAAAGAAGCTGCTTTTTGGCTGTGATGCTCTCAGGAAATAGTGCGGATCCCACTGAGAGGCTCTCAGTGTTTGCCCAGTATTCCTGGAGGCTTGTTTTGTCACAGACTCTGTGCAGCTAGGCATGGGAGAGGCAGAAGGCAGCGGGTCGGCCAGCCTT
This sequence comes from Apogon talboti, assembly GCA_037367365.1. Classification (NCBI taxonomy): domain Eukaryota; kingdom Metazoa; phylum Chordata; class Actinopteri; order Kurtiformes; family Apogonidae; genus Apogon; species Apogon talboti. The sequence continues at coordinate 29,940,725 of JAPQRQ010000009.1, forward strand.
CCCCCACAGCTGTCCTCCTCCATCCTGGCACTCAGCTCCACCAAGCCAATATGAAAACAAATTCTCGGCACTCTTCGCAATTAATTTTCCTTTTGCCGCTGAAAAAAAAAATCAGTCTTGACAACATAACATATAGCAGGTTGTGTACAGAAAATCTGGCTGTACACAGGAGCAGAACAACCTCACAAAAATCTGTTTGTCCCCCAAGAGTAATTTCTCACTCTGCTGGGAGCATTTGTCTAGCACATATTTCTCCTCATGTGCATATAGATCAATGCAGTCCAAGGAGGAGGTAGAAGTAAGAAAGTGTAGCCTTTCATTTCCACAGTACAAGGCTGTGAATGTCACTGATACAGTTCCAGGTATAGAGGGAAGGTTTTTTTTTTTTTTTTTTATTTAAATAATTGTTATTTTTTAAAAAAAATTATTAATATGTCTGCTATATTCCACGCGCAAACCATTTCAAAGACATTTTATGTTTCTAATTAGCTTCTCTGATGTCCTCTGAAGAAAGCACATTTCATATCAAGAAAACTGACCTAACGCGAGACGGAAATCCTTCAAAACAAACGTAAATGTTTGGATGAAAAGCCACGCAGGTCGAGGGGAAAAAGTGACAAAAGACGGAGAACAGTGGGAGCATTAGGAACACACAATGTCAATGATCCAAATTCCCATTTCGACTCTTATATATAAAAACACGCATGCATGTGAACGAGTGCATCTGTGCTGTGTTTAGGAAACGACTGCTTCCTTACCTGGATGCCCTGTAACCACATCTGCATCCTGTTTTACCACGGCCACATCTCCCCCACACCATTAATTTTACTGAAAGCATTCACAATAACCATGAGATACCGGGCAGTGGTGTTCAAACGTTTTCTTCCCCCTTCTTATCATAAAGGTCCCACATGTCTTGGCAATATCCCCAAAATAAAAAAAAATGATAAATTTGTCCTAATTACGTCCCTCGAACAATGTTGTTTGAGGGCCAAAGACATCAAATTAAATACTATTTTGATTCTGCAAAAGTGGTGTCAAGGTCTTATATTTTCATTGCAGGTACATTGACTGATAAATATGAGGGAGAGAACAGTAATTATAGGGTGGAAATGACATCAGAAATTAAGCAAATTGTGAAAGGGTTGCTTTAAAATGGGTTTGAGCAATGAATTAAAAAGACCATTAACTGGGAAGAGGCAGGTGTTATCCTCACCGCCCAAAACAAAACAAACAGAAAGGGGGGGAGGAAAGCGTGTGGATGTGTGTGGACGTGGACGTGGAGATGCAGGTGTGTGTTGTTATCTATGAACAATCCCATGTCATTACCAAGCGAAGGTGTATTTAGCTGATTTTCCTCACTTTCACAACGGTGGTAATTTGTAATGTATTGTTCCATAAATAAATCACGCTGCAGTGAAGTCATAGGAAGTCTCTACCGCCACTGTTCCTTTCCTTTGCACGGTCGAACTATGCTTGACAACAAAAATATGTGTATTTAAAATGGTATTGTCATCGATACGGTGCTTCTGCTTTGCCCAAAGTTCAGTGCGTTTCTTTTTTCATCCCCTTCTCTGCACACCTGCACAAATTCTCATTCACATTGCACTACAAGTAAATCGTTGCGTAGTGACTCCACCAAATATCAAAAGGCAGAGGATCAGAGTCTCATTTCACCCCATTTTGTGTTGCCATATTTTTTCTTTCATTTTTTTTTTTTTTTTTTATCAAACCTGTGTCTGGTCTTTTCATGAGCCCAGAGAAATTTAAAGGTGATGAGAGGTCCTCTGCCTGATAGGACGCAGGGCCGGTGTGGTGATCAGACAAAATTACATCAAGTTTTTTCCCCTGGACTATGCTTGTCTTTTTTTTTTTTTTATTTAATCAAAGTTCTCGCAGCCTGATGCTGCCCTCTCTCTGGGCCAGGTGTCAAACGGTTTTCCATTGATGTCAATGCGGCGGTAATCACAAAGTCTATCCACAGATGCCTGCTTGCACCGACGTTTCACTGGGGCATCGCTTTCTCCGCTCAACACCTTTGAGGCATATAAGATTATTTCTGCAATCTGAAAGAGAGAATAACCTCTAGGAAGAAACTAAATCACAATATAAAGTAATTAAGCACATTATCAACGTGGAGGTTAATTAGTGAGACCCTATACACCAGCGCCACTGGTAGCATTGCAAACAGGCGAATACTTTTAGTTTTCGTCTCTTTTTGACCACACACACATACGCACATGCACATATACCAACTGCAGGCGGTTGATTGTCACTGTTTGGGGCTCTGAAATTGATTAAACAACTTGCAATCCAGTTTAATTAATGGAAACTATCTGTAGTTCAAAGCTATTTAGCTGAATGTTGTGCCCCCCTGCCTCATTTTGCTTAGACAATCGTAGAAATTAATTGAATTCTAGCATTACTATATGGAATAACCTTAAAACAATCTTTGATGTTACAGCCCATATTAAAAGCCGTTGTATGTATAAACACACACAACCTGAGAGTTGATATACTGTTAGGCTGTGTTTATCCATTAACATGAAAGAACTGTGCCAAGCTGTAATATCACAATACAGGGAAGACAACATGGCCAGCCTCTATATCTCTGAAGTGCAGCTGAGTCCAAAATGGCACATTGACAACAACATACATAGTTGCTGCATAAAAACAAAAGGAAAGGCATTCCTAATTATTGACAAGCAACATATATTTACTTTTCCTCATTTCAGAATGATAAGTCCTTCAAGCTCCACTCAGTGTCTGCAGTGTGAAGATGTCCCTATCAAAAACTACAGGCGTACCTGTTTGTTCAGGAAAGCTTGGCAAGAAAATACCCTTCTGTTCCAGCGCTGGGTGAAGCCATTAACCAACTTAACTTTTTTTTTTTATGCATCATATTTTGATTGCTCCCTTTGTGCCTCTTATCTCATGTTATTGCATTGAAAGGAAAAAAACACTTAGGTTGGGGTTGTAACTTCTGCAGCTGACAGTTGGTTGAAGTTACCTTTGACCCACTAACATGTCTTTTTCTGATGTTATAGTCACATCTTTACAAGGATCATTATACTTTTCATGTATTCTCTGTGCACAGTCACATTAATAAATACAATTATTATAACAAAAGTTTCTAACATTATCCACTATTGCTTTACTAATTCTTTTTTTTTCTCTTCTGGTTGTTTAAGCTGCAGACAGAAACAGAAAATGAGGAACTGAAACTTGTTTTTCTATTCGATTTAATCTATGTGCACAACAAAAACATGTCAAACAGCTGCTCACTCGCCCTAAAACTTAAAAGCAGGATCGAACAGCCTCCGTCACCCCCTCCCTTCCTCTCCGCTCTCTTTTCTCTTCATACCGCCGCCCCTTCCCCCCTCTTTTTTCTTAAATGGCATGAAGGTTGAGATGGCTGGAGTCCAAGATCATCGCGCCTGAGACCACACAGATGGGGAGAGATAAAAGTTCTCTGTGAGCTGCTCACAGTGCTGCCATTTTCCACACAAGTAGAGGGTACGTAGTCGTGGGGGGGGGGAGCCACCTGCGGCCGTGACATCACCGCCTTATCACATATCATGTATCACCTGCAGCTCCACGTCAAGCCCAAAGAGACAGATTTCATCTGTCATCTCTGAGAGGATCTCAATATAATTTACTCTGCTGATCTGACATCCAGAGGAGAGGGGTAGAGTTGCCAAACCTAATCTTACAGATGAGGACTCTCCTTTTTCTGCCCAGTCATGTCCTAGTGTGCCGTTGCAAAAGGGGAGAGGGGCTTGCATATCAGATTTAGCTGTTATTTGAAAGTAGAATGTTGGGTTAAGTGGCTCCTGTGGTTTCATTTCTCTGTAAACTCAATACATGTACAAGTCGACTCACTGCTTTTGTTCCAAAGAAACATCACACGACTGCACACATGCTGAAAGATTCCAGAAATGCCAAGTACTTTGCAAGAAAAAAAAAGCAGGTGTTATTTTTTTCTTTTTTTTTTTTTCCTTAACCACTGCAGATGTAGAAATATATACTTTCCCCAAATGTGCTCCTGTTTCCACTTTGTGTGAATACAATTGAGTAACTTTGCGGGCAAGTATGCAAAAAAAAGATTATCATACATAAAAGCCAGAAGCAAAAAACATAAGCTGTATCAAAAAGCATAACCTAATTAGAAAGACTAATCAACTTTAATGTCTTCATATTTAAGGGAGAGGGAAAGGATAATTAGTCTTGGGGTTCAGTCTCCTTTCCTCTGCAGTCATGCTACTAACAAGAGTTGATGCTGTCTAGAATGGCCACCCACATATAACTGCTAATTGCAGGTCTTCGCCCTCAAGCACCCTTCTAGTCATAGAGACAACAGGGAAATTGGCCATTTCAGCTGTGCTGGGTATCATTAATAATTAATGACACTTTCAAGAGTCAGACTGTCCCTAAAAACCTAAGCAAGAGGTGCTCTGGGAACGATGCAATGTGTCATTTGCTCTGATAGCAAATATAGCCTTTTTACTTTGCAGCAGAACCTTTTTTCTCTCTGCTAAATGCTGGTTTTTGTAGTACGAGATAACTACTGCACTGAGATTTGTCACATTTCTGAAATCCTAATTAGTGTCCTGCTCTTACTAAAAAACAACCGTTTAATGGACGCTACAGTATATGATACTGTACGCAGAGGTGAGATATGGATCATTTTAGATCTAATTTATGACGCTCCTTAAGTGAGTTATGAAATAATGCGCTAATCGTTCATCTTTAAAAATGTAAGTGGGGACAATTTTCTAATAAAACAGCAGCGAGAATGAATCCTGGGACATTTGATCACATTTCCCCTCCTTAGGAAGTCATCCACCGCACTGTTCAAGGGTAACCAACCACTGTCTTATAACTTTATTATTCTTTCTTAATCGGTTTATAAATATTTATGAATTGCCAAAGCCACCCTGACTTGCAGCTGAGATTGAAGCCTGAGCGGACTATGTACGTTCCAAGGGTTGGGAAGAGAGATAGCGTGGACAGGAGATTTGTGACAGAGCAGAGCATGAAACCCATCAGTTGATGAGTGGAAATCCCTACTTTCTAATTAATAGAGGTACACAGGCCAGAGGGATAAGGAGGATCAGGGAAATGAAATCAGCAAAAAGATACCATCACTCATTTCTGAGGTCCATTGTCACACTTCAGAATCTGCTGTAATGAATCACTCAAGCATTCTGCAGATACATTTGAATGGTGGGGAAAATTCATTGTCCGGTGGAGAGCATTCGATAAGGATCTTTTCTCTTGCCTCTCCCTCTTCTTCAGCCTCTTCTTTCCCTCTTTTGTCAAAGGGCCCTCTGATCAAAAAGCGAAATCAAGGCTCAAGCAACAGGTGCGCTCTCTGAAAGGCTGCCGCAATCTGCAAGTGAACTGGAAAGCTACCTCGGATAAAAAGACCGATTCGAGAAGTTTCAGGGGATTTGCTTCTCAGGGTCAGTTGGAAAAGTTACGACGGATGGGAAAAGGATGCTACAGTACGTTCATAATTTAGCAAAAGAATGTCATTTGTTACATCATAGAGCAGTAGCTGGAGTAAATCTGAATCCCGGTAAAATAACAGATTGAGGTGTAACTTTTCATTGAGTCTGAACAAAAACACAACATGACACTTTGTATGCTTTGTATTCTGCGTTTCCTAATTAGAAGAATCACCGTGAAATATGTCATGTATAATTTCCACTGCCCTTATGTCTTCCTAAGTGTTGTTGCTAGGATATAACATGATGTATTTTAGTTAACATGCAGTGTGAAGTTGCAAAATTCGACATCATAAAGCACTACATCTCGGAAACTCTCATTAGCCAGATTTAAGAAAGATCTTTGGGCGTCACAGTCGTCACCGTGTGAGCACAAAGGCAGTCGTCGCTCCTCTGATTCTGCACATATTACACTAGTAAATCCACCTCATATGGTGGTTTCATCTGAAGTAATAAAGCAACTATAGCATTAACCTCTGACCTTGACGCAGAGTGTTTTTTGGTGGAGGTATCTGCGGTAAAAAGGAGGTCTTAAACCTCACGCCTGTTTGGAACCAAGTACTCTACAGCAGTAACAGTTTAATCTGCTACTCTAAGAGAAATGTAAGCATAAGCTCAGCACATATTAGCTGCTGCTCACAGAGCTGGCAGGCTCAACACAGCTCCTCGACATCCTGAAATAACTGTGATGGTGAAATCTGAAGACGACATGAAATGAGAAACAAAATGCAGCATATATCTTTGCATATCATACATCCTCAGAGGGGATTTACCACAACTGCTTCTAGACATTATTTCTGTTGTTTGCAAAATGCATATGCACCACGAGCAGTTTTCAAACACCCCGTTCAGACTGTAAGTAAATATACAGTAGCTTCTGCATTCAGTCTCCTTAGCCTTTGTCTTTGTTTGCTTCCCGAAGATAATTTAAGTTTTCAGTTTCTAAGTAGTTCAGTCCAACCCAGGGGAGCTATACCCCTGTGAAACAAGATTTTTTTTTTTTTACTTCCTTTCTGTCCTTTTCTTTACTTCAACCCTTATATCCAAATGCAATTATTTAATATACACCCACTCATAGTCTGCATATGAGATATGAATATAATTGTATGTTACTTTTTAATTACAGGAAAAATCTAACTTGTAAGATGATGGGCTGGAAGGTGCCATTGCATTGTTATTTTTTTTCATCCTCGTTTTCTGATTATGTGAGCTGGGCTCCTTTGCTAAGCGATGATAAGCAGAATTTCCATGTTCTCTGCATAATTAATCCATCTTTGCCTCTCTTCATGCCAACTCTGCCGTTATCGCCTGCACATGCCTGAATTGCAAAAGAATCCTCTCTTCAATTGGAACTTATTGATATTCTAAAAAAACTGGAAATCCTCAAATTTAAGCCACAGATTGTTAAATGGATTAATTTCGCGGCAATCGCAAGCATCTAACGCGGGGAGACAGGCAGAGCAAATTGAAAGTGTCTCCTGTTTGTGGAGTTTTAGTCCCAAATGATAGGGTTTATTGGCATGTTTTTTTTCTCCATAGTGAAAAATTACCATTTATTTGCATGCCATAAAATACTTTTATATGGTTGAAAATTCAGAGGAATTTCTTTCAATGCCTGTCGTTGGCTTCATGATAACAACTTCAGCTTCCCACATCTGGACGCTTTTGATACTGGGTGAAAGGAATGTCTGAATATTTAATATTTTTATCTGTTTTCATCGATGGTTTCACCATTAAGGATGGCTCTGCTGTTTGCATGGAGCCTGGCAGATGTAGATTTATTTTCTGAGCTGTCTACGGCCTGCCTTTCTGTGAATATATTGATGCATTTTTCCATTTTGCTGTGCACTGATGCCTCTGCATATGTAATAAACAGGCAGACACACTTATAAAATACATCAACAGACTGTATTATAATGCTGTGTTTAGATGTGGGGCTTCAGTTACTCGTGCATATATAGGAGAAGGAGGGAAAAAAATCAACTACACATATCAAATATAATTTACTTGACCTCATAAAAATGAATAATATTAAATCACAGCATGTCAGAACACATGAGATGCTCATGTGTAAAGCAGCAAATATGTTATTTGGACATGCAGTGATGCATTGAAACATAAACTTGATCACTACAATGAGGTATACTGTCGCCTATAATATGGTGGACATAAAGGCTGAGGTTACTGGAGCACAGACAGAATAACATCTTTTTTTTTTTTTTTTTTCCTATAGCTACACATAGCATATTACAGACCTTCAAGATACTAACTACCAAAAAAATGAATATTCACTGTTATGTCTTTCCAGCTCCTTTTGGCTAAAATTATAATACAAACCTTGAATACAGGAATTTTAAATTAATATGAAAGATTCATATTAACACACATATCTACACAGTATATGTTTAAGCATTCAGCCTCCTTCTAACTGTACATAACCTCGAATCAGACCCTGTTCACATTTTAACCTTCAATGTGAAAAAAACAGCATCCAGAAAAATGCAGAAAATACAAAGACAGAAATGTCCTCAGTTTTATTCCATGACCTTTAATCTGGTCGTTAATTATATATTTATAAAGATATAAATGAAATTAGAATATTAAAGTAGATTCAGGCTCTGTAAATCACCTCCTGGATATCACATTTGACTATTAAAGTAATTTTAGGGTTGATGTTAAAGCTCCCAACAGGCTGCATTCCCTCACCTTCCACTGTCAGATCAATTTTTCCTCCTGCGTTAATAATGCAACGCTATTATTTTAAGATATGAACTCCTTGGAACTATGAGGGATATTTATGATTTTAATCCATAAAAGGCCCACTGCTTATCCCCCAGAGGTGTCACAATCTCAGCTTTTGACCACATAAAAAGACACTGAGATTAGCAGTAAGAATATACAGCCTGTAGTTCTCTCCTCCTCCTCCTCGACAAAAAGCCTTTATTTACAGATTTACTCACTCCCAATGGGAGGAGCATAGTTTGTTCATCCCGCCCTCTTTTAGTATTTCCATCACTTTAATGTTGTGGAGTAATCTTAAGATGCTTTGGGGTTTTGTGGCATTTTGATTTCATTTTTTGAACGTTCCGTCTTTTTTTAAAAAAAATTTTTATTCATCTGTTTGCTGTTTATTTGCTTGTTGTGTGTTGTTTCAAAGCATTTTACATTATATTTCTCCCTGGTTAACGAAGGGATGAATTTTCGAAGGAGGTGGAGGTGGAGGTGGGGAGATGGGG
>JAPQRQ010000009.1:29966394-29981142 GCA_037367365.1 Apogon talboti
TGGGTGGGTGGGTTAGAGGGGAGGCTGGGAGGCTGCTGAGACCCCGGCGTTATCAGCACCAGATGCAGGTTGACTTCAGACTTTGAATGGAAGGTAAAGAGAGAGAGGGGGGAAATTAATGAGAGCCATAAAGCCAGCAGGATAAATAATTAGCCAACTGGTCCTAAGATCTGTCCCTTCATTTGGAGCTACAAATAAATTCTCTTCGCAAAGTTTGTTTGTCAAAACTGCAGGCTGATGCTATTGGCTCTTTTTGCTGTGGACGCATGCATATGTGAGGTGTTTTTTTTTTTGTTGTTGTTGGTGTTTCGCCTTGTTGCCCCTTCTTCATTTGTCATGTATATTCCGGTGACAGGTTTCTCTGTCCTGCCACCGATAATTGGCCGGACCAGTGCTTTTCTCCAAATGTGTGCAGCACAGACGGACAGAAAAAAAAGACAAGTCAGCTGTCATAACGTTCTTCATAAATCATCTGGATGAGAGAGTGTCACGTTCGTGTTCACATTTTTGTTTAGAATAATCACACGGACATAATGTTGCTTGTTTACTCCTGCGTGTACTTCCAGAGACAGAGCAGGTTGAAAAAAAAAAAAAACTGTCTTTGCACAGATTAAACCAGAGTATATGTCTGACATGTGAAGTCATTGTACTGATGATACGACGCTGCGCCCTCATCAGGATCAAAGCTAATTTTTGCTGCATTAAAGGGACACTTGGTGCCAGTGTAGCGTGTGTTGATCTGGAGTGTTTACATGTGGTTCACTCCCTGAGGATTTTGTATTATTGTTGTCGCACTATATGGAGCACAGCCACTTGTATTGTTCTAATACTCCACCGGTAGATCTGAAAAGAGCTGAGCAATCACTGAAAGACTTACATTATCCTCCGGTCTTTGATCGCTATTCATGTGCCTGCGCTAAGTAATCTTCCACTTTAATCTCATTCACAGATATAAATAAACAAGTAATGCTCTAAATGAGAGAGAGCACATGAGTGAACAGCCAGAGGATTATGGTAATTTGTGGACAAATAAAGGTGTTTTAAAATCTGACTTTTAGTCAAGAAAGTTGTGTCTTTTGCTTCCCGAAATGCTAAAAAAAATTTGTCAGCGAATATTTTTCCCTCCTATATTCTGCATGACTTAATTATGCAGAGGTGGTGATCCCTTGTTCAGTCTGTTGTTTTAGCTCATTTACAATACTGTAGTTAACTGCAGCTATTATTTATGATTTTCATATTGTGCCATACAAGTCCAATTCCCCTGGGAATTATGTAGATGATATAGACAAATTAGTAATTTTTAATTATTGATAATGGGTTAGCTATAAATAAAAGCCCAAAACGCCACATACTGACCAAATCAACATGCCCATATTGCTCATTGATTTTCGGACATTGCTCTTTTTTCTAATCTCTTCCAACTTGACATTTGGAAAGTCAGAAATCAATTACGTCCCCTTCCCAAATGAAAGGCGGAAAAAACTAGTATATGACTTTAAAGTCAGCCTAGCTCGCCTTTGACACGGCACATTACAAAGGGAAAGGAAAATCACACTGCATACCTGATCCATGAAAAAAGCCTTTGAAATGGATTGCTGGGTGGGATCCAGTCTGGCACAAGTCATGGCATTGATGGCACAGCCCCTGGGCGCAGGGATACTTGGCCTGGACAAGACGGTTGCTGGGCCCATATCAGTGGGCACTGGCCCATCCTCGGGGAGCTCCTAAGCCATGCCGTCTGAAGAAGAACTGATGGGGTTGGCAGCACATATGGGCATGCTATGGGTTTTATTTCAGTCAAAACAGCCCCGATGTTATCACCGTCAGTCACCGGCGCAGCAGCATCACCAAGGCTGACCCCGATGATTGAGCTTCACAGGGAGAAAAATCCTCCTGTAAATTGAGCACAAAACAACAAAAAAAACTTTACTTTTCTTCCATGTGCACTGCTTTTATCATGTATTTACATCCCAAACGCTCAAATATAATTGCACACGGACATTTCTGTCTTGCATATTGTGTTGAGGTGACAATTTGTTCCAGCTAATTGGAAATTTGCGTTGGCCTTCCACGCACAAAACATCGGCCTATCATAAATGACATTGATATGATAAGCGTGGATTTAGCTAGCCTCCACTGTTTTTCAAGACGAGACAGGAAGTTGACAGCTGCAACATTTTTCAGAAATGGTTAGTTGATAACCATCCACGGGGTAATGAAACTTCCACCTTTGATGAGAAGTTGAAAAGAGAGGGTTTCACTGTTGGCTTGGCAGAACATTAGACATGGCTGCAGGCGGGAAGGGGCAGGCGAGGGATCGAGCTGTTTTAATAGGGCTCATCCAGAGGTGACGAGAGTACTGCATGCACTGAACTTGAGGTGTGAGCTGGGGCTGCCAGTACATATCTTTTGTCTTTCATTATCTTTATTTCCTTATTATTTTAAATGGCCGGTGTGTGTGTGTTTTTTTTTCTTCACTAGAAGCTTTTTTGATATCCATTTAGATTGGAGCTTCATTAAAAAACCTCAGACAATGGAGTGACTTCTAATTAAGAAGCGCCGCATCTGGCCCCTGGCACCCTATCCCGTTGTTCCATCTATTTTGCTGGGGAGAATTCATTTGTTTCTTAATTAAGAAAAACACCAATAGCGTGAAAAATCTGCTTATGGTACCTGAATCCTAATTAGTTAAATAGTGAGGGGAAGGGGAAAACACATTCCAGTAGCCCTAGAAATGAACTCAGAGCTGATAAAAATGAACTAACTAGCCTTGCATAAATCGAAGCTAGGGAGAAAGTGTACCATCATTATGGCTAAGACAATATGCAAACTATCTTCAAAGAAATCAAATTGCCGGAATGTTTTCATTTGCATGTATTAACCATTAACATAATGAGGAGAAGTGACATTGGACCCGGATTGTGTGTCTGTTCGGATTGATAACTCTGCTGCATCTGCAAATAGTCTCCTCTGCAAAATTATGCTAGCAGTCAAATCAGTGTTGAACTGTGGAGGGAGAGAGAGAGTGATGAAGAGAGTGAGAGGAAGACGGAGAGAAAGGGAGAGGGTAGAGGCTTTTGCTTTTTTTCCGTTTTATCAGGGAGCTGTGTGCAAACCTGCTGCAGTGTTGAATCAGAGCCATCATCCTCTGACAGCTATCCTTAAACAGGAAGGGGCCTCAAGTCATTGTCTCTAAGGCTCTGCAGAAAGCTGCTGTGTGTTTGTGTGTGTTTGTGTGCGCGTGCGTGTGAGTGTGCACGTGCAGGGGGATGTTCCCATGTGGATACTTGCTGGGGATGGACCTGGAGTGGGCACACTTCACACTCCTACCCACTCCCTCCCCCTTCATCGTACATATCGGACACATGCACGCACACGCCTGCACACAGCCTCGTGCATACATGTGTCACCCACCAACCTCCTCCAACACAACACACACATACATCTGAGCGCTTCCAGGATACCAAAGGCTCACTTATCTGTTCTGTAAAGACTCACCATGGCCCACATTGGCGAGTTGGCGGGCAACCAGCCAAATCCACTGTGTGTTCTCCTACTGCAGGCGTCATGCAAAACACTGAACTGTCTTCAATATTCAAAATAATTTTTCCAACATGCTATTTCCCAGGATCAGCCTCTTAGGTCAAATTATTCAATTAAGTGTCTGTTTATTACTGATACCAAAGCTGGGTGGCGGTTCTACTTATCACCTTTTTTGCAGATTGGTGTTCTCGCAGAATACCACCATAAAGATTGCCTTGGCTGTAATTAAAATGGCACAGAGACAAATTTGGCGCAGGGCTAAGACACGGGGAAATGAAGGAGGTAGGGGGAAATTGCAGGGGCTATGTTCTGTCATCCAATGAAAAAGTTGAGGCTGTTAAGAGGCAAAATTATTGTCAAAGCGCTACTGTACACTACAAAGAAGCAGGTAAAAGAAAGAGAACACAACCTTTTGGTGGCGTTGTTGTCATCGCGGTGCATTTATGAGCAGAAAACGGTCCAGAAAAGCAGGGGATGTTCTTTGTGGCTGTGACTAAAGCAAGTAAACAGGAGTCAGTTTGTGTGGCAGAGTGGATGCTGTTTAGACGTCCTGAACGGCAGCCGGGCTTGCATCCATCCACAGGCCTGTGTGTTTGATGAGCTATTGGCAGGCTACGGGGACACGTGTTCTTGTGCCTCGTGGCAAACATACCTTTCACCGTCTTTGACTCCACAAGCCTGTGTGACTTCTCAGGAAAAAATATGAAAGAAATCAAAGCGCCAATAAGCTGATGGTGTTAAGCCAGAGAAGGGGGGGGGGGGAGAAGGAAAGAAAGACCTGAGCGACTTTGGATTTTGACAGAATCTTCATGCGCTCTCTGACAAAAATTTGCATTGTTATCGCAGATAACTGGTGATGTTTTTACTTGGTCGTACATTTTTTGTGAAATATGTAAAATGTAAACCGAGCCTCTAACGATTCCCTTAATGACGCGGATCTTGCTTTTCTCCCCCGAATCACGTCTTAGTGGGCTTCTCAGTGCGGGATGTCTGATATCTGAATATTAAAAGGGAGTTTCAAGCTCATCTGCAAATGTGATTTGCACATATCACACTTCTGCAGTCGTCAAGCTGCTTCATCGCCAAGCTTTAGAGCAAAGAAGGCTGGGGAGGGGAGGGAGAAAAAAGAAAAAGAAAGATGCACATATGGGTTGCTATTGATGTATTCCATTTCTGACCTAATTTAAATCCCTGCCAACAAGCTCATATGCATACTGTACATTTGCTAAATTACAGAGTGTAAACCTTGCCTTCTCACAGAGACAGGTGTAAACATCAATGTTGTCATAATGCACCACCGGTAAATATGATAATCGCGCCATGCTGCAATAGAGCACAAAATAATTTGGACATCATTTTGATGCCTGAGGGGCCCAGGGGAATGCCCTCCAGAATGAAGGTGGGCCATTGACATGCTATACACGCCAAGATATAATTATGGCTGCCTGTCTTTGTTCTTCCCAAGCTTCCTCTCAGAGCACTAGTAATTTGCTTGTGATATTTTGGTATTCTTTACGATTGAGTTATTCTCTGTGGACTTGAGTATTACATGGGTGTAAATGAAGATGCAAAGGAGCTGCACCACTTCCAAATTCCAACTTCAGAAGCGGCGTAATCCCAACGCTGCGCGCCGGAGTTGATGTTGATAGTAATAAGTTATTTTGTAAAACCTGATTTGGAAATGTATTTCTGATTCTGACACATAACGACTCCCGTTCCTCCCGATTTTGGCGTCTGCTCTAAGTGTCATCGCTAGCTATCTGTGTGGGACATTGCTGATAATAAGGGGCAACGCCAGAATATCTTTAGGGTATGCAGTGTGTCGAGCTGCGGTTTGTTGTCATGATAATCCCCTCATTTGTAATGTTGGGATCAGCAGGTTACCGCTCTCCACTTGCCTGCCATGTCAAGAATTGGGACTGGCGAGGTGGATTGTCATTTCTGAGGCAATATTTTGACAGCGCCTTCACTTTACTCGTATGCTTCGGCTCAAAGGTCAGAGCTGTGCCACTTCCATTTACTGTGTGTGAACACTCAATCCCTGAGGAGTGAGGCTCTCTACATCTCCCAGTGCCTCAGACTCTCCCTCTCTTTTTCTGTCTCTTTCTGCCTCTCACCATTTAACTCACTTGTTTTAGGAGATAGATGTCACGGCTAGACCCACACAGAGCTTTATAGTGGGTCTAAAGCTCCCAAATTGAAGGGCAATTACAACTTATAAACCTTTATAATAGAGTAAATGGGAAAAGGCAGCTCTGTTCAGTTTAGCTCTCTGTGATGCTGATTTCCCCTCTTGCCATCATTCCAATTAGTGCATCGCAAAGACAGCCACCTCTCGCTCAGTCAGTGCTATTCTTGTTTGCCTCGTATCACAGTGCAGAGCCGGGGATTCTTTAAAAAACACAGTCTGGTATGATTGTTGCAACTGCACAATGTCTCAATGGTGTAGCTGTCATCCATTTTCCTGTGTGCTCAGTGCCACTCCTCAGACACCGAGGCAGGTTATGTCAACCAAATAAGGCACTTGTCAGTATTACAAAAAGACATTGTTGCTGGTCCATTGTTACCTGCTCTGCCAGCTATCATATAGAAAGTGATGGAGTGACGGTGTTTGGGAGCGCGGTGCAGCTCCAGAGCCCCAGGGGTATTATGGGTGTAAATCTCCCTCACACAGTTCTGCTCCAGGCCAGGGAGAGCATCATCATTAGCCGGAGCAGATGGAGGGGCTTCGGCTCTGTTTTCCTCTCTCGTGTCGGACTACTGCAGGAATCTGGTTTGATACAATGTGAGTGGAGGAGAGCAACAGCCAAGCCAGACAATGAATGATGAAATCCACATGAAATCAGATGAAAGCTACAGTGCACACATAAGAAGGGAGTCTGATTCATCATTTATTGCTGAGATGATGATAGTGTAGCGGAGGTTTGGTAAAGTACTGCGTGTTTACAAGTTTGTGCTCTTTTGTTTCGTCGCTGAGAGTATACGAAAGAGTAGTGATCGCGATTAATGAAAAGAAAATCAAGTGGGTAAATTAAATATTTTAAAGAATATAAGCAAACCTGTCGAACATTCTCTAGTCCTGCAGCTTTTGAGACACAACTTTTTTGCATCTAATTAAACTATAATGAAAATTTTCAGCCATTAAATGAAATATTCAATGTCATAGTTTAGACAATACAAGTAATATTGCTTCTATTTATATTCTATATTTGTAATATATTTCCTCTGATTTTTATTGTCAGTCGAAATCCATGAAGGAAAACCCACTGAATCTGACATTTCATGAAAAGCCAATATCAGCCTTTATATCTGTCCTAATCTGATTCTACCCCAGCAGCTGATCAGTGCAATCATTTATCAATGAGGAGTATTTATCTCCGACAACCACTAGCTCCCCATTGATGCAGCAGTATTTCACAGCGTGCTAGAAGCCTGCTATCCAGGGAGTGTGAGTGTGTGTGTATGTGTGTGTGTGTGTGTGTGTATGTGTGTGCTGTCAGAAGCACAGGCAGAATCCTAATCTTCCAGCAAGAAGCTTCACATGGCCAGATCAAGAATTAGGAGGGAGGCTGCGAAGGGGGGGGTGGGAGGGGAAAAAAGCCCATCTCGGTCTGTGTTTTAAAGGACAGTGCTTTGAATGTCATTTGACAATTTCCTTTTAATTAGAACTAATTTACAGAAAGATGCCCACCAGCTAATCTTTACAGGATAATTAACTTCTATTTTCTTTACTTTTAATTAAAAAGTGGAAAAGATTTAGCTGATCCATAAAGAATTGTTCTTTTGAAATGTTCATCAGACTTCACACTTCTTTTGGCATTGGTAATATTTAGATCATATCTGCAGCTCACAGTCTCCACTGAGTTACTGCAATGATTTTCTCCCCCTTATCCGAGGTATTAAGAAGTGGAACTATCAATAGTAGAAATAGGAACCAGAGGCAAATTAGAATTGAATTAATGAAGAATTTATTGCAAAAGGAACCCCCCCCACCCTTCATAATACTGGAATGAAATTGACATCTTAGATATATCCATTTCATACAAATTCCTTGATGGAAAATATTGTTTTATCTACATTATTTGATACAGTAATCATTTTTCCTTTTCTGAACATTCCCCATTAAATTCTTTGAAATGATGCCCGGGTAAAAGCTAATTGTTGCAGAGGCACTTTTAACATTTACAATATCGCTATTTTAGACCCCACAGGCTCACAGGCCACTAAATGTGATGAATATGATGCTTTTTAGGTTAAACAGTGGGATCTTATTAAGCACTTAGACACTGTGAAGTGCGTGGTGTGTCTACAGGATGAAAACTCCCTCAACCTCATCAGAACTGGTACAGAAAAGCCTTTTCTTGCCACTGTTAGCACCTTCCAACAGACTTTACTTAGTGGAGATAAAGTGAGCCAATATGAGGGGAGCGTGCAGTAGACAGAGCCTCCACTCGTCTGCAGACGAGCCAATGGCTGAAGATGGATGCCCCCACTTAACCATGATAGCTCCCTGGAGGAGCCTCACTCAATGGCTTCATTAAAAGTGAACGTTCTAGTGAAAAGCTCACTTTTAAACCAGTAATTAAGACCACACATATTTTACCTGCTTTGTTTCAGCTGTCACGTCCGGTGTACAGGCACATGGTTAACTTTAATTTCTTTATATGTAACAGAATGATGCTAATAAATCATTCAGCTAAAGGAGAAGTAACAGAGGGGTTTGAAAATGACGATATTCAACGTGCTGATCTTTGGTCCATTTTAGCAGCATTTTAACGTGGTTGTTGGACCTCCAACGGAGCCGTCACACTGTGAAAGCGAGGCATTAGCTAAACCATAGAACTTGGAGCACAAGCTTTGTGACTTTTATGGACCAAACATTGTACCAGCGTCCACTTGGACATGTGCACTCGTCTGTGTGTGTGCGTGTACACTCTAGAGAGACAAGTAGAGGCAGTAGAGTGAAGCAGGACCCAGCTAACTCCACAGAGAAACTGGCTGGCATCTGCTGAAGCCCTCGGGCATGCTCAGAGGTGCCTCCAGCATTTTAATGGCATAGTCAAATGCCAGCATGTTTTCATGCCATTCCAATTCAAATTCATTGGATAAAGAAGTAAGAGCGTGTTATTCCCCTTCAACAGTCCAGACAGAAACACTGGGCGCAACAACACAGAACTTAGCAACTCTGCAAACATGCCGGGATCCAACGTTGTGTCTGATTGGAATAAGATACTCGACAAAATTATGTTAACAGTACAAAAATAAGTCCCTGTGTTAGAGAAATAACACCATTCTTCATCTGGGTAACACTTTCACAAGCTGTCATGAAGAATAAGCAGACACTGATAGTGACAGTGATACTTTTTCCCAGCCGATGGGTGTGTCTCCGTTTTACTGCCTGAACCATGAATTTAGAGGAGTATAAACTTAGCGGGCCATCTAAAGGCATGATGTCATCCCATCGCATTTCGATGCCTTGTCATCTTTAGCGCTGCAGCCTCACAGAAGGGTGTGTATATTTGTGTGTGTATACCCTGTACGTGTGTGTTCCACGGGGATGTGAATGCACGTATTCATTTCCCGATGAACCCACCCTCCCTCTTTTTCACCATAATTTCCAGACGAGGGTTGGTGCTGAGTTTTGAAGCAGTTTGTTGACTGTTGATTGTAAGTGCCCAAATTTAGGAAGGCAGCCATTTCTAATCACGAGAATTACATTGCTTAGCAACCGGAAAATCAAGTTAAACAATACCATTGCTTATTCTTGGTCACAGACTGCAGCACTGAGAACATATCAGTCTCCAGTGAAGCTGTTCCATGCTCCTCCCAGCACACGCACACTTCTACACACATGCACGCAAGCATAGCCCTTCACACACAATGTACGAATGGTAATTTACTTTTGACTTGTGCTGCAGCATTAGCTCCACATTTAGTTTGATCACAGAGTGTATAGCTTGGAAAAAGGCTCTTTTTTTTGTAAGATTTATGCGGTATGAAAAAAAAAAAAAAGATGTCTGAAATGAAAAATTCCTTTGAGGGTTCCTGTAGCATATTAAGCTATTAGGAGTTGCGTAAATGGTATCTATTTCATTACAGTGATCAAGGATTAAATTAGAGGCTTGAGCCCTGTAACATATACACTAAGTTTCCTCCAAGGCTGAGGGAGCCCTCTGCTTCCCAAAGGTCATTAGAGCTGAAGAGAAAATATGGCCCCCAGTCTCTCCTCGCCTCTCTCCACTTTCTCCTTTCCTTTCTCGTCTCGCTCAGACTTCTCAACCCATTGTGCAAGTTGAGACAAAATATTTTTTTTCTCTTTTTTTTTTTTATTTTGTCAGGGAGCAAGTTTTAATCCATTTTTTTTCTCCAGCTGTGGGGGTAAACATATGAATGTGTATCTAAGCCTACCTGGCTCCGAGTTAAAGAGTGAAGCAGCTACTCGCAACTTGAGACAAAGTCTATATGTCTATATTCCCACCCCCGCAGTGGTTTGGGGAGTCTTCCAGAGTATTTGTTAACCTGGAAGTGAGGAAGGCCCAGTATCAGTATTGGCACAAAAAGGACGGTGACAGGGAGCGGAGTTGGCAGAGGTTGAGCCGTGTGGCCCTGTTGGATTTTAGGGCTGCATTATGCATTCATGTTTAGTCTCAGGTGCTACGTTTTATCCCCAGGCCAGCTTGGACACATTTTCAATGGACGTTTTGGATGAAAAACTGTATAGGTGGGAGCAAAAATGATTTCCTTGCTTATAGAGATCTGCCGCTTTGTTCTGTCAGATTCAATTACCTCACCTCTAATTAGGGAGCTATAGAGGAGGCTGGGTTTGTGATCCACACATCACACTGTGGAGCCGGCTGATAATGTGAGGTATCGCTATCACAGCTCGGCCACAAGCTCCCCACATTGCGGACGGCTGAAAAAAGCACGCCGTGAAATTAGTAGTCACTCATACAGTTTTGAGGCACACATGTTTGTTTAAAGCTCTCTCTCTCTCTCTCTCTCTCTCTCTCTCTCTCTGTTTTTTTTTTTTTTTTTTTCCCCGAGGTGTGAGTTTCGGATGCAAGGTTGGCGCATCTGTGTGCTTTTTCCATTTTCTGTTTTAGTCCACTGAGGCACAGATTTGTATACAGAGTGTTTTCCTGAAAGATATGCTCATTCCACCACCTCGGTCTGTACTATTCTTTCCCTGCTCCCCTTCCTCTGTGACTCATTAATCCTCTGTCCATCATATGGTCTCAGAGTATCACCCCATTTTATAGACTCAGCGGGGGCATTACCATATCCCTCTCCGGAGCTCCACTCCGCATGGCCGATCTCTATCAGACAGAGGCCATGCCATGAACAAAAGAGCCACTGTGATCAAGCCTGCATTCAGCTACCAATGTCTCTATTAGCATTGGCTGCTCCTGCCTGCTGCCCCGACTGCATGACTGTTTGAACAGGGCTGAGATTTCTTTCTCTAGTGGTCAAGAGGAAGAGCCTGATGAATGTGGATGATACAGTTCAGGGTGGAGGGTGCGGATGACGGGGCTTTGAGGGAGACGGGGGCAGCTGTCAGGTTTAACGGCAAAGATAATAAGCGAATTTGATTATGATGGTCTCATGGTTAAACTGTTGTGTTTTTGTTATGGCCAAATTAGTTTAATGTCTAAAAAAAAAAAAAAAACAAGTACACACTGACATTTTAGAAGCTTAAACCACTGATTTGCCTGGATAAATAACACTGAATGATTCATAAATGATCATGAATGCAGCTGAATAATTTTAGATTTTGGGCTAATACATAATGGAAATATAAATGTTGTTATTTTTACAGAAATGTCGCTTTTTAGAAATGTATTGCCAGCTTGGAAATTTCCGAAATATGTGATTAAAATGTCAGATGCAGTAATTGATTCACAAAAAAACTCAGTGCGCATGGTTTAGCTTTAAAATAAAACCTTCTTTGCAGGAAAACTCACCAGGTACAGTATTTCTGTCTGTGTGATTTTTCATACTCCATTAGAATTTCCCGTCTTTTGCAGATTTTGGTGTGTAATGAGTGCAGCCCTCAGAGCACATATTTGTTTTCTGCGCTGAAGTGAAACGCAGACGCTCTCTGCAGTGTCGTTGGCCATCTGAACTCCAGAGCAGGCTTGATAAGAGGGTGATGCGGCAGACATTCCTCTGGCCCAGTTCGTCAGCAGACCCTATAGAAATGCACCAACAAGTGTGGGTCACACAGTGAATGTGACAGGATTTTAAACAGTACACAACTAAATATAGCAGGAACGCCACTATCAGAAAATGAGTTAGGAGTGTGGTGCTAGTCGTTTAGAAAGTCATTATTCTTATCATTGCTGTCTCTGAAATAATTTCAGGTCTCTCCATGCAATGAATACTGTATAATAAACTAAACATGTGAGAATGCAAACAAACTTTGGTAATCTACGCAGTCCCCAAGAAGTAGCCATCAGACGCCTCTAATGTGCAACTGTGCGGATGTGAAGTATTTCATTTTCCATATTCAGTAAGGCCTCCAGTATCTCTATCAGTCTGAAAATGCTCCATTTAGTTACTATCTGTTAGAGTGGGGAAGTGAGATGCCCTTATTCTGAGTCTATTAAACCTCAATTCTATCTCATCTTATCTACCTAATCTTTGTGTCTTATTGACCATGAAGTTTATCTTTAATCTCCCTTTACCCTTATTATCGCACAACACTGTAGGTCTATTTTCTATGGTGCAAAAGTGTTGCTGTATTTGCCGGCAACAAGGAAGAATCATTTAGTTGTACACACAGTTCTTATTCAGCTGTGTAATGGAATGTGTACAGAGTGTGTGTATAGAAATGTATTTCCCGCTTTCTTTCACACTGTCTTCAATTGCCTTGGCAGGAGCTTTTAACGCCAGTCATACAATCTCCCCTTGATACTGCGATATTTATCTTTCAGTATCATCTTAAGCGATGGTAGACTCATCGAGTCACTTCACGCCTCACTTCACTCCTCAGCGAATCAGCAGAAGGCATCAGATAAGATCATAAAACTGTATCCTAATTTAAAAGCTCCACTCTGCCTCTGCTGTGTCTATTAGAGATCTGTGTGCTAATTCTTTTCATGTCCGGGGCTCCTGCAGATGTAGGCTTCTACAAAGGAGTAATTTATAAGACTAATGAAAAGAGCAAGCAGTTTGTGGACATCAGGGGGGTCTTTTATGAGGCTCAGTGCGGGAAGAAAGAGAAACAGGAGAGGCACACCAGCCCCACTTTCTGAACTGAAATTATTGCTTTATTAAAGCTGAGGGGCTCCTGCTACAATAGAACAAACACATTGAAAGGTGTCGAGAGGATATCAGCGTCTCTGTTTGAGCTCCAGGATGATGCACAAGAGGCTGCATCATGTGTGACAGGCAGAAAAGGAGACAGCATCCACATCTAGCATGCACTGATGGCAGCACTTCTGATATGATTATTCACTCTGGGTTTAAATACAGCTCGAGTTGGAGATTTTATTCACAAAAATGACACACATTTGCTCGGAGTGTATTATTTTTAATACAAGCTAACCTTAAACTTAAAGTGTTCCATCAAGTCTTTGCTGTGGTAATTCATTTGCAGACAGTGCAGACATGTTTTGATGGGAAGGAGAGGCGTGCAAGATGCACATTATCTTAATAACATTCAAATGCCGGGTGAGATGTTTTTCAGAACTAATACAATTCAGGTAGCAGTACAGTAATTCCATCAACGGCCTTGATTGAAGCAAAATAGTAATATGCAAATACCAAAAGAGATGTACAGCTACAAGCAAAACTCTGAAATCATTTAGATTTAAAGAAATAATATTTCACAGAGGGGGGAAAAATTAATCACACGGAAAAGTGTCTCCTTTAAGATTGCACTGGTGTATTACCCGGAGGCATGGAATGTAAATGGAAAATCAACATTGTACCCTGTGATAAGGCTAACAAATTAATAAAAGTATTTTCTTTCCTCCTCCCATGCTGATGCCTGTATGAAAAGTCTGGAAAGGAACTTTTTCTTTTTTTCTACTTTTCCTCTGTGAGGTTTTGTTTTGCAGGTAGTGGGATTAACATCAACGCTCACCTTGGCTGCATGTCAGCTTGTTTTTCAGAAAGCATACAGCCTCAAAGGGCTTTTTCAATAGCTGTAATGGAAGGACAACATGAAATTTTATTGGTAAAAATAATGTCCTATATCGACATGGCCTTATCTTTGTCTGTGATGAATATCTGAACATACACGGTGCAGCGCTGAGCCGCACTTGGAGTCGCATCTGCATTTGTAGTATCTCGACAAAAGAAACAAGGAGAGGCAGATTTTTTAAATAAAGCCTGAAGGATGTGATGAAACTGCTGAACATCTCTCTTGTGCATATGTCTGTATATGTGTGTGTTCCCTTAGGTCCTCTGGAAGATGGCCTGGAGGAAGAGGAGGAGGAGTGTGTCTCCGAGGAGAACGAGCTCTTGGCCAAAGACGAGTTCTCGGTTGAGGAGAACTTCTCTGCTGAGTTTGAGACTGAGAACATAAGTTGTGAAGACATGGAGTACTTCTGCAACAAAGGTGAGGACCACATAGTTATTTTAGACTAAACTCCAAAGCTTTTCTTTTCTTTTTTTTTTTTTTGTCAGTGAGCGGTGTACAGTGCTCTTCTTAATACCTATTATGAGACAATATGTTAAGCAGCCCTCATGCCAAGCATAAAAAGTTTAACTCCTGCCAATGGCGTCTAATAAAATTCCTCAACATGTTCAAATCAGACCTGGCAGAGCTTGTATCCGCACCAGAATTTCTCCTGCATCACTGCAGAGAGTTGAAACTATCCATTTTGATATTTGATCCCTGCAATCCACCTAAGAGCAGTGGTTTGATCTGAGAGAGAGATGGCATCGGCAACACCGGCTTTCCCTCTGTGATAGCGCTGTGAAACTGTGCTACGCTACACCAATGCACTGGAGAGCGTAGCACTTCCCTTTGAGCCTGCGCTAAAGCTCTGTGAACACTCAGCAGCACCTGCTACTGCTCGGAGGTCCAGCACTATAAAGCGCCTAGCATCGCCAAATACGCCCGAGTCCTCTTTGAACTCCAATTCAATTAGATTGCTTCTTTGTATGTTTGTTTCATTTCGGTCACACCTTGCCATCACAGGAGCTAATTTGTGGTCTGCTCCAGGTTACAGTGTGAAGATGACAGAGTTGTCCCAC
>JAPQRQ010000009.1:29992667-30005652 GCA_037367365.1 Apogon talboti
AACAAAAGCAACTACTGCCTTTTGCTGTAGAACAAAAGAAAAACACTTGTCTTGTTTAGTTTGATTAATTCTTATAGGTCTGGAAAGGTATTTTTCTGCACGAGTAAGAATAACAATGCGGGTCAAAATCCTCAGGGTGATAAAGACCCCGAGGTCTCTGATCAACCTCTTATCATACTATCAATAATACATCATATTGAACAGGGAAACATACCATTAAATGCATAAATAAAGAAATCCTTCTCGGTGACAGCCAACATAATGGCTTTGAACCAACACCCATGACGCTAGTAGACCTCAGAGAGAAGCTCTGTGTGAATGAAGTCACATATCTAAGGAAATAACCTTGGTTTTCCCTTGCGATAAAAACCGAATGTTACCTCAAACAACTTCTTCAGTTCAGTCAATTTCACATTTATGGAGCTCCCCTTGTGAACGAACACGCTGACTCCACAGCCAAGATTTATACCCTATTGATACACCTGGTTCCATAATTGTAAGAAAGATACCTTTTTTATACACAGAATGGCATCTTTTTTACTGAAATTGTGAAATTTCACCTTGCTGTTTTACCCCCTCTTTTATTGTTGGCTATCTGTGAAGTTCAGCACAGGGTGTTGCCACAAGCTGTTCCCTTTATGCGTTCCAAGTGTTGTCTGATGACAAATGACTTCCTTAGTTAGCTCTGACAGTAAATTTACATGTCATTTCACATGTCTCATTTTCTAGTTGTAAAACACCTTTCTGTGAAGTCGTATTGCATGTTTTTTGTGGCTCAAACTGCTTGATTGTGAGGGTGTTGTTAGTATTTATGTATCAGACAGAACACATGAAGCACTACTGAATGTGAACGTATGCCCTGTTGTGAGCCGTTCTCCTTAAATAAAAAAATATATATAAAAGAGAAAAGCATTCTATCACAGAGCGAGGTTAGAGCAAAAGCTCAGGACTGCACAACAAGGACACAACATCACAAATAACAGACCTACCTTGACCCTCAAATAACCTTTCAGTGAGTATTCTGACACTGGAGCAGTCAGACATTTGGTAACAAAACAGAAAGTGGCAGAATTAATTATGGTACTTTTTTGTGTAACACAGAAGTAATCAGAATCTCCAGCAACAGTAGAGCAAGATCTCCTTGGCTGTTTCGCCACAGCTGCCAGTGCCCAGAATGGTAAATGTGGAATTTTAATGCACAGTTGAGGCTGGAGAATATGGGGAAATGCTAATTTGTGGTGCGATAAGATGAATCGAGTCATCCCTTTAGCCCCATTTGACTCAGTGCAGGAAATTAATCATTAATGTTTGTTAAGTATGACAATCTAACTGGGCCAGATCTACATGCTCAGAGACTGAGGCAGAGTGAGATAAAGACCCAGGCTGCAGACAGGGAGGAAAACTGCCAGATTCTGTAATGATGGGAATTTATTGGCATTTAAAGAGACAGTGGCAAAGCATTTCACTAATAGCCTCCCTCCATTGGAGTACTCTGCCTGCCACAAATTGCATGCAATTCAAACCTATTTTTCAGATAGCAGAGAAGTCTTACAGCTATGCTTGACTTTGGAGAAAAAGGTTGCTTCCTGGAATTGACTTTATCTGTTGCAGCATAATCTGCATCAACAACCAAATATGCAATATCAACTGACTAGCATTACCGCTGCTGGGGGGATGACGGGCATTCCCGCTAATATTGCTTTCTGAAAATCATTGCCGAGCTCCAACACTAGCAAGATTGTGATGGGTTTAAAAAGTGGCAGTGGGTTCAAGTCATCGAGCCCGGAATTCAGTAACATATAGAACTGTGCAATCCTATACGAAGACTTAAAATACTTATACTCAATTTTGCAGAAATTGCGACCTGTCTGTAGACTCAGTGGCCAGGATTAGAGTGCCCTGAGCTCCTTAAAGTCACACACAAGAGATTGACATTTTCAAGGGCTTCCTTGGCAGAGACAATGCTAAAAGGGAGAGAAAAAGCCAATATGACTTTGTTGCTACCTTGCTCGAGGAATTGTTTGTGTAAATCGCCTATAAGCTTATTGACCTGAATGTGTGGCACGCTGCGTGTGACTGCGATTTGGCTAGAGAGCTGTCCTTTGATAGAGCAGCGATAGGGCTGATTTTAACAGCTCACTGGCTCCTCTCGCATGCCCGCCAACCCTGCACCCAGCAGGCCACCTCGCTCCCCAGCACCCCCACCCCCCATCCACGTCCCTTCTGTTCAGCCCTCTCTCACTCAGCCTTAAGTATCTCCATTTGATTGCACAGGGAAAGAAACCCAAGCCAGATGTAAATTATGATCTGGGTGATAATGCAGAGTATGATCATTGACAATGGGTCTCCCTTGATAAGATTGCAGAGGGTTTCAACTCAAATGATGAAACAAGGCAGTGTCTCTATTACTTAGAGCAGATCTCTGTGAAGGAAATGGGGCGCCTCAGTCAATCTACTTCTACATAAGAAAGGTCAAAATCCCTATGTTGTCTGAAATCATAAAGAAAAATGTCACATTCCTCTATATTCCAGGTTTTAGCGCACTGTACAGGGAGCAAAAGAGTGCTGCTACAGCACTTCTTCCTCTGCTCAGCTTTTTCCTAGTGACATTTGTGCAGGAAACTTCATCAAAGCCCTGTGACATTGTTCCCTGTGAGGTTGCCTGGGCGATTGTGTTTAAAATGCATTGCAAACTGTGTTAGATAGAAGGCAGAAAATCCTTAATCACTGCTTAATTAAGGAATCATCTTGTAGCTTCATTTCCCGGGCTGTAATTAAACACTTCCAATACGTTTCGTTACAGGGCTTAACATGTTCGCCTGAGATCAAGGTAGTGCCTTTAATGTTATCTCGCCAGCTTTTTTTAAACTCCGCTCCATTGGAAGGAACTGTTGATATACGCCTTTGTTATCCTCGTCATAATACGAGCCTAGTATGCTAAAGAGGTTCTCCAAGCCCAACAATAAATAGTGGGGGAATTTATTTGAGTGGGCTCCCTGATAATATACTGGGAGAGGGAAGGAGTAGGGGGAGAAATCTCCACCCAGGCAGACACTTGCATAAGCAAAACTGGGTCATAATGACCTCATGTACTGTAACTAGGACATTTCTGCAGACTTCCCTTCGGTATCACTTCATTCTTCGTATACATCTCCTCTTTCAGTGCGAGGCAGAAAGCTGACATCCTTTTGGCAATGTTTGCTACCTTCTTTGAAGTGAGCCATGTCAAAAAAAAGCTAAACAAGCATGGTGTGTGTGCTTGATCTGGAGATTAACCTAACTGAGGACGGACGGCGCTGAAGTGAAGTAGTGTGTGTCCCGTGGCAGTTGTCACTGCAAGTGATAACTAACACTCTGAAATGCTTTTTGGAAGCTCTGGGGGGAAAAATCAGATAGAGCTGTGGTAAACAACCACATGGCAACAACATATAAGTTTAAGCCCTTTTGTGTTTGTTGATAGATATGATTTTTCTTACTGTATATATGAGCCTCGTCCTTAATTTATTGTCTTTGTCATCCCAATATATTCACATTTAAAACCCACACATCCATCCCTTCTTCGTTGTTGAGTGTATGAAGTGTAGTAATCCATTGTGGTAATCCAGGCCTGTCCTTGACCGTTCACTATTGGGTTTAACACATCAAAGGGATGAAAACGATATGGTGACAAAAGTGAGAGAAATGTTCTTCTGCAAACTATAAACTACCCCTACATGCCCCGAGCAGGTTTGCTCTTTTTTTTTTCCTGAGTTTGGAGAGACTCTGTACAACCACTGTGTCAGCCACATTGGATTTATTTAGAGCACCACACTAGGGGCACCTACTAAGCACTGATTTATGTGCCTATAAACTTTGTGTACAAACTGTGCTTACTGTATGCATGCAGAAATAGTTTATTTTTTTTACAGTTGGTACATCTAAGGCTACCCGACAAGCTGTCAGATCAGTGTTAACTCTGCATAGATGAAGTTGGAGTCTGTTTAACAGGGTCTTTAAGCATTGACATCCTGGAGAGAGATACCCAAATATCCCTTAGCATGGTCTGTGTGAGCCCCAGACTGTAAATCAGCCCTACATCCTATAACACACATTCTAGCTCGCTCCACAATAGATCAAACGGTAATAAATAGCCACCTCTCTCCCACACATTGCTTTCCTTCCTGTTTCACGGGGCTTCCTCCTGTTCCTGCAAGCACTCTTGGGAACTCCTTTTACATAAAAGTGCACAGCTGGACCTGGCGAGCTCAAAGCAAATGTACATATACAGTACAACATACACACAAAAACACAGCCACACACAAGGACAATAGCTTACATGGGATTAGAATGTGGTAAAGACGCTCAAAAGGAAAGAGTTTTGAAAGTAAAATAATTTTTGCTGGGATAATATCCAAAGTCCAGAAGAATATACCCTTTGGAAGGGCAGTGCAGTTCATAATGCAGTGCTTAATTAAATTAAGTGTCTGAACATTAAATTTGGATTGAGTGCTGCTCAGTATGTATCTTGTGGTTTGTAAAACCTCTTTTTTTTCTGCCTTGCAGGAGAGGAGGATGGCAACCGAGAAGCAGGGGAGTCGGAGATGGACACGTCGGGCGACAAGACCAGGAATGCTGCAGTGGGTCCGGACGAATGGGACGGTCCAAGTAAGTAAAGCCTCGACTATGACCTCGGACGCATGAGTCTGTTACTACACTATATGTTAACATAGGTAAAAAACTAGAGTTTGAGTAATTCTGTGGTATATTACTCCACAACAAAACAATAGTGGAATATTGATAGAGTTTCCAGTAGCAGAGACATGTTATACTGTATACCAATTACAGATGGACTGTGTGTAATGTAAACTAATTTTACGTACATACCCCATTCAGTCAAAAGAACATTAAATTACCAACAACTGCTTGCTTAAAAGCAGGCTTATCATTTCCTTTTTGAAAGACTCCTGTAATGCAATGCAGATTTAGCTTTTTAAAGAGTTTACAACATTTTTTTTTATCTTGTTTAGACCCTTTTA
Source organism: Apogon talboti (assembly GCA_037367365.1). Lineage (NCBI taxonomy): Eukaryota > Metazoa > Chordata > Actinopteri > Kurtiformes > Apogonidae > Apogon > Apogon talboti. The sequence goes on from JAPQRQ010000009.1 coordinate 29,997,683, forward strand.
TGAAAAGTAACTTCATCAAAGTGATGGATAATACATTGAACAAGATAGTTGCACAGCAATTACTGCTCAGCAATAGTCTGCACCCACACTGCTGAACACACAAAATATGATTCCTTTTAATGCATAAAATGACCTTAAGAATTTATTGCAGGTACATGCATTTGTCAAAAAAAGGAAAAAGAAGAGAGAGAGGGAGAAAAAAGTGGATTTGGGCAAGTTGTGCTTGCTAGCTCGAAGCCCCCCGGGGTGTGTATTTTATACTGACAGTGAATCAGTGTTATCGCACCTATCAGATAATGCATTTATCATTAAATTTCACATTTGCATTTAAATCTGGGGAAGGAAATGAGCATTGCTGGCTAAAGATAAGAGCGCTGGGACGACAGTAATAAACCATCACTGTGATCAGTCAGGAGACAGGGCTGAGGGGGTCAGCTCAGAACTATGGGGGCCATGACAAAAAGAAGGCATCACATGCGGAAAAAGGCCCTTTTTGGCGAGAAAATGCTGAGCTTAAAAATACCGCTTTGAAAAGGAGGGATGGATGTAGCATGACTAGATGTATGACTGACTGTAATTATGCTTCCGCTTCTACTTAGCCATCAGAATGAGAATTAGAGGCTCAGAAACACACTGCTGGACTGGCAGAGGGAGAGAGGAGCGAGTGTGTATGAGGGAAGCAGTGGATGGCTGAACTGCAGAAGAGGTGATGTGAGACACGATGCCCATTTCATGTTTTACTAAACCACAGCCTGAGTGCTTTGGAGTTATCAAGTGACATCCACTTTGAAGACTTCAACGCTCTGTCCTAATCTCTGCTGCATTACATACTGAAAAATAGCACCGAGCACATGGTTGCATCCACCTCGGAGAAACACGCCGTCACATACCTGGTGAATGGGATCGCACTTCCTGTTTGGATCTACTTAGACATCCAAAACACAAAACAAAACACGGTTCATCAGCAACATGTTGGCGCAGTTTAAGTTTCTTAAAATCTCTATGATATACCAACCAATTAGTGAGTGACTTCCACTGAAGCGTTCGTGCCCCTCCTCTGTTTTCTCAATGGGCAGCGAAGAGTGGGCAGAAATTAATCTTGGCGCATAATAATGCCATTCACTCTCCAATCATGGCTGCCATGAAAGGTCATTTCCCTTTTTAATTTTTCCTATTGTGCTCAAAAAGTCAGATGGGCATGTTATAATTTGAATAAAGGGAATCAGACAATCAGATAACATTTGAAATGACATGACTTCCTGTTCAAAGCGATTAAAAGCAAATTTATTTAGTTTGAAACTGTCTCCCCTTTAATCTCTTTGTAAATGTTCAGATAGTTGAGCATTCAGAAGTTCTTTGTTATTCTTTGGCTTAAGTTTAAGCAGGTGTGATTATGATCACCAACAGATAATTTTTAATCACTGCGCGTGTGCATCTGAATGGGATGTGTAATGGCCGTTACATAAAAAGAGAGTGAAGCCTTTTAATGAGGTGGGCTAACTCGGAACATGCCCACCTGCTTTGGTGATTCTATTGAAGCACCTCCATACCGTTTCCCTTTTGCTGAGTAACAACAAAAGCCTTTACAGTCTACATCCTGTAATTGAACTTTTTTTGTCCCTGCATTTCATCTCCACTTTAGTAACTCATGTCAAGTGCTGTCCACGATTGCCCCCTGTTCTCTGATTGTCTTTCTGCGCAGAACAGCAGAGAACCGTACAGAATGACTCACTATTAATCTGATAGCTGGCTCTTCTCTGTGGCTCTGAGTGCTGGGTCTCTGATGTGGAACACCCAGCGAGTTCCCTTTCTCTCCTCTCGTCTCTACGAGTATGTCCTTAAGCAAATCTACGCACTGATCTTCTGTCTCATGTTCATTTCTCGTCACGGATGTTTCGCAATCAGCCGCTGATTCGAGAGATAGCGTTGCATGCTATTCTGTTCATTTCCATGGACTAGCGGTGATATGAATCTGACTCCGGCTCAGTCACTCTCCTCTAGGCTAATTGGGAATGGTGTGTGTTAGCTAGCTAACTCTGCTAATGAACTTGTTCTGAGTCTTATCTAAATGATTCTCGTGTAAACCACACCCCCTTATGAAAGTCATAAAAATCCAGGGTTCGTTAAGAGCGCTGTAATTGTGATCACAGTCGTTTCTGCTAAAAGTGGTTAATCTGTAAAACAGCATTTTCTTCTGCATGGTATTTAGTTATACATATTTTAGTCTACTGGTATAAACTGACAGACCATTAAACAGAGATAAGAGGCAGATATTGATGTTTTAATATACCATTCACTACTACAACACCTGAAAATCTGCACATATCCCTTTGGCTTAGGATACAGTGAAGTGTGGCTAACTGCACAGTTGTTGTATCAGTAATGAACGAATACTACTTAATACTACTAAATCCACATGAGTATACCTACATATAATATATTTATGGCTACAGGAGGGTCTTAGTACATTTTCTTAATTTATTAATATATACAGAACACACCTGTTTTAAAGATTTGTCTTGGATAAATTTCTTAGTAAATATGTTGAATGGATACTTCCTTGACTTTGCACATTAGTTATTTACTGTATGTCCTAATAAAAAACAACCACAATGAGATGCATAATGAGTTATCCATCTATATATTTTGCCTGGATATATTACTCAGGAGGAGGCAGAACAAACCCTCCATTTATTTTACACCATGTTTCAAAGATTTAAGTCTTTACTAAATGAAAATATAATGCATAAAAGACAATGACAACATATCAAACATGAGAGATGCACACTACTAGCTGCTCTCATGTAATATTATTAGTAAAATAAAATATTCAAGTTTCATTTTGTGCTCAACCGACATAGTAACCAGCCGCCAGTTTGTCATTTTCTTCCGCTTCCAATGCCAATTGTGTCGTACCACCTGGCATATTACACTTTTCCATTTAGATTTACATTCCAATAAGGCACACAGCATTTCAGAGACACAGAAGGAGGAGGTGAGTGTGACAGAGAGGTAACAGAAGCGATATGATCACCTTGTCCACAAATCTCTTCTCTTGGCCGTCCCTGATGGCCGGCGTGGCCCAGCTTGCTCAGCTCGCCGTGCCAGCTGGGCGTCGGCCAGGCCGAGGCAGGGGTCAGCTGAAGGAGTGGCCATCTGAGAGCATATACCTGACGGCCGGACGCAGACGGAGCACGAGCAAAGAAAACCCTTAAGACAGGATCCATTTGCCGCCGCCCCCGCCCGTCCCCTTTAAAGACATCAAACATGCACACGCAGCTTCACTCAGATGTAAAAACTCTTGAGTCTCATTTTTGACTCCAGCCAACCCAGAAGGGTCTGCGGCGGATCCGTCGTCTTCCAGCCTCCAAAAAAAAACAAAACAAAAAAAAAAAACAATAACCATTTCAGGTTTAATGCACATATGTCATGCTAGGAGAATTGGAGGACCAGATGGCCACGATACTGTGGCAGGTGCCTCAACAAATGTTTGCGGTTGCCCGCGCTGCTATTTATATCATGGTGAAACACAGACACGCAAATATTTGCAAAAGGACAGTGGGCCCTTTTTGTTGTGAGTCAAAGTGATCACCAAAATAAACAGATGGGATTAAACCTTTTGGGCATCAGTCACCTGAACTTTGAAATTCCCTTAGTTCATCTAAAGAAACTTCTTGCTCTTGTGGAAAAATGGAAAAACAGAAATGAAGGTTACGTGCGCACACTTCAGTCTTCACTTAACCTTCAAATCAGTTTGTTTGAAGCCACTAAATATGCACTTCATTAGATTATTGTTTGTATTTTTTTCATATTATTCACAGGTTCTTTTTAACATTTTGCCCCCGATGAGCTAAAAGGGAAGTCGGCTCAGACTGCCGTACAGAAATGGAGAAAAACTTCCAGTGCGTAAATGCTTGCACAGCGCCCATCCACTTGAGTGCAGTTCAGTCAGGTTGCTCTCAGTAAACAAGGCATTTTCTAACTCGGCACCCAAGTCCATTATAAAGTCAGGGTGTCGTCAAGGAAGGAGGGGCGAGCTGAAATGAGGGAGAGAGACAAACGGAGCACCCAGATGCAGATTAGGCTGCAGAAGATGAGGGTGTAAAAGGGATTTAATGGTAGGATGGATTAGAGAAATCCTTGTAACAATGTTAAATAATTATGGTTCCAGCCGAGATCAAAGCGCCATTGATTGAACCCCTCAAGCCTTCAGCACACAGAGTCTTGGAAAGCAAAGATTGGTAAACTAGTGCTCAGACCACTCCGGCTGCTCCAGTTAAATTGGATTGGAAATATTAGGATATAGATGAATCCTTCAGGAGGCTTTCGCAAAGCTTTTGTCACCGGAAATGTAGCTTGGGAGCGGTATGAAAGGTTTGATAGTGTACTGTCTCGACAGAATCATAAGACGAGGGTGTCGCAGCTGTCTCTGCTGATACCTAAGCGTTTTAAGTAGACTTATAGACACACTTGACGGTTATATCAGCAAACTGAAAACTTTCAGTGCAGGCTTTCATTCAAGGTTTTATTTTTTTTCCCCCCCTTCCTCGTCTTGTAATCAAGAAATTTGGACGTGCATCATGGCAATTCTCTCTCAGAAAGGCTGGTTTTATCTCACTCCTCCAGGGGTTTATTCAAAGTCTTCTGTCAAGTCTCACAAAACATGAATGACACTGAGATTTCTGATACTGATGATGAAAGTCCATCATCAGCTTCTCTGTGAGTTCTGGGCCCTGAGTGATGTAAAATTAAATTGCAATCAAAGGGCTTCGTGTAAACATTGTCTGTCTTTTCGCAAATATATTTATTTCTTAAGAGATTGTTGACGAAGGCTTTAAACGGCGTGCATCACCTGTACACCGAGAAAACACCTTCCCCCACAGCCACACACACACACACACACACAAATGTACAATGTGTGATTATAATGATGAAATATGCAACAAGAGATTAGACAAATCACTGTACTCCTATGCTGCATCGCCTTGATGCAAATTTAGTCACTGATCCGCTATACTAAGAGGCTTTATGGAGGAACTTCATGGTTGTTAGTTATATAATCTAAAATAGGGCAAAATGCAATCACTGTTCTTATCATCTGAGGAAGATGTCACTATATTCAGTTCTAGTTTTGTATGGATACGTGGGATGTGGCACACTGAGAATGCTCTTAATAAGATAATTCACTCCCAACATATTTGTGCACATTTCATCCGAATTTGTGTCCACTCACAATGGCACGCTTTTACTGTGATTATTATTTCACCGAAAAAGTCCAAAAGAAACGAGAACTGCGGCGAAATACGAAGCTGACTCAAAACGGCGGTCGGCGGTGGCGTTCCTGCCCCCGGGGACTTGACACCCCAACGCGTCTTTCTTTAGCTCTCTGAATGTGTTTGTTCTGCAATGCTTACCCTCCCAGGCGCTGTAGCTGCATACGTTTTTCTAAGAGGTATCATTGTAATTGGCTGAATATTTGATGTGTGTATTTAGCATTAACATGGAGACCCTCGTACACGCTGCGCTGGGGGGTATAATACTGGGTAAACTGGATTGCTCAACTGTAACTCACTCACATGTGGAAATTTTCCTTTCTTTGGCCTTTTTTAATAAAATTTGTGAATATGTTTAAGTGATTTGGTTTGTATTTCTTCCGCATGATTTTTTTTTTTTTTTAATCTGGATGCCAGAGTTTCATATGCATGTGAACAAGACATTTTACATGTTTCACATTATTCCTCCATAGAACTCACTCCCATCTTATTTCTATCTCTATTAACCCCCTCCCACACACACACACACACACACACACACACACACAGTAAACTGATACCAATGTCAGAACGTCGTCTGTGAAGTCCTGTCACTGCTACAAACACCTGGGCCCATCTCGGCCCGCTGGTCACGTCATTTCCTCCTGGTTTTTTTTTTGTACAGAGGTGGCGGGGGGTGGGTCCCACTTGTCAAGTGAATTAAAATACCAAATAATAGTTATAATAATGATAATAAAAAGTTAATAAAAATGGCATGTTCTTCCCTGATTGTGTGAGTGTTGTGGTATTCAATTATGCAATTTTCATTGGCATATTAATCATCTTTTCAACAAACAAGCCGCCGTTAATTAAAGCAAAGCATGGATAAAGACGTGTTGCCGGATCATCACTCCGTTTATCACCGCGCACAGACCCGCAGTTAAGTAAATTCAGGCTGTGAGATGAATTTCAATGGTCTCTCAGTTTCTTCCGTTGTCTTGTTTGTGTGTGTTGGTGTGTGTGCATCATGTTCGGAGGTGGGGTTAGTGACGTTTCATATCGATGTGTGTGTGGAAAATTGAATTTTTGTAATTTTTTTTTTAAGGCATTTAAGCATTTAACTAGCAGGTGAGAACGTCTCTAATTGTTTGATACAGACCTCCCATTCAATTAGCAGCTCTTTTTTTTTTATTCTTTTTTCCCTGCATAGATGTGACTGTAGAATGCTCCCTGATTATGACGTCCTCTTGCTCAGATTAGTCAGAATGATTCAAGTTGCAAGAATGTAGGTTTTCCTCGTGCCTCTCAGTGGACGCAGTGAGTGTGCAGAGGAGGCCAAGGGAGTTGTATGACATCCATGTACATACAGGACAGAGCTGCCCATACTCCTTGTCTCCTTTCTTTGGCCTTTTGTGCCTCGCTCATTGGTGGAAAAGGATGGAGATTATTCAGGATTTGGTCAGATATGGGCTTCTCTAATCATAGCTCACTGCCTCTACTGTCATTCAGTCACTAAATAGAAGTGGAAAAATGTCTTGGCGATGGCAGCCATGCAAGTACTAGACTTCTGCAAGCGGAAAAAGAACTCGAGGCATCTGTAGACTTGTCGCTCGTCCCTGTCCCTCATTGTGAAGCAACTTTATCAGTACCAGCCGCTCACCCACTTGCTAAACTGGAGGGCCAGTTGCCTCTTAACTTAAACATAAGATCTTTGTGGTTTGAAGCACTCGGCTGCTCTGCGCCCAGTGTGGATCTGAAAGGCAAACACGACTCCAGTGTCGCCGTCGCCCATCACAAAATCACACCTCATGGAAAACTTGTTTCTGCTGTGTTAGCTCGAATCTAAATGCACTCAAACAGACTGTTGCACTGGAGCAAGATTCACCCTCCCCACCTCCAAACCCCATCACAAGAAGAAAAAAAAAAGAGGGAGATGAGGGAGAAAGAAAGAAAGGGAGAGAGAGAGAGAGGGGGGAGACAGAGGGAGGAAGAGGGCGAGTGGGAGAGAGATGGAGATGGAGAAAGAGGAGGAGGAGTGAGAGAGAGAGGGGGAGAGAAAAGTCAAAAACCTCCACATAACAATGCCGGAGAAAAATCAGAACATTTTCCACCGAAAGATGGGCCATTTCCAAATCCTTGTGCCCTATCAGACAAATTAAAGTAAATCAAGCATGAAATGAAGCAGAAGAGCCCGGAGATAAGGCTCCTTTAAGTCGTTTACAGATTAGGACAGAGAGAGAGAGAGAGAGAGGTGCATCTGGTCTCTGGCAGTGAAGGAGGCTAGTTTCTCATTTCACAATAGCAGCCTGTGTATAGGATTACTCTCCCCTGTCACCAACATGAGGAGCAGTGGGGGAATACACGTCCACAAAATGTGTCTAAATATGTCCCCTCAGAAATGTTTTCAACCAAAAATCTCTCAGTGTTGACCAGATGTGATACGCGATAAACCAACGCGCTACACAAAGCGTCTGACCCGGCGTATCATTCTGCGTTTGCTATTTTAGTCGCCTCTTCACCTTTTCTTTTGCTCAAGTGGCTTCATCACTGTGAGGCTTAAAATTCAAATGAATTCAGGATTGGTCGAGCCGCGTCACGTGACTGTATGGCTGTCAGCTCCTATGCGCATGTTAAGCATGCCTCAGATCAGGTTCGGAGGGGGCGGGCAGGGGAGGTAGTGGAGGAGGATGGGATGGATGGGCTGTTGGGGAGCGTGTC
>JAPQRQ010000009.1:30009801-30028703 GCA_037367365.1 Apogon talboti
TATATATATATATATATATATATATAGCGCCGCACACTGGCAAACTCCACTGCCAAACTGATCAAACACAGACAGTAAATTGTGTCTGTTGATATTCTTATTCCTTCTCCTGGCATCTTCTTATCCCACCCTGGCAGCAGATGAGAGAAAGAAGACCTCTGTAATTTAAGTCATCCTCCATTTCACATTTCAAATTAGCCTCACAATAAAGTCTTCTATCTGCTAACCTGAAAATCTCACACCCCTGTCAAAGGAGCAGAGCAGACCGGCCGATTGTTGCTAGGACGACTATCTGAAATGGGAATCAGATTAACCCTTTCTTAGATCTCCAGACTGGAGCCATCTCTTATTCAGCAGCGAGAGGCCTCTCCGTTGTCCCTCTGAGCCTCTGGGAATTCACGATATTCCAGCTGCTCTTAATGGAGCCAACAGGGACAAAATACCACATTAACAAAACACCTCCTTCGGTGCAAGAAATCGCTTCAGATTTGTTGTACATTTTTGCAGTAATTGTTATTGTGACAGAGATGTTTTAAATGTTATGATTAATATGTATTACTTGCGATTTAATTGTCAGTTTTTACTCTTTTCCGAGCCTCCTTTTCATTGCAAACTGAGCAGCAACAACCCATGACAATGTCTCAGCGGAGATTTACATAATGCATCTATAGTGACAATAGTAGCCTATGTGCTTTGTAAGCATGCAGCCTGAACCAGCCGTCACAAAGACAAAGAAAAGCAGAGAAGCAACCGCACACGACATATTTAGGATTAAGGCACTGTGGCTTCATTGCAGAGGGGAGCGTCTGGAAAATGTAAATCAAAACATTTGTACGACCAGATCAGCTGGCCTAAGTGGCTGGGGCCAGAAGAAATGCAGATTGACAGGCAGAAAATTATGATTTCCCCGCAGCAAAGGGAGCATATGATGAACTGGCTCATAAAAACAAACTCCTCTTCGAAGTAACAATCAGGCGAGCGGGGGATGTGACGTACGGGAAGCTCTTTCCTGTCCAAACGTACACACTATTAAATATGCTGACCCCTAATGGATAGTTAAGTATATTCACGGTTGTCCACATGCACGTTTACAAAAAAACAAATCCAAACTTTTGGCATAATTTGAAATGGAACAAGGCAAAAATAGTAAAAATGACAGAATTTCCACTTTGAACTGGATATTTAAATAAACAGATATTTTAAAAATCAGGTAAATATTTGTTGCATTTATATAGATGCAGCATTTAATATCAGTTTACAGACTATCATCCTTGTCAGAGCCCATAAAACCCCCTCTGGCCTTCCTCTCTATGTAGTGTGTTATGGTTTATCCACCCTCTGCCTTCACTCCAGTGGTTTCAATACTCTCCTGGTATTTTTTTTTTTTTTTTTTTCATTCCTGAGCTCTGTTACCGTTGCTCGTGTAAGAGATACAGTGACCAAAACAGTGTAGTCAGCGAGGAAGTGATTACAAACTGATGCTCCAAATTCGCTATAAAATGAAAATCAATATTTCCACAAGTTGCTGCAACATAAAAGATAACCTTCATTGATTTTTCTAGACTTAGGCCTCTGTGATAAAATCTAATATAAATTTTCAGCCACACGGATTTGGATCAGAGCGGAGCAGGGGCTGAACGATAAGTTCCGTGCACATCTCTCAGAGTTGGATTTTTTTCCCTCCCCTTTCCTTCTTCCAAGGCAGGGCTGTACTATTTATAATTGGCCCTGTGTGAGCAAAAGCTTCTATCAGGAATCTGTTCTAATTTTTATTACTGAGAAGCTAAAGCCTGTTCCAGATAATTTGGAAATTTCAGGGGAATTGTGATAGAGCTGATGGCACAGCCGGACTGACTCCAGAAAGGAGCTAACCTGTAATAGCCTCTGTGGCTGCGCTGATTAAATGTTGCCATAGATGAAAGACCTGCCATCACCGCAATAAATTAACCAATCACACAAATCCCAAGTCGCTACTAATCCCTCCTTGATACCATGATCCTCTGATCAGCTGAAGGAGGTGAAGAAGAAAGTGGCTTGTGACACTCAGCCTTCTTCTAACTCCCTGCTTTCCTGTGTAAACAACAAGCTAATGATATCACCGCTGACCATTTCACCACCACTGGCTACTCTTAACCCGCTTCATGGTCAGGGCAGGTGAAATCGATACGAACCTTGGTGGGAATGATTATTTTCCTCATCGCTTTTTTCCCCCTCCACCAAGGTCACTGACTGGCACTGTATCCGTCTTGATCCCACAGCTGCAGGATTTAGACAACTGAGAGATCAAAACCACTCCGTCTGAATATCTGGAGACGTTCATTGGCTTTATGCGCGCCGCTTTCAACACCCACTCGGTATGTAGTAGTGCCATTTTGAAACAAAAACACCAGCCTAAATATCACAGTCAAATAATATTATAAACATCTACAGAAAAATACCCGTTTCCCCCTGTTTTTCTCATTAATAGATTCAGTTCATCAGTGTTTTTTTTTTCAATTAATTCCTGAATGATGATAAATACATTTGACTCTGTGTTCTCTATATTCATTTGACCCCGTGTTAACATCCTGCCAGCATGTCTCAAACAATTTTAATTTGCCGTGTCCTTTTCAGGCGATGCTAGCAGTATAAATATAACAAAAAACAAGCTTATGTATGGGTTATGTCAAGTTTATATGTTCTCTGTTTCTAACATGGGAGTGGGGATAAAGGATTTGTACCTGTTTTACCAGTCAGTTTACAGCAGACAGCACACTCACACCTTGATAACGTCCATTGCAATTAGTTGTTCAGTGCGATGAAACAAATTGCATGTGGTCAACTGGAAATTTCATTAAGGGAGATTTTCCTCTAGCCCTCGTTATCGCTCTGCGTATTAATATTTTCTTACCCTCAAGGATGGATGGGTTGCAAGGGTCTTTTTGTTGAATAAACGGCCAAAGCCAACCTCAGAGCCTGTGTCTCCCACAATCCTCGCTGGGAAAAGCTGTGTATATGCTTAGTTGGGTTCTGCATATTTTTCACTGCACCTTGAAATAAGATTCTCTGTCAACATCCTACATAAAGTGGGAAATACCTCCATTTCTCAAGTCTGCTTTTGTGTCATTTTCTCCTCTTCTAAATGGCTATGGTTACATCTGCTGAAATGAAAAGATACCTACATACTGCTTTCATTCCTTTCTCTCTCCCCCCTCTCTTCCTCTCTCTAAGGCTATAGCATCTGCTATTGGGAGACTAAATAACAGAAATATGCAGGAATTGCACACTAATTCCCTTTAGAGATAGATCTTGGCTGCTGCCCTGTCATAAATCAGAGAATTTCGATATGAAATGAGGCAAGCTGCTCTAATCATTTCTGCATTTCAAATTGGATCACTGGCTCAATCGCTTGGCTTTTAAACTGCTTGCCTAAGAGCAAATGTGAGGTGGGAGATAATTCAGCTGAAATCTCTGCCTGCTCTGTGCAGCAGTTAGTTTACTGCTTGAGTGCAAGAGAATGCTTTTTTCTTCCCTTAGCCCATCTTTCTCTTTTCAACTTTGTTAAATTGACTTTTCATTTTAAAATCGATTAAATTGAGAGAGTCACTGCTGTTCCCGGAATCTTTAAAGGGACACCCATCACTGTGCGCATGTGCCTTTATTTGGCTGCTGCTATCATGGCGGCGCTATGGGGAATAAATATTTTCTCATTTAAATCACCTTTTATCCTGCTGACTGGACTGTAAGCATCAAAGTTCATGTGTTGCATTAGCTATTACTTATTTCACTCCATTGAAATGCTCACAGTGGTCGTATTTATATTGACTATGGGTCTTTGCATGATTACCGTATGTTCAGCTACTTGTTAAAGTCATAACTGAGTGGGGTGAATTATTAACTGCTCATCTAGAAATTATTTTGTTATAGTTCTAAACACTGAAAAGGCTTACTAAATCAGGGAGGAGAAGTGTGAAGAATAGAGATTTAGAAGGAGAGTGGGGGACTCTATCCATACTCCTTTCTTCAGGACCTTCAGGCACATTGAGGTGCTCCAACTCTAAAGCCAAACAGTTTAGTGTAAGCTGTACCTGCCCTGAAGACAAGCAACCCTGTTTCCCCCATCCCCACCTCCTTTCCTTCCCCTCCTGTCACACTCCCATTTTTTTTTTTCATCTTTCCTTCCCTTTAATATTTTTACATCACCTACCGATTCAGTCCGGACTCATCCGCCGTCCCCAGCCCTTCAGCGTCGCGCTACAATGTCCCCAAGTTTCTTTGTGATGGAGAATGTTTAATTCAACTTCACAAGTACATGTGTATCTACCACCGTAACTTTGTATAATGTGTATGTCCCTGGAACTATTTGAAGTTGTAAACAAGAGGAGGCTGAATATGTAATGCATGTGCTCCAGGACTTAATCATGTCTCGGAGCTATAGTGCAAACGTATACTTCTTGTGTTTGGCTTTGGTCAGGGGACAGAGCAGCACCTCGCTTCACTACTCACTGTTTGAATTACTTGAAATTTCCTATTTGAATTCAATTGGGAAGGACTTGTTTGATCTTTTGCATGTAAGTTAGGGGCCGACTCCCGGAGCAGCAAGAAGCTGTGTGAGAGAACATAATAGGGAACCCGGAGCCAGTAATGTTCACCTGTATGGATATTACCACGGCCCTCGGGGTCAAGGTGGCAGGTGGCATATTCTCTGGACAGATCCACTCTTTCTCTGTCGGGAATAAACATGTGGAAGGGGGGATTTCTTCAAAGAGAAAGAAAGGGAACTCAGGAGTCAATCAGTCAATGGGGTCACAACAAATCCGTGCTCTCATAACCACACGTGGAAGACTAGGATCAGTCAGAGGCAGTAAATAAAGACAAACAATAAAATAGCAGGCATGATGCTTGAATAAAGCCCCTGACTTTAGATAAACCTCTGTGCTCCCCTTTAGGTATTGGATTTTAATATTCTTTTGAACTCCTCTCTCTTCTCTGGTGGAGTCATAAATTTCATGATGCATTAGAAAAGCATCTACTGTATGTGATTTTATATTTCAGGAGGCTCGCCGAGCACGCAACGTCTCATCTCCCAATTCATAAAACGAGCTCTATCCACATCTAGGTGTCTGATAACAATAAACACAGTACAAAGTACGACAAATTAAAAATCACTGGCGACTAAGAACAAAGAGAAGAAACACATAAAACGCAGCACCAATGTAACTTTGTTGTAATGAGGAACAAACTGAACAAAGCGGCTGTGATTTGCATACCACCTGATCATCTACATATGCCGTGGTGTGCAATAGTTTGATCCTTGCGTGCACTTCAGAGAAATGGGGTCTTGCTAAATCCACCGTAAAAGACCAACAATATTTACACCAAGTTAAGTAAATAAGATAAAGATGGTGAACTTGCCCCTCACTAAATGCATTAGACGTGAACCCTCTTATCAGAGTCTCAGCACACGGACCGTTAAAAGATGGGATTCCCAAGCTGGAAATGGTCTTTGTTACCCAATTAGTTTGCTGATGACCCCGAAGTATAATATTCCTGCTTTGACAGCCTCATACACATCCGTCTAATGAGGCAATGCTGGACCACCATGGAGCGAATGGACACTGTCCAGACCTTCATCTCCTCAAGCACCTATCAGCTTATCTTCAAGGCTAACCTTTTTTTTTGTCAGAAGACAGAATTTTTCTGCTTGGTTGTTCATCCGTCCAGAGTCATTTTGACAGGGCTTTGTCTTTGGCAGGACCCGAGCCAACTAGGCTGAGGATCAGAGGGCTAAGGCCAGGACAGGGGACAGTGAGGACTTATCGAGGTCTACCAGCAGGGGTTTACCTCCCTGTAGGGTGGCTGTTCTTCTTTTTCTGAAGGAGGTGAAGCAAGCAAAGCCTCCATGTTCCTCCACCTCCCTCTCCAAGTGGGAAAGAGAAGAGAAACAGAACAGGATTTCAAAGACAGACAAAGCATTTTACATCACTTTTCTGTAAATAAAATATTAGAGTCAAGATAAAAGCTGCTGAGCTAGTCTCATTCTGTCACTGTTAAACAAGCCGGAGAACCTTAACTTGAGATCTTTAAGCATCTTTGAACAAGATTGTGGGAACGGTCAGCCATTTACCACTTCCATCCAAGCAAAGTCTGAGCTCACTTTGTGCTGAGATGCCAAGAGGACTATCAGAGGCTCGCAAATGGAAACAATCGAGGATTTTATCTCCACCACTTCTCAAGAAAGTTGTGTCAACATATCACACTTACAGCCGTGACAATGACAGATGGCAAAGCAGCTGGCACCGCTCAACTTTGTTTCACTTTTCTTTCTATCTGCTTCTTCTTCTTCTTCTTCTCCTCCTTCTTCCTCAAGCGCCTTTTGCTGCAGTAGAGGTCTGTTGTGTATTGAAGTGTTGGATAATCATTCATTTGGGAAGACATATTGCATACTGTAAAACAAGGCGGTATGTGTGAAGCCAGGGAGTTCTGAGCTTGACTATTGTTGCTTGTCTGACTAACATTCTGTAAAGACTGGAACCTATCTCTGCTTATTTGTTGACTCCTTCAAAGCAAAGAATATCACAGCTAAAGGAGCATCTCGCCAAATCTGCTGCAAGCAGTCATTCACATTCACATAAAACTCTTTAGATAAGTGTGTAAGTGATAGTGTGTGACTTAAGTATTTTGCTATCCCATATGGAACATTTGTTCATGAATGTTAATGCTCATATCAAGCTGCTTGTGCACGTTTATGACATACAGAAACCATACGCGTGCAGATACTACATCTCCTGAGTGTGACAGTTTGCTATCCAGACTGTGTCGCTCCCTGATGGGCCTATGGCAGACAGCAAACGCCCCGAGAGTTTCAAGGGGGGACAGGGACACCGGGCTCATCCTCCGCAGCCCTGTGGGTGTGAAGAGTGGCCCCCCAGGACCTGAAGGCACACTGGGGTTTGTAGGCATCACCGGTCCTGCTCTGCTGCTTAACTCACAGCCTGTAGAACTATGACAGTGAACTGACTGCAGCTGTGTCATAGCAGAGGCATACAGAACATGCTTTATTCAAGGCAAAAAGAAAAAAGTAACGGCTTGAATTGGTTGGTGTATATACAGAACGGTGCAGAAGTCATCAGCTGCCTGGAGCTTTGTTGTTCTTGCGTGGGTCTAATGAGCAATCACCACTTACTCTCAGTCTCTTTATTTAGCATACGACAAGGAAAAATTGAAGAAATATGTGCACATTATTCAAACACACAAAAAAATTACACTTAAACGGCTTTAACAGGTAAAAGTCAGTCAGTGGGGTGACTCTATTTGGACGAATACATCTTGATGAAGTGTAAATAAGACTAAAATTGTATTAAGTTTTTCTTTTGTATAATAGTATAAATTTTTGTCCTTTTTGATGTTTTGGTTTTCTCTTGTTAATTTGCTTCAGGCATTTGCTTTTGTGGGTGGTTGTATTGTGCTACTTATGTCTGAAATAAAACGTTCATTCATTCATTCATTCAACTCTCTATTTGACTGATTCCATGTAGCTTCTATAATATTCATATATTTCCAAAATGTCTTTGTGTTTTCAGTGCTGTTACATTTTTCAGGTATATTCAAGTCGTGCGTTTATTGATATAGAGACTGACAAATGCATATGTGTGATCATTAGAAACCTGATGGTCACCCAAGACTTTTGCACAGTACTTTTTATATTTTACTAAATGTGTATATCAAAGGATATTTATTACACTATTTGGCTGCATGAGATACGACTCTTTGATAGAAGGACAGGAAGGAGTTGTTAATTTGATGTCAAACAGTGGTACATGATAAAAAGAATATTTGCAAGTCATTAAAATGCATAATGTGTTTATCTCTTTTAGAAAGATAAACCAAGGGGATTAATTAAGCAGGTTCTTTATTATTTTGCAGTAATTACAAGACAATAATGCAGTAATAGATATATAAATGCTTTACTCACTGATCTGCCGTTATTCTAACTATCATAATCTGTGTCTTTGTATTTAGTCCGTTTATCCTTAGCATGTTTGAAGAAAGCATGCAGCCATTACAGTGAGCACAAAGCAAATCAGTGAGTCCTGCTCTGCTTATCAGGGGACCCGCCATATCAGTTTGGGTAGTTGTGTTGTGATGTAAGGACAGCAAAATGTCAGGTTCACTTGTAGATCAAGTCAACCATGCATTATCTCTCAAACAGTGGAGCTCGACTGTGGCCATAATAGCTCTGAGTAGCTGACTGACTGAGAGCTTCACAGCTAATACATGGAGCTGTGGGCGGCAATGAGTTCCAGCTATGCACACACAACCTTTAACAGTGCAGACTTGGGAAAAGAAATATAAATAACGATTACAAAACGCGACCAAAAAAATAGAGGTTGCGAGTTTATTTTGCCAGAGCTTGCAACCCATTCTTTGCGTGACTAAAAAACAAGCATTTACACATTTAAAGCGCTACTTTGACTGAATGTGTGTGAATGGATGTTCCTTTTTTATGCAACACATCGGTAGCATAAAAACCATTAATACTGTCAACAATAAATATATAGATGACATTGACCAAGGGAAAGCGGGCCAGATAATTACCATTTTACCCATTTGAAGAGACCCCAGCCCTGATATTGGTTTAAACCCAAGAAATAATTGATGCATGCAATCACAAATTGGTTCTCCGCCTAAAATTTGGGCCCATTATTTCATTAGATGAAGCCACATTCTTTGTGCCAAAATTATTTGTGTGTCCAACACAGAAATTCAAATCCTGTTAGTCCTGATAATGTCTGCCGTTTGTCAAACCATATCCAAGACAGTGTGACTTTCAGATGGAGAGGAGAGACCACCTTAAAATGCACAAACGCATCGCAGTGTTTGGACTTGAAATTGTTGGTTTTTGTTGTTGTTGTGGAATTGTTTGCTTGTTTGCGTGCAGGTTTAAGACTGTGTCCTGTATATGTGTGTCATTTAGCTGCTATGCTACACAGAGGTCCTATCCTGGGGTGCCTTCTTGCATATGTAATTGGATGTTACTGTAAATAATTGCCTGGGCATGTGCCAGTGTGATGATGGCGATGATTTGTGTGTGTGTCGGCTCATGTGTGACTGTATGTGTGTACAACATGTGTGTAGCGTTGTGTATGTTTGTGTGAAGCTGTCTGTATGTATGTGTATGCTTGTGTGTGTGCGTGCGAGCGCATCTGCCCCATCCGTACTCCACTCTCAAGTCCCACTGATTCTCCTTTCCAGCCATGTTGAATCCTCTTTTCCTTATCAGGCGAGCCCAGGCCTGCATCAGGCTCTCCTTGCTATGACAGAGGCTACAACAATAGGCCTGCGATACCGCTGCTTAGCGCTGCGTTTCGGAGGGGAAACCTGCCACGGGCGCAGATTAACTACAACACACACACACACAAAATAGATTGCAGCCTCCAAAACAAAACATTTTTCAGAATGCCTCCTCTTGATTAATGAAGCAATGACAAGAAGAAAAATATAATTTCTGAAACAGAAAAATCCGCCACCACTTGTTAAAGTTTAGGGGTAGCTAACAATAAACATATTGGAGGGAGAGGGTGGGCAAAAGGGGCGAGATAAATGGCTTGAGTGATGGGCTGAATAATTTCTGGAGCATTTTTTGGTGCACAGGCCCATATTCCTACCCTTGTACTAAATTACACAATAATCACACTCCATCGGTTGACAGCCTCTGCCTCTCTCTCTGTCCCAGGTGAAAATTAGGACAGTATCTTGACATTTTCGCTCTTCTGTAGTCTACAAGCTAAAGCTCTCTGTTCACAGCCAAAAGCAGCACACAGTCTGCACGCGCACTCTGGCACACTCACACATGCCCTCCCACACACCGGCGCACAGAGCACGCTCACAACGAGCTGCAGGTACACCAACATCCATGTGTAAACATATACGCATGATGCCCCTGATTCCGTGCAGACTTCAGCAAAATATGTGGTTTATTTTACAAGCGAGAATGACAGTGTTTTATAAAAGCCTAATTTTGTATCTGACGTGTATCTGACTGAATTCTACTAAAATGTAAGTGTGTTGATGCTGCCAGCTGTTACCTAAGGTGACTCCTATGTTACATATCTCAAACAAAATACGCTTCCTATTAGCTTTAAACAGTTGAATAAAAACCATGCATTAAACACTGCCGAGATTATATTATGTATGATTCATAGGGAATGTTGAGAGAACATAAATTCTTCTAAAGACTAAAGTGGTTATTATACTCAATCCTACAAAGCCCACAGCATTCACTGACTTTTATTATGTCCTTGTAACCTGCAATTTTTCACATCTTTGCCTTTGTAACAGCACCCTTGTGGGAGGAGGAGATTACAGCAGTAGATTTATTTGATTATGAACCTCTGCTCACAGCATATTTAGTTAATAAACAACAAATATATTAAGATAGAAGACAAGATAAAAAAAGTGCCTGGTAGATCTTAATCTAGAATTACACAAGTCTATATTTCAATTACCGTGTAATTAGCACTAAAAGGCCCTCAAAACACATAAAATCCACTATTCTATTGAATCCAGACTCATTACAGTGCACCTTGACTAAGCCCCAGTAATTAGCATTGGTAAGGCATTGTACAAGAGGCGGCAACACCCTCATCAACACACATTTACAACAGAGCCCTAAATCTGCTGCTCATTAATAGCTTGCCTCCCAATCAATTATTAACACCTACAATGGAAGCCAGGCTCGCTGGGGCCAGGCCTTTTACTCCAGGCAAACCACGGGCCACCTTCTCCTCTCGGTTCTGTCCAGCATAGGTAATTACCGCTTTTAAAGACACCTGCTACTCAATAGCTTCGACCCAGACTGTTAATTTAGCCCCCGATTGCAGACATTTATGTCTGAGTGTCACTATTAATTTGCGTTAATTTGGAGAATGTGAGAAGCCGGGTGGAGGCGTTGTCGGCAGCCGGCTGAATGTGCTCGTCGCTCACCTGCACCGGGGCTGTGGCTGTAATTGGAGTCTAATGGTCTGATTGATCAGTGAGAGAAGTGAGGGATGAGACGGCGCTCTGGCAGCTCCATCAGTCAGACGGAGAGGCGAGAGGAAAAGGAACAGAGAAGGGAAAGTGGCTGACAGCAGCAGCACAATGTAACTCTGCTTTTTTCTGCTCACTGTTATTTTTTTGTCTTTCTGTCTCTGACTTGAAATGAGCACACATACCCCACCCCCCCGCTACCCCCCCACACACCTTTCTCTCACTGGCTACAAAGTGCTCTGACCCAGGATACTTACTTTGTTAGCAGTTCAGAGTCTATCTAGTTGTGGAATATGAGAGACGTGCTGTATTACCTTACATGTGGAGACCAGTTTCAATGCTACATCTACAGTTGATTCAGGTATGATAACAAACAGGAAAAAATAATGCAGTGAGGAGAATAACATGAGCCACCCAATACAGTGCAATGTGATTGTGTTAACAGGTCCACAAAAGCAATAACTATAACTCTCATGCCAGGCTCAGCCCCTGGGGTCCACAGACCTTCCACAGCCGACCCATCAGCTGTGAAATCTGCTTTCCTCTTTGATAAACGGTCGAGATGTGACCCTATCTCTGTCCTGCAGATGCCCAGATTTCCTGTCATGCTTTTTCCCCCCCTTCTGTTTTTCCCCTGCCTCCTCTCTCTTTTTTCAGTCTTTCTTGTTTCAAGCTTTCTACCTCTGTTTCCAGGCCTGCTCGGACAACTGCATGTAACGCTCCACTCGCCGTTCTTTCTCAGCATCATCCATCACTCTGGTCAGCTACTGAGGCCTGTCATCCACCAGCAGCCAGCCCACAACGCAGCACATGTAGCTAGGCCAGATCCAGCCATGGCTCCCATTTGCTGCCTCTAGGGACCAGTAAACCCCCCCACCCTCCTCCCATACCTCCTACTCTGCCATCAGGCTCCACAGGACTACTCCCAAGACACCAGCCGGACCTAACAAACTCTCCTTCTAAACGGCACCGCATGAGCTCCAGTGCTGCTCCTTTCCTGTAGTTTTACTCCAAATCTCCTTAAAGTCTCTCTTTCTCTATATTCATTATTTACTGTAAGCCACTTTAAGGAGTCATTACACTTTAGTCCCTGCCTCGGCGTGATGCCAAGGATTGAGAAACGGACCTGTGCGTGTCAGCTCTACAAAAATAGCTTGACCTCTATCTTAAATGACACGACTAGATGAGGGGATAAAATATGTCTGATTTCAGAGAGGGCATAACAATATCTCACCAGCGGGTCATGTGTTTCAAGCATGAGCGAGGTGTCACTCCTGCCGTACACCTGGCTGCCTTCGGGTAATTCATTCACCCTTATGGTTTCAAAAATCTAAGAGAGTAAAGGGAGATTTAATAGTCTTTGGAGGTCACACTTCATAAGAATGACTGAGAGTGCCTCCTAGGTGAGGTAGAGACCCGCCAAGCAATGAGCCTTTATTTCTACCTCAAACACTTTCTCCAGCCCCCTGACCCTGCTCGGCAGCACCGGCCACCCTGACATGCATCAAAACTAGCCAGGCCTTTTCTCTCCGTCACTTTCTCCCCCTCGCACTTTTGTTATTTCAACTTTTCCCTCTCTCTATCTCCAGGTAAGGCATCAGAGTTTGTTTCTGTCTGATGTGTCAGTGTATGAAGATTTACACAACTCCCTCGCCTCCCACTGAAATAACTGCGATAAATGCAGCACCATATTAGGGATGTTGCCAACGGCTGCATGTTTAACAAGGCAACAACTCAATGACTGGGGGTTTGATTAGAAAAACAGACATAAAACTATGCTACTTCAGATGCGATGATTCCCTCATGATGCACAAAAATACAGGTACAGTAAATTCCGACTTATACAGAGTCTAAAAAAATGAAGCAACGCTGAACCCTAGAAGAGGCTCAATAAAACAAAACATGCCAGTTAGGTCGACCTAGCCTTTAATGAGAGATAGCGAGAAGCTGCTAACAGCCCGTACCCTATTTGAGAGATGAAACTTAGGAGAGGAGGAGGGCAAGCAGCAAAGCAGTGAAAGGGCCCCATGAGAATAGACACACTTGAGATCCTTAAAGGCAATATGCCAGAGCTTCTTTCTGTGATTTTAATTGTGAGGGAGGTTTGGCATACTCTGTAACCCCTCTGCAGCCTATTACAGGTGATGACCAACACCTGCTCGCTTACAAAAAAAAAAAAGAAAGAAAACTTGACTAGAATCACTGAAGTAACAATGAATTCCTCAGAGGGCACTTAGTTAAGGACGAATCAGTCTTGCCATGAGCAAGAAGAAGATGAATGCAATCAGTTTATGTACATATTTAGCAGGTAGTTGAGAAACTGGTTCACACTCTGAGTTTTCACAAGAAACAAACAAATCAGCAAGATGTTCGCCAAAGTGATGAGCCGCCTCAGGGTCATTTGAGGGACAGCTGAGGTTGGCTGGTTCTGGATGACGTTCAGGGAAATTCATGCGGACTTTGCCTGGGAAATATATGGAGTATGTTACTTTGGAAGGCAACTTGAGGTGTTGCTCTGTCAAATCACTTTTCCACCCAAGGATAACTGGCTTTACCCTGAGAGAAGCCATATTTCATGGCTATAATACGGCCTAAGTTATTTAAAGCCACTGATGACTTCAAAACCATGAGGGGAGCTTAGAAAACAGTTGAAACTGCTCTGAAAATGATTTAATAAAGTTGTGCGTTAAAGGAATCTGGGAAAACGAGGGAGGGAGGGGGGAGGGAGGGCCTCTGAGCCCAAAATCCTCATGGACTTCTCCGTATGTTTCTTAACAGGATGAATGTTAGACTGGTTACAATGTTAATAAGAATTTCTTAATTAATCCAAATGTGGAGTGGAATATCAAACCCGTGGAGGACTTGTCACTCCACCAGAGCATCGGGTCAACACAAGCCTCTGCTGGGATCTTTGAAACAAGAGATATAAAGCTGCTGGCTGCAGGGGGAACATCAAAAATAATGGGTTGTGACTTCATTCAGCTAAAGCCTGGACGGAGCTCAAAATCCGCCAATTAAAGGGGTTTTGTCATAAAATATGCAGATTAAATGGTTAAAATGGATCCACTTCAAAGCGTTTTGTTGGGGGTTAGTTGGATCCTGAAAGAGTCACCTCAATAGGTTTGGATATCAGGGGAATCACTATTAATATGATCTTTGCATGTACGGTAGGGCTTTCTAGTAATAGTAGCTGAGGGAGGCAAATCTTAACCAAATAAAATGATTTTATTAAGTTTTAGTAATCTGCACAATGGAAAGAACCTCCCAGTCCATAAGGTATAAATAATAAACATTTAATGCATTATATGCTTTAATTATAAATTGCAAGGAAGAACTTGAGCTTAAGCCTTGTAGCTAACACTGTGAACAATTTGACTACTTACCTTCTGAAAAGCATCTACAGTCAAATCTATTTAATGAATTCAACTTATAAAACATGTCTTATTAGAACATGCGGGTTAAACGTAGAAACACAACGTACCAGTGTGCTGCTGTCAGTGCTCATCTCAATCTTCCCCTCGAAGGGTCCCCACGTTGTGCCCACTGGGAGCTGCTGCCGGCTGTGGATCCGGCGTTCTCCATCTTTAAGAAACCCATCCAGCTCCCCTAAAAACACACAAGAACCCAAACCGATCAGCCGTAGTGCTGTACATAGCACACGAGTTCCACATGAAATCACAGTGACGTTGCTTCATTGTCCTTTCCCCTCAAACCTACAGATTAGTGCCTCCGAGCCCTGCAGTAAACAGTCGAGGTTACATCCAAGCAGTTTCAAAATGGATAAGCAAATCAAGCGAGCATCCATCTGATGGTGTTCCTCAGACACATGGCGTGCTAACCTTACTTGAAAGGTGTCTTCTGTTGAGATAATCTCTGTGAGACACTGCAGGCTCGCTGGCTGGCGAGAGCAGTTAGTGGCAGGCCTATTTCTGTTGTTCCAGGAAGGCTGGGCCCTTGTTGGTGCTGTGCAGAGCTCCAGTTAATTAACAGTGAAACCGGATAGCACTGTTAGTACTACCGGTGTTCACCTCCCTGACACCCCCGGCTATCTTATCTCTTAGATTCAGTGTACTTTTTCGGGATGGTGATTAATCAAATAGTTATGATAAACCCAGTTGCAGGCCATGACATAGTTTACCGAGGAGGATGTTGGCCTGTGTGTGCGCTTGTGTATGAGTGTGTTGCAAAGGAAAAGTATGCCGCTCTCGAACATGCGTTTCCGAGCGGTTGCCCTGACAACTAAAAAATCTTTTAGAAGTCTGATGATTCACACGTGTGTAACTGCACATTCTATCTGGTTTTATCAACTTTCTAGACACAAGATGTTCCACAAACTTGAGCAAAAGGCAGTTTTATCAAGTATGAGTCATGTTTGAAGACTTTGTCTGT
Organism: Apogon talboti; assembly: GCA_037367365.1. Classification (NCBI taxonomy): domain Eukaryota; kingdom Metazoa; phylum Chordata; class Actinopteri; order Kurtiformes; family Apogonidae; genus Apogon; species Apogon talboti. Next base: position 30,025,201 of record JAPQRQ010000009.1, read on the forward strand.
GTAATTGTTTCATTAATAGTCTGGCCTGTCAGAGGTCAGAGGTCAGGGATAGCTGTAGAACGTGATAAACAGTCTGAAAGGCTTCAACTGAATCACTTTCGCATGAAACCTATGTTTTATCCTTGCCAGGTAGCTAATTATTATTATACAAAATAAACTCCACACAAGATGTTAACATTGTGTCTTTTAACCTATTTGTTCACATGAGTGGCTAATAGGTATTCAGGGCATTCAGTTCATGCTGAATAGGCTGAAGTGATCACTGAACTTTCTGGTGTGCATGTGGCATAATGACCTATTCAGCCCTGTTCTACTCTGTAAATATCAGCTGTGTATCTGCAGCACGCCATTGTGTCCCTCTGTTGTGGTGGTATGGAAATGGCTGCAAATGTGCTCCCGTGCATACATAAACATCATTTAAACATCAGGCTGCTGTTATTACCTGCTGCAAATAGCACCTTGTTGATCATATACTCATCTATGGTGACAATAAAAAAAAAAAAAAAAGAAAGAAAATGCTACCCATAATGAAAACGTGTCTTTCTAAACCAAATGGGTGTTCAGAGAAAACAACCAAAGTTTTGGTACCGGCCCAAGAGTCAGATAATCTACAGTGTGTTATCTTGTTTTTTCTCCCCTTTCTCCCTCCTGTGTTCCCGCTGTTGCATGCTGTCTTCCTGGTGCTGCAGTGGAAGGTGGGTAAGCTCATTACAGAGAAATAATTAAACATTGGTGCACAGCTGGTCGTCATCACTGAGAGCAACAGCCACCGCTTGATGCATTCTGTTTGTCCTCAGATAAGACCCACGGCCTTTAACCGCTTGGATGCAAGTTCCTGTTTAGCCCCGCTTGACACACAGCTCGAGCCATCCCCCAGCCAACCATTCTGATTTTTTCCTTTCCCCTTTTCTGTTTTCTTTTTTTTTTGGGCGGGATGCTTGGAGTAAAAGAAAAAAAAAAAATAGAAAAAAGAAAAACAAGGGGTAGTGGGTATCGTAAGTACAAGATGGGGAAAAACAGGGGGTTCGATTCAATTTGTGCAGTTTGGAGTCCACCATGTTTAGGTGCCAGTTGTGTGCATCTCACACCAAATGTTGCCTGAGGACCTTGGCTCACAGATGGCTTGTCACATCTGTTGCAGATACTAGTGGAAGATCTCCACAAAAACACCCATGGATGAATAATGAGTTCCCTTCGTGGATCTGCCTGTATGTTCTCTGTGAGCATTTACAGGTTTACTAATAGCAGAAATATACTGACAGATGTGTTCTGTTATCGACTGACTGACAATTATTTTAATTATGGATGCAAAAAAGTTGGGATGCCACGGAGATAATTCAATTTTTTACAAGCTCCCAAATCCCCACTCTATTACCTTACATGTCAAGAGGAGTCAGAGATAAATTTAGAACAAATTCAGAGGTCACAGCGTTTCAGTAGTGACAGAAATAAGAGGAAAGCCCATAAAGCACTATTAGAAGATAGAAATAAAAGAAAACAGAAACCAAATAATTGTTAAGATGTTCAAGATGATTGCTTTAAGTGTTGCGTTCAATTGCACATGAACTGTAACTGAAAATGTTTTATTAAGGGCATCTTTTAATATATGTCTTACTAGAACATCCTGGTTAAATGTAGAAATGGAGCATACCATTGTGCTGCCTTCACTAGTGAAATGCAGAGCTAAAACAAAAGCTCATAATAGACTACTTGAAGATTTAACAAATCCAGCACCTGTGTTCTGTCCTCGTCGTACCTCATCATCCAGTCCTCAAATGCCACACACTTGGCAAGAGGGACCTGGAGATGTGGCTCAAGAGCTCTGTACCCCCTCCTGCTCCAAATCCCAACCAAACCCCTCTACACCACCTTCACCCTCCACCCCTCCTCAACACCCCTTACCACCTACCCCCACCCCTCCCTCGATAAGATCATCATCTGTCGCTAGACTCTAGGGTCTGTTCCTGCACTCCACAGATACTTGGCAGACCAATGAATGTCCCTTTGTGTGGAGAGATCCTCGTCAGATAGCACCCAAGATGCTCCACGCTGGCATCTGTTTGTTTTTTTTTTTTCTTTTGTGCATGTGTGTTCTGTCTTTCTTTTCTGTTATGGTGCAGAGGAACAGGGAACCTCATCTCTGCCTTCAGTGCCATACGACTGAATACTAATGGGTTTCTCAGTGGCAGGATGCCAGCCTGGTATGACTTAAAGAAGAAATGGGTGTGGACTAATGACAGATGAAGACCTTAAAGGAGGTGGACTACCCCTTTTAAGCAAAGATCAGGGGAAACATATTGGACTTAACCATTTTCAGTAGGTGTATTTACTGTATGTTGAAATACTCCTATTCCAGTAACTCTTTTATACCCAAAATTCTATGTTTTTATGACTAAATCATGACATCAAAAGAAGAAATTCTACATAACTGATTTTGCATCCTTTTATACACGTTTTGGTCAAAATGGAGCCCGGCATAAATTCCTACCCTTAATCAAAATGCAATGATAGAGTCACATTTAACAGCAAATGTTTCCATTAATGCGTGAGAGGTAAGAATGAATTTTCTTAATATAGTTTCTGGCCCGGAGTAAGACCTCTGCTAATGGTCAGAAATGACAAATGACACCATCAACTCGCTACTGCAGATTAACATTTGTTAAAGGAAAGTTATGGATTTCAGCTATTTTCAACATGAATTTGACTTCTCTAACTAGTTCAAAGAACCAGCTTCAAGGGAAGGAAAAAAAAAAAATCGCCCCAAGCGCTTAAGAAAACATCCTCATTACTGGCCGAGCTCGAGGTTTTCTTCACCGGTTTCCAGTCGCGGTTATAATAATGTTAAGTGCGGACGTTATAGGGAAACAAAGAAAGACAGGATAAAGGAAGGAGGGCGTAAGCGTCACATGGCAGACCATCCCTCTTGATATCAAACCAGCGTCTTAGAATCAAAGCAAATAAATGAGTGCTGTTCAGAGTTCAATAACCTGTGTGTGGCAATTCAGAGATGTCCTCCTGAATCCCAGTCATCTCCACTGATAGGCCGCGTTGCACAGCCAGCAAATGGGCTATAAATTAATATACCATGAGAGAGGCATATGGGGTGAAATGGAATGCACTGTATCAGTTCAACAAAAGGTGCCACATCTTTAAAGCAGATATGTGATATGAAATTTTACAGCTGAAGGAGAAATGTCACAGAGCTTTGATAAGAGAGCGATGAACTTTCTCTTCCCCCCTGCCCAAACTGCTATTATCAGGTCCTGGTGAGCAAAATGCATCATTTATAACCCACAGCCCACACTATTATCTCTGAGAAAGGGGCTTGTTTTAAAAGAGTAAAGACCCCCACCACCGCCACTACACCTCCACCTCGTCGTCTCCCCCCTCCTCACCCACCTCCACCCTCCAACCCACCCACAGCCGCCGAGACGTGGCTGCTTCTACCCCTTGTCCTTTGAGCGGCAGGGAAAAAAGTTGACCGTTTCCAGGCAACTACATGA
>JAPQRQ010000009.1:30028803-30044362 GCA_037367365.1 Apogon talboti
TTTGCCTGGGTGCGCCGCTATATATATATATATATATATATATATATATATATAAAAAACGACTGTGTATCAGTCTGTCTTTATTTAGATTCTGCATTTGTGTTCTTAATTTTGCAGACAAATCCGAGCAGATTCCTATCTTCTCTCTGAGATGTATTTGCTATTTGTAAATAATGCTCTCTAAAAAATCAGTTTGTCCTCCAGCCTCCGACTAGATAGAGTTCATGGAGAGAGAGATGGGCGGGTGGAGGAAGAGGAGGAGGAGGAGGAGGAGGAGGAGGAGGAGGAGGGGGCATACAGGCACACAGTGCTCATCTCTTGTGCATATCTGTGCCAATTCAGACCTTTAACATGCTCAAGTGACATTTGCATTTATCCTTGAAGGTTGTTGCCTTTTGCGGGGGAGAAATAAGTGAAAAGCACCGGAGAGGACTGGTATTTTTCTGTTGCATTAGGCAGATGGACAGTGTCCTGTCGCTTCCTGCCTCAGATGGAAAAAGAAATGAAGTGTCGAGTTTGCACCCCAACCCATTTTCTTTTAGCTAAACTATTTCTGTAACACCCTAATGAAGGAGGGCCCTGGGGTTCAAAAGTAATGGCCTTGAAATACTGACATTTTGCCTTTGAGTAATAGGCTACTGTACCCAGTCGTCTGAGATGCTGCTACCACCCCCCCCCAAAACACACACACAACACACCAACACACCATTTTGCAAGTGCAGTGACAGTATATTCCTACCATTTATAAAACACCATCCTGTAAAAAATAAAATAAAACAGAATAGCAAATCATATGAGGATAAATAGAGCAAGCAAATCTGGTGACACTGCACCCTGTGAATCTAATATGGGGGGGATGTTGTACTCTATCTCCCTGTTTTATTTTTTTTTTCCTTTGCGAGAAATAAAACTCTACGTTTGACCTCTGACCAAGAAGAAAAATGACCTTACACATTCAGAATAATTTTCCGGCATATTATAAAAACTCTAACCTCAATCGCCCTTTGAAATGGATACTGATTCTTTAAATTCTTCCCTGCTTGTTTCAGGAAATAGTGAGATCCCGGCGATAGCGAAGGCACAATGTGCCCAAAGTTCACCGCTGAACACTCACTTCCTTCTCTCTGAAAGTCACTGGCCTTTTTTTTTCCTCTTTTCCTTTCTTTCTTCCCCTTTTTTTTTTTTTTTTTTTGCAATTCCCAGACACCTGAGACATTCTTAATCTGAGAGATCTGATACTGAATCGCTGGGTTAAATCCTGGATGATAATTCTCTTGCACATTTTTCACCACTCCAAGAACTAGCACAGCCTTTGTCTGAAGGCCATCTCACACACACACACACACGCACACACACACACACATACACACACCTATATACACAAAACATTGCCTTATTTTCATGTTTTAAAAACAGGATTGTGGTGGACTTGAGTTGCATGCTGCATAGTTTCTGAAATTGTGTGTTTATGACCATTCAGAGCAGTAGAAGAGCGTAACTCAGTGGTTATTAATGTTTCTTTAATCACCAAAATAAGCAAATGATTAGTGTTTGTTATCTGTCCTCGTCCAGAAGACGAAGAGCACGGTCCCGGTGGTGCTGAGCGCCGGTCCCAGGTGGCTGCTGGATGTGACTTGGCAGGGAGCGGAAGACAACAAAAACAACTGTGTGGTGTACAGCAAAGGTAAGCAAGCAGCGGCGGCATCCTGTTATCTCTCTGCAGCTCAACACACCACGCCACAGCACCGCCACAAAGACACTGACAATCCTCCATCCACTCATCTCCTGCCTCTCTCTCCCTCTCCCTCCTTCTCCCTCTCCGTCTGCCTCTGTCTTTCTTTCACTTTTCCTTTTTCTTGCTCTTCTCGCTTCTCAAAGTCACAAATGCACGCAGCCCTAAGGACACACACACACACACACACTAAGGTGCATGGACACACACACAAACACGAAGCCAACACGTGCACACCACGCCACGCCGTATCTGTGTTTCTCATCCAAAGAGTAATTTATATCACTAAAACTCTGATTAAGAACTGAGAAACATCACTTGACACACAAAGTTAATGGTCTTTAGATTTCACAAGGTAATTAATGCCACTTTTTTTCTCTTTTATACTAAGTGAATCGCTATCTCAAAGGAGATAGCGAGCGAAGCATGAGTGGAGATGGGTTTTCCATTTTGCTTCATTTGTTCTCCGGCTAATTTAGCGAGGCTTCAGCTGTGTATCTTTTAACAAATCCAAATGGATTCATGAAAATATGAGGAAAACACATCTGTCAGAATATCCACGCCGCTTTTTGAACATTGACCCTAAAAAGCACAAAACCAAAACAACCCTCTGACATAAAGATAAACCCTTCAATCCGCCGCATTGTGTCCGGCACAGCCTCATTAAAACAGCCTACATGGATCTGCAGAGGGCTGGGTTTGTTGCAGATTGTATGAGGAGATGCTTAAACTGTACACAGCACTGACACCACAGACTGTAGCTTCACTTCTTATGAAAGCACAAGGCTTCTGCAGCTATAATTGGGTCTTGACGGGTGTTAACCAGAGAGACACAGCAAAATAAATACGTAAATAAAGATGTGTTTTGGATTCCAAAGGGTGAAGGAAAGGGGCTCCATTTATCACTTTTCAGAAATGATTACCCCGTGACAATACCCCAAAGCTGAAATGGAGCTTCTTCTCCCTCAAAGTGAATAAGTGGCAGGAGTGGGATTTGCAACCCGGATTTTCGGTCTCCCAATTCTCATCTACTAATCACTAGACTGCACTGGGGAGTTATCCTCTTAACCGGCTACTTAACTTTGTGCTCTTTATCACCAAATCATTAAAGTTTTGATAAGCTGTTAAAGAAGATTATGCACTTCTTTAAAATCTTCTAATCTTTTTGCTCAGAGACTGACTGTATGAAACAAAAAAAAAAGAAAAAAAAGACAGAGCAATAACAAGATTTCTCACTTTTTTGTTCAGTCTGGGGAGTTTCCTCAGCCACTTTTCATAAATGTACCATCAGATAGCATCGCGTGCAGCATCGTCACCTCGGCTGCCTGTCACTGACGGCTCCTTTGTTTGTCGCCTCCAGTTTGACCTTATTAAATTAAACACAATAACATCTCCAGGCGTCCCCCTTATGAGAGTTGTTCTGTGTTGTGCTGAATAAGTTCATTACAGTAAATCCTCAACAAGAATCATTTGACGCTTGCTAACTGATGAGAATGATAATGAGGCCAATGTTGAATACAAAGAATTAATTTAAATCTGTGAGATGAAGTTTAGCTCCTCCTGTAACCTCGTTTTACCTCGGTCTTATGGAAGTCTTATATGTCTTCACGCTTATCCCGTTACCTTATTAACACTTTGAAATATTAGGAAAAAAAAGTGATACTACTATGATGTCCTGCATGCAAAAAAAAAATCTCACTCTGCAATACCAAATTCTGACTTCAACCGATTTGTGGAAAAATTCTGCATGTCTTTGGTTCTCCTGGTTGGGTGTCTCTGTAGCCAAAATTGTTCCACATTTTGTTCCCGCTGACTTTTTTCAGGTGGACATGGGACTCACTTCAGAAAGTCGTGAAACGTTTGATGCTGTTGAAAATTTTTCAGCCGCCTGACTCGTGCGTCCGCTGACTGCATTTTATGCAGTTCATTCTTCTCGGGCTTCTTTTAAATATTCCTATCTGCGTGTGTGTGCACCCTCTGGAGGTGACATTGAAATTGAATGTCCGTCTGCTTAACACGGTCAGAAAAAAATATCAAATCTTTGTCAAATTCCAAATTGAATTCGGTCTGTGTGCTCCAGGTTTGGAGTGAAATCATGTTTATCATGTTAAAACTACTGTGGACTGACTAAAGGCCCTTCAGAGTCCAACTGGAACTTTCCTGCCACCTAGAAAAGCAGAGGCCCAGATTGTTTATATCTTCACCCGTGAGCTGTTTCCCCTCTGTAGGCTGCTTCATTGCTCCCTGAGATGCGTTACTTATGGAAAACAGTGAATATCTCAATACACAGTATGCCTGCAGAATATGTTTTGGCTCACGTTTCAGTGGTCTCGGCTTTCTTTATGGCTGCTTGCAAAGATAGTAGCAGTTCACTTTGGATGTTTGCCAGTATGAATCTATGGGGGAGTATCTCTAAGTAAGGACTGGTGATTGGTTTGAGTGGCTGTAGCTTACTGCTGGGCATTCTGTCCTATGATTTCTGCATTACATTTTTCACAACTGCTCATCCTCAATCCCCAGTACTTGTCATTCAGGAAGTCAGGGAAATATGTGGAGAGGGAGAGAGGACAGGATGCAGCAAAATGATTCCTCTGAGACTTGTATACCAGGAGTGTGTTATGTATAATACATGTGCTGGAGTGTGTAACAAGCAGCGGGGTGACTTAGTGTGGTGGCCCCACAGGGCGCCCCTGGTCATCAGCACCCAGACAAGTTAACACCACAGTGTTGAATCTTTTTTTTTTTTTAACCTATTTTTGGGAAGCTGATGCCACTAAAATTTTGTCTTTCTTTACAATTTGTATATGTTTATCCTGTCTGTATCGTTTTACGCAGAGGAACAGACGGACAAGAGCATCCGATCTACTTTAGAAATTAGAAGTCAAAGACCAAGAGTAGTGGTTGGAGCCTTTAAATGTTCCAAATTATCATTCATAAAGCCATTTCATGAATTTAAATTCTTCTTTGAATTCTTTTTCTTGAAATGAGAGGCAGCGAGAGCCCTGAAGTGAAAGTGGAAAAGTGCAATATCTGTTTTTCCCAGGCTGTCAGCATGGCCCTGTTTGTTTTACATTAAACTCCTAGGAAGAGCCTTAGCAGCCAGCCATTACTAAAACTCTCAACTCTACTACTGCGCTAACTCATTATCGAGAAATCCACCTGGAACTCCCACAATGCTCTCCTCCACACTCCGACAGTTTCTTTGAACTGCTGAAGTTATAGAAACAGGCAGCAAGTCTGCAGAGTAATTATATGTTACAGTAATGCCGGAGACCGAGGAGAGAGAGAGGATGACAGACAGGGACGCAGAGAGAGGGGATGAGATAGAAACCAGTGGAGAATTTTCTGTACAGATAAACAACAGATTGATAAACAATGCAGCTGGAAAGTAGGAGAGATTTTAACAGCAAAAGGAAAAAAAAATCTGCTTCATTTTGTTCCTGCGGTTGAATACAGGAGTTTTTCAGCGTAGGTTCAGTTCAGATGCTACAAACCCACCGGACTGGAAAAGCTTTAAGTTTCAGCGCAGACCGTTACCAGGTGTGATGCATTTACTGTGGTCAAACTTCTGCTTCAAGGACATGGTGATGATACATGTACACCAGGGTGGTATTTCAGGGCTGAGTCATGTCTTAAAACTGCTAGGTGTCATATATATATATATAGGAGATGTTACTCAGATAAAAGTAATACTAGCATGGTGGTATACTGTATATAGGATTGAATCAAAGTAAACAGTGCCACCATTCACGGAAATGAAGACAGAAGACATCCGCTGCAACAGTGTGATGTGTTAGTAATCATTTTGGGATAAAGATGCAGGTCGAATACATGTGCTATCAGACTTTCCATGTTGCTAGAATTACTTCATTGTTACTTTTCTTTTATATTTATACAGAATAAATGCAGAATTCCTCTATGTTTCCTTTACATGAACCCTCCCACCGGCTGTAGCTTTTAGACACAGTCAACTCAGAGCAGTTAAATAAATGACAAGTGTCATTTTTAGGCCTTAAGTACAATGTATGACTCCATTCATGTTGAGCGTGAGCCTTCATTGTACTTACCCCATTGTTACCTGATATCTGAGCCCATTGAAACTATACACACTCACTGTGACCATTATATGCAGCATTATTCAGAGGTCACCTAAACTTTTCAACTATAAGCCTCTTAAGCCAGACCACATTCAGATACAGCATGTCCAATAAGTCTCCAGAGCAACTTAGCCTATTGTTCGAGCAGAAATTGACCAATGTAACTAGGCCATTTTACATAAGCCCGGACAGTGCAGAATTAGCTAACTCGCTGTGTCTTTGTATTATTTCATATTCTCTAAGTCCCCGCAATCAGATCCTTTTTTATGCCTTCATTTGCTCTTTCTACTGCTCCACAGCCGAAGACCTCTGAGGCATAAGATGAACTCGCATGACCCGTCTGGACAGATGTAGCCTATTTGACTTTTTTTTTTTTTTTTTTTTTAAATAAAACCAGCCTTGAAACGGTGCTTCTGTACAGTACAGGAATATTTGAGACTTTTATTTCACCAGAAAAGAAAGCGTAAACCTGCACAGCTTTCCCTGACAGCATGCAGCACTAAACGGTGAGAGGAGAGGAGTCTTACAGTTCAGGATTTAATTGTTCATTTCAACCCTCCTCTTTTAAAATGACTGCGGCGAATAGGAGGTGCGAGGGTTATTATCTGTTATCTGGGAACATAGCGAAATAGTGTGACTGAATAATAACTAAACAACTGACACAATGTAAAAATTTCATTATCAGTGTATTAAAACAAAATTGTACCCTAAAGGAGTCCCCACCACAGCTCCGAGCAGCCGACTAATTATGTTTAATTAAAAGACAACAGAGATCAACAGAATCGTTTTCATTAGGAAATTATTAATGATTCCACTGCAACAATAATTGATTGCACTGAGCCACGCGATAACTGGGTACGGTCAGGATGGAGCGAGCCGGGTGGAGAGGAGCGGCTGGTTTAGACATTTGGCAGCCGTTGAGTAGTGCGTCTTGTAGCTGAAGCTTCCACATTAGCAACTGATGGGAAGTTGTAAGGTTGGCTTTATAGAGAGGAGAAGAAGAAGAAGAAGAGGAGGAGTGGGGCAGTGTGTGGTGGGTTCAGGACAGCGAAATCCACATCATATGGCCATCTGAGAGGACTTAACCATCCCACACATGTGTTTAGGAGCCCAGGCATTTATGCACATACAAGCACACACATGACACAACACACACACTCATTATTTTCCCTCATTACAAACACTCCAGAGGGCGTTTCTCTGGCTTTTTTTTCTTTCCGTCTCACTCCTTAGCATACGAGCATGTATAAACACGGCCGTACATGCACGTACACACCCGTGCACGCGCTGCCGTTGCTCCATTCAGAGCCGTGTGAAAGACGTCAGCCCCAGACGCTTCCTCCGACAGCCTTTTATGTGCATTGTTCTCCCGCCGCGCAGCCGGTTTCCCTCTGCTAGACTGCTAGTATAGCACAGCACTAGACACCACACTCTGCCACGGCACCCACACTCACTACGAAACACACACACACACACACACACACACACACACACACACACACACACACACACAAACACAGAGCAAACGCCATTACCCAAAATTCACATAATGGCTGCTGACACATATATGTCCATCTGCATTCACTGTGGGCTAAGCCTTGAGACAAAAACAACAATGCAGGGAGATAATGTAAGAGAAGTGATGGGCACTGATGAGGGACAAGATTGTTCTTCTCTTATATCACCGTGTAACATTTTCGTGCTCGGTGTTTTCACATGCGTGGTCGTTTTTGGAGGGTGTGCTTGTATGTGTGAGTGTGTATAGCCGGTCGTCCTTGTATCAGTGCCACGGAGGGTGTCAGGCTAATGAGTGTGGGCTGTCCTTAGAGCAGGAGGGTTTGGGTTGTGCCATTCACTCTGCATATTTAAATGCCTTGTAGAGCTTAAGTAGGCCCACTTTTCCATGTCAGGGCAGCGTTCAATCCTGCTGCGACCATTAATTATGATACCATTGTGCTCCAGTGTGGCTAATAAGAGTGATGTATTGCACCCTCGTGGCATTATAATCATCTGAGTGAAGTACCTGGACTACACCGAGCTCGCTTTAAGCACCACGTTAAAAAAAAAATAAAAAAAAATAAGGAGAAAAAAAAAACAGTGAGTGAAGAGGAAGCTTCCTCCCTCCTCTCTGTCTGCCCCGCCAGCTGCCCTGGTTAACGCTTCTACATGAGAGCCTGTCACAGACTTAACTTCTCTATAATTGCATAATCAATGATGAGAAATGCTTTGGTATTGATCATGCAGGGAAGCTGATTGCGCTTCTGGAAGTGCAGGCAGCGTGTGCACACATAAACTGACAAGCACACACAAACGCATCAAAAGTCAATGTTTGTGAAAAAATGTCTTCACTTCTTCATCCATGCACATGCACTCGCACTTAGCCTCTCCCTATCTGCGCTGTATAAGCATGTTTTATAAGTTATCTGTGTTGCTTTCGCAGGCGTCTTTGAACTGGTTAAGTGGATTTTGAGGACCGCTTCTTAACATTTGGAGCATGTCTCCTCAGTATTGAATGTGTTCAATACAGATGGGGAAAAAAGATCACATTTTATTACATTAATCACTGCAAGTTAATGTGATTATATGTACTTTATATTTCACTTCTTAACTTCCCTCCCTTAACGGCATAATCAATGACCATTTTTATATTCATTGAAAAATTCTGCGGAATGAAAATAAGCTTCTGCGAGGTTTTTTAATCTACTGCAGGATCTTGAGTCAGTAATTAAAGAGTCCATTCTGTGTGTGTCTTCTAAAAGCCCTTAGCCTGCTTTTAGGCCTGGGTATGATCCAGCCCACCGCCCCCATCTCTGCTGTGGTAAGTAGGTGTGAAAAGCATTGTCAGTGTGCTTCAGGATAAAACCCTGCTGTTGGATGCCATTGGTCAGAGTCACCCCCCCACCCCCCCCCCCCCCACGTACACACCAGATCCAGGAGCAGGTTGAGAAGAAGTGTGTGTATGTGCAAGGAGAAGATGTAGGGGGCTGTAGTGGTGTGTGTGTGTGTCTGCGAGGATAATCAGAGACAAAAGCTGAGAGCTGGATAGAGGGGCCTTTTTGCACATCCGCACTGCTTTTTTTGGAAAGAAGGGGGGGTTGGTGTCTTTTTATCAGGCTTGTGGGGGGTCACAGTTTGTGTATGTATGTGTGTGTGTGAACGAGAGAGAGTGAGCGGAAGAGATGGAGGGAGAGAGATAGACGAATCACTGGGGTGGAGGGGTGTTTAGATCGCCAGTCAGCGTGATGGAAAACCACGCGGTTAAAGTCTCTCTGAGGGTTGACACAGGACTGCAGCATGTGGAACCAGACAAGTGAAACTGAGTCTAGGTGCAACTCTGATGCACTGAGGGAGGGAGGAGATGATCATACTATGAAAAAAAAAAAGCCCACAGAGAGGGGGAAAAGAACATGACAGAGGAAGAAAAACACTGATGCATTCTTGAAAGAAAAACACACAACGCGGGCCGTTCCAACGATACGACTGGCTTAGAGAATAGAGCTGCAGCAATTGCACTGAAGCCATATAGGCTCTGCTAGAACAGGATCTATTTTTCCTTTGGTAATGTATACCCCTGCAAATCAATTTTTAGGTAGGACGAAACATAATCAGATTTTCTCTGAAGAAATAGCTTGACACATTACAAAATTGTTTTGCAGGGTCGCCACTGTGTTCATGCAGGAGAACTCCGCGATAACCTTTATACATACCTTTGCAGCTAATCCATTTTATTGATCGTACATCCACCTGCATGAAAAAAAACACATAGCCCCATAGTCTTTAGAGCACCGTATCTGTGTGATATCACAGTTTTTCTTTTCTCATTGCGGTGCATGGAGCAACACAACTGCAAGCCACCTCCAGGACTAGTACCTTATCTGTGGGTTGTTTTATCATGCAATCTGGTCAGGGGATCTTAGCTATTCCACCGCTCTTTAAGTCCAATGCCATGGGTAAGGACACAGAGACGCATGAAGTAGGATCAACAATGAGATGCGGAGGTGTATTAACATGATTTAAGGATGTAATACTTCATAAACCTGTGCGTAATCGTCCAAGGAGCACGGCCAAGACACGGTTCATCTTTGTGTTTGACTCACATGGACGTACATGAGAACAGCCGCAATCAAGATTGGGTTTTGGCAGTCGAGTGCGGTACGGGATGCCAAACCAAACAAAGAGGTTCAGATGAAGAGTCTCGTCATCAGCGGCAGAGACTGAAGTAGACATGATGTTTGTTCACCTGTGTAAAGTACAGATACACTGTACTGTTACAATGTTAGAACAACGTCAAGTTCACATTTGACCTGATAGATCTAAAAACCTGTCACTGTTGGAGCTTTAGATCTTTGGTTTTGATGCATGAATCACAGAGCAGCGCTACTGGTATCTATACACAGAGAAAAGGCTAATTTTGCACGTCAGATAAATTGTTTTAATCCTCAAAACCCCGAATAGCCACCAGCGACTGAAAATATCTACTGATCTAAACTGTTTAATACCTGTTGATCCACTAATCCTATCAATACATGGAAATAATTGTTGTAAAATACAGTTTGTCATCTTTTCATGGTCATCAGATATGACCCATGTGGACGTTCGGAGGCTCCGTAGTGAACATGGAAACACTTCTACAACATCGATTCACCAGTAAAACCCATGGAATTGGATCAATGACAGTGGATGGACACACTTGTTTTTATGTTCAGTCAATGATATATTTGACTGAAAGAGTCAGTTGTTGTTATAATAATCTTTTATATAACTGAGCATTTACAAACATCTACATGATCAGTCAATTAAATATAGGAAAATACCTGATTCACACTGAAAAATGCAAAATTCAGAGTATAATATTATAATAAATGGTGATATCTCATAGTAAAGGTTAAATGTAGAGAGAAATTCATTTGGAAGTCGCCACTGTGATAGTTGTAGGTCTTTAAGGGTTAACTGGCGGAATGATTTGGACTCATGTTGTAACACTGCAAAAGTCCTATTGTGGGAATTTGGTGTTGAATTTCTTTTTTTTCTTTTCTAAACTCTCTGGTCCTATAGCTGTTACATTAGGACAACGGATAACTTAAATTCTTGCGTTGTTTAGAGACAGTGTAGAGAATCAAACCCAGATTGTTGCAGTAGAACAATGTTGTGCATGCTCTACGGTACTGCATTTCAGAAGACGTCATGTGAAAGATCTGTGCCAATTCTGTTCATTTAAGACCATTCGCTCTCTTTAATGATACGATTATTCATTGATCAACCTTCAGAAAATGAGTGTACTGACCTGTTTTTAGATGATCAAGTCTGTCCGTTTGGAAGGCGCTGATTGAGGACAGAATCAGTTTTTTCTCTTTTTCAGATTAATACATTTATTATTATTATTATTATTGTTAATAATAATAATATCATTAATAATAATAATAATAATAATAATAATAATAATAATCATGATGATGATAATATTCCAACTCTCACAAACATTCACGCTAAGGGATCTGGTGGAATTTACAACACCACAAATATTATACAAAGCAAGGAATAAATGGCTTCCAAATAACAGAGAAATTATTCACACACAGAACTAAATATCAAACTGTGAAAACATCGTAAAATTTAAGAAGACGTATAAAAACCGTATTTCCCAGAGACGTGGTAACAATGAACGGGACTCCAACAGTAACCGTTATTGATGATATGTTATAATTTGCACTCTTTTTCAATAATGAAATAACCTATTCTTTTTTTATGGACTGTCTACATTAGCTGATTAGCCACATCATGTAAAATCAGGGTAGGACAATATAAGCTGGGCGTCTTCCTACTCTATATCGGACATAAAGTGTTGTTAAAGCTTTATATTTCATTCCTACTTATGTTCAAAATAAAGTTTATCATCATCATTGAAGCACATGCCTTGGTCTGAGTCTTTCCGGTGACAGTAACACGGCCTCCTTATGAGCTAAACTCTACTCCACGTCAGCTGAACTCTGCTGACCTCTGCCTGTTGGCGGCGGGTGACGGAGACGGGCGCTCCGATCCTCATGCGCGTTTCCCGTGTATGTGTGAAAGCAGAGCGTGGACAGGGTGGCGAGCGAGCAGACAGGCGTGCTGTAGGTACAGTAGTGTAGAGGACTAGACATCAGTGTCGTCCAGGTCAGACAGGGCCATCCATTCTCTAAGCCCCAGGGAAGAGGGAGAGAGAGGCCGAGAAAGAAGAAAAGGAGAGAGAGTGGAATAGAGGAGTGGATGTGTGTGTGTGTGCAGAAAAAGAGAGATGGGGGGGCATTGATGCACTGTTTCTCTTAACTCTGTCAAAGCCACTCCATTGTGCTCCCCCGTGTAGTGAGTGGAAACCAATCTGTCATCGCTCCACTAGCCAGCATACTAGAAGAGGACTAGACTGCTGGAAACACAAGTCTATTCAATGTGAAATGTAACTGGAATCTGAGCCCTTGGATAGCTGGATTGAGGAAAAAAAAAAAAAAAAAATGGATGTAAGATTTTTGAACCCCTGCTCACCCACAGACTGTGAAATGGAAGCCGTGAGTACAGTATTTGGGTCTGTGCAGAGATAGGTTTCAGTCTCATATCTCTCCCCCTTTTTCACAGCGAAGTGATTGACATGTTTTGTTGATGGAACTCTATCCAAACCATGTGAGGTTTGCATAGGCATGAAGGGCTCGGTTAAAACCTTAGACGTCGTCGCTCAGTGGTACCCGCCTGAGTTGGCCTCCTTTGTTTAAAATCTCTTTTGGGTTTTTTTTTTTTTTTCTGTGGAAACGCCAATATTTAGACAGTTGCAGTCACAGAGGGCGACTGGGAAGCGAAGACAAAAGTCCTGGAGTGGAGCTGTGAAGATCCGAGCCCTCTAAGCACTTCCTGTTCACCCTCCGTAACCTGCTTTCCTCACACCTGTCACATATAGAACCGGAGCGTCACCTGACCAGCGCACAAAACATGGCCACGTCTCCTGATGCCCTGTGCTCGCTAAGCCTGCATACCGTTGAATAGCGCGGTGTTAATGCTGTGTTCCAATGCCATTTGGAGTCACTTCCTCCCCTCTCCTCGCAGGAATCCCCCTCACGCCATTTTCCCTGTAATCTCCCCACTCCTCTCTGTTATGGGGTGGCTCGCCCGCTGCTCCCGCCACTATTCCTCAGCCCCTCTCCTTCTTATAACCAGCACCTCCACCATTTTAATCCCTTTGACCCAAACCCTGTGTGTTTCCCTGTATCAACAGCTCCTGGAGATTACATCCTGCCTGCCTCCTCACCAACTCGTGCTTCAGTCGCTGTGGCTGCAGCCGGCTGGTGCTCGCTATAGGGTCTTAGTCAGACACTGCTGGGTGTGATAGCCACCGCTGCTAGTTAGCTTCGCTGGGGTCAAAGCCAGAGAGGAGGCAGTTGGAAGAGGAGTGAGGATGGCATCAGTGAGAGCAGCATCAGAGGCTCCAGGCCCCAGCAGACCTGTTGGAGGCTTCAGTAAAGCTCTGGCATCACAAGAAAGTTAGTTTTAGTGAAAAGAAACCCTGTCCAGGCTGAGAAAATGAACTACTTCTGTAAAATGTTACACTTCCTCTTAACAAGCTATAAAAATCCTAAATGTAATCGCGACTTGGCAAACTACTCTTTCTCCTTTACGTTTTGAGCAACAGCTTGATATACATACAGTATATATATTATATAGCATCACTGTCAGGTGGAAACCACGTAAGTCCATTTTTAGTCTTTATTTTTGGCAATAAAATGATTCTATCGGTCAGTCTTCACACTGGCCCGATGGTTTTAGAAATATTTAGCCAATGAAAAGTGTTGTCTCTTAACTCCATTCATTTATTTAGAATATACACCGTTTTTCCAGTTTACGGAAAGATAACCATTTTGGACATAAGAGGTGTTCGCCCGACAGCGATGATAGATAAAAAAATGTATAGGGACACATGAGACCTACACCTTGCAGGACTTCCCATTGAAATACTGTGATGAAAATGTTCATTATCAATGTCAAATCAGTATTTCTTTTAAGTTTAACCACTCCATTCCCATCGGATTGCCAGTAATTCAGTTATTTTCTATTAAATACATTAAAGTTTCTACAATAAGACTTTTGTCAATATAGAAATGCTATACCTTGTCAGCTTAGATTCTTTGCAAATGAGTTTCTACGTTTATTTTACAGTATTGGTAGAAGCTAATTGGACTAGTGTATGTAGTTTAGGTTGTATTTTAGCCACACACCAAAGAAAGCAAATTTGTAACATGAACTAACTCAAACTTCGAAAAGTAATAACCTCAAAGTAGAGGTTATTACTTTTCGGATGAGGTGTGATTGGTTAATTTCAGCCTTGTGGTTTTTCAATTATAAGCTTTTAAACTTGGTCAATAACTGCAAATGAACACAAATTAGGTGGGAGGGAACAGGTTAAAGATGGATTTTTTGGTAATTTGTAGCTTAAAATGATTATTTCTGGTCAAAACATGCCAAATATTTTAGAAACTTAAAGGTAGAACATTTAAAACAATTAAACAAACAATTATAAGGATGAATGAATGTCAAAATTAAGCAACTCTGAAGCCTTTTGTAGGCATGGATGACAAAACCAACAAAATTAGCCCTAAAAACACTTATTGCAATGATATTCATTGTAATATAAAATGATATTGTGACCTGTGTCGTCATCATTTAGGAGTTCGACCCCCTGTTAGCATTTTTTTTTTATGTAACTCACTGAGATTGGAAAAATAACCAGGTTACAATCAATGAAACGCCTGAATCCAGTGTGTCCCAAAACCCTAAGTTAGATAGACATCAGCCTCTTCATAAAAGAACATAAATAATTGTACATTTTTAAAAGCATAAGATGGATTTTATGGAAAAGACTCCTACCAAAGATCAACAATTTACAGTATGTTCAAATTAGCACCGAATTATCTTTATTGAAGGATAATTAAGAATAAAATGACTCAAAAAAATCAAGCACCATTTTCTGCCAAAGGTTAAATATCCAATGTAATACTGACTCTATGCAAATTCTGGATCAACTTTGGCATATTTCACTCTGTTTAAGCAACATATATGTACTAAGAGGTGTGGAAGCTACAGAATATATATGTACCAACACCGCTTTACAGCAATTTGTTTTCCATACTTTAAGCTCCTTAAGGGGAACATAAGAAGAAATCAAAGTTTAAGAGGTTAAGAGAATTATCTTTAAAAAGCCATCAGGATCCAGAACTGCCTTTTCACAGCCTGTCAGAGCCGTGACGCCGCCGTCAGGAGAGTTAGAGCTGCTTGTGTCGCTGATGCTGCTCACAGGGGGCCTTACTCTTTCATGTACTGTTTCTGGTAGTGTGTTAGGGCTGTATTGATGTGAACTTATGTGATCATTACATAAAGAAGTACAATTTCTCCCTCTCCCCCGCTCTCCTTCCTGCTCAGTTTTCCTGTGGGCCACATTAAATCAAGCCTCCGACCTAGACTCTAGTTAAATTAAACCCTATCAGCATGTTGCCCTCTCATATCGCAGAACAGGCCTTTATATAGACAGTCTGTAAATGGTGATTAGTGAGTGTTTTGATTAAAATTCAACCACATGTGCGATACTCTGACGGAGCCAATCACCTTCCTCCTTCCCTCTCTTCTCTGTCTCCGTCTCCCATCACTTAGACATACATTGAGACATACATGCACATACATACACACAAATAATCATCCTCTATAACACCCCCCC
>JAPQRQ010000009.1:30044892-30079029 GCA_037367365.1 Apogon talboti
ACACACACACACACACACACACACACACACACACACTAACACACACACCCTCCCCGTCTCCGTCTGGCCTGTTCTCATGCCTCAGCAGAGTGCAGGGCTGATTTAAGGGCCCTTTACAAATGGGAAGGTTGCAAGTGAAGACAAAAACCAGAGACAAATCACACCACAGCAGTCTCAAGGTTTCTGCTAAACCTATTCAACTGGAGGGGAGCGGCAGAACAGTGAAAAATATATATACACTCCATCCTGTCAGAACGCTTTTGGCTTATCTTGAGTGACTGTCAAGGCTGGAAATATCAGGGAATGGACAGAAATATATAAAATTAATAAGCCGCTGGATGTTGTCGGGAGTTATGATGCTTCATAAATCCTGGTTTGATCATGGCGGACAAGGCTTAAACCCACAGCTTCCTAATGCGCACAGCAGTGTTTTGGGCTGGATTTTATTCTGTTTGGGAGATAGAAGCCCTTAGCAGGCAAAAGTAAGATTTATCATCTCCCTATCCCCCCCCCTTCTCTTTCTTTCATGAGTGACAAATATTAAAAAGAAGGCCTGAGGGAAGTTGGCAGCCATTACCACCTTTAATAGAAGGGCACAGGCGTAGCAAGGTGAAACTGGGGCCAAAGGCAGTGAAATGCTATTCAAGGAAAAGCGAGGGAAGCAGGAGAAGAGAGAGAAATTGGTACTAACTTATCAGTTGTACTTTCTTTGTCGGGTCAGGGGTCCTGGAGCTTTTGTTTGTTTGTTTGTTTCTTATACTGAAAGGATGGATGCTATCTCCGCTGCCATCCAAGCAGGTCTGCTCTGTCGAGTGCTGCAGGTAATATTTCATGTCAGGAATTAAGCAAGCCTACCGACTCCTTTCTACAGTTAGATGGCCACCGCATCCATCATCGTCCCCTCTTCAGAGCGTTGGCTTTGTGTGGATCACTTTCCTTTCAGGGGGTTTGAGTGTGTAAATAGTGGAAGAAGAGACTAATTAGACCACCTTGTCTAATCTCCAGGGCTTTACCTGTCAATAAAAATGTTGTCAAGGAAGATGAAGTCTCTTTAAATGAAAGGCTTGGCAGGTTTGATATGTAAAATGCACGTCACACGGTTTCAGTCAGTAACGTCCCGATGAGACAAGTTGTCAACAAAAGTAAAATGACAACAAAAACATCTCTGCTGCATCAAATGCAAATAATGACATTCTAATTTAAGAGCTGCCCCCCTCCCCCACTCATCCCCCTGCTCTATTTGGGAGAGGTCATGCTTTTTGATCACAAGTTGTAGTAAGTAAATTTATTCCGCTTATTTCTTGTAACTGCACAAAAAAGTAATGAGGTGTTGGAGATAAATATATGAAGACAATAAGCCATGCAATCTTTTCCTGTAGCTGCTTTTGAGTCAATTAGCACATTTCAGAGACTCGGAAGAATATCGCTGCCTTATGTTGCTTTTCAATATGCAGCATCTGACTTTTATCCAATTACATTATGTGAGGTCTGTGGGCACGCCGGGCACAGTGCACATAATAGAGGATGCCATCTTTGGTGTGATATTCTCCAACACTTTTCCGTTGCATATGCCTATGGCTCTCACTATGAATTATTCAAAGGCTTCCTCCACACAGAAGAGTGAAGAACTCGGCTCCATAGTAAACAGATTTTCTGCTCGCCATCCTCAGAAATCTGAAGTGTAGGGCATTGTAAGTGCCAAATAATTACATGGTGCCCCCTTCTCCATCCTGTCTGAGCTAACCTGGCCTCCGAAAGGCTTTTGGACTGAATAACATTTTGTCATTGGAGGAACTTGGACTTAATTAAAGTTTTGTTGCAGAAAAGATGCAACACAGGGACATTTATCTCACATAGGACACGTTAACCTAAGGCAGAGAAATATCTGATGATGCTGGAACTCCCTGATTAATCTTTCCATGTAAGTCCATGTAAAATAATGTACTATTTAAATACTTTTATCCCATTTTTTATCACATGGCTGCGGAAACTGTTCCAATATGCTTAAAGAATATTTGTGCACCCTGCTCCCTCTCTGTTGATTTATTAAACTATAATAGATAACGTCCCTAGAGTTTGACTCTGGCTATGTATAATCACTTTAGTTCCTCACTGGCTATTGTGCTGTGAAATAGAAAATATGAATATTACATGGATTTTAAATCCCTACAAAAATTCTTTTTTCCAGAACAAGAAAATTGACATATCCATTGCATTAGCGCAGCGACAATCTTTGGCTAATGGAGATTTCACAATATAGCGTTCACATTATAGCACCATGAAATATGCTGAGTATTTAAGAAAAATGAACTTTTTAAATAGTCCATCAGTTGAAAAAAAAGGTCTATGGGATTTTCTCCCGTCTCCTTTCTGCTTTGGGGATTTGCCCTGACCTTGAACTGGTCGTATCTTCCAGTGCAGATCTGTGGCAGTGACACATGTCATGTGTTGGAGAGGATTGAGGAGGAAACAGAGGAGACAAGAGGGAGTGATCTTGGTCTGTAGCCCAGGCAGTCGGAGTCCGCCCTCATGTCAAAGGATGGGCATGTTTGGCCCAAAACACAGACTGCACCTCATCCACTAATCTCAGCACGAAAACACCTTTGGGTGGCTGTCGGGAGGCGAATGTGCACACGCTGACACACATTCTACACTGTTGAAGAACACTGAGAGGGTTCAAAGCTGCCCTTAAATTCCTGTGCTGTGGGGAGGGATGGCTGTATGGGGGAGAACAAGAGAAAAACTGAAGGGGAGGGTAGAGGAGAAGCCTATCTCCAGATTCTCCCTTGTAAAGCCGACCTGGCTGAAGGAAAGCCAAGCCAAACCGAGCCGAGGCGGTTCTGCTTTGTAGGAAACCCTCCACGTTTGCAGCCACGCTTGTTCTCTCCCACTCAGAAGGAAAACACAAACTACAAAAGCGTCGACGCTCCTGATAGAGGGACGACATCTTAAGAATCCCTCCCCCGCTGCATTCAGGCTCACTATCATGTAGTTTGAAAGCACATTATCACATGTGAATGAAGTTAACACACACATCGACCTTCAGTGTTCTTTTGCTTGACTGAACACTCCCTTTTCACCCAGACAGATTGTATGAAGGCGGTGGAATAATTTGTTATCGACTCACTGAGGCTCTGAAATTGAGATCAAAAATCTGCAAACCCCCCCAAAGATTAACATCTGTATTTTACAAAGATTGCTAATGTCACACGGTTGACAACTATCATTATGTCCTGGTTACTTTTGAAAGTATTTACCTTTTATCATCAAACGCCGGCATTTTACCTATTGTGGAGAACTAATTGATAGACTGAGGCCTTGTTGTTTGCAGGTGGCGTATCAAGCAGACGAAGTGACTTTCAGCGTGTCTGTAAATAAATAAATCATAAAGTTTGTTTTTCTCCCAAGTCAAAAGGAACCTTTTCTTTGTCTTTGTGTTTAGCGCTTTTCGCGTCGACATGAGGCTAAAACCCTGAAGACTACAACGTTTAGGAAAGCTCCTAAATAGCGGCTCTGAAGCTAGGTTTGAGCTTTGTCATCACGCTTGAAGAATTTCCTTTTAATGTACTGTAATGTGAAATTCAGTGGGGACAAGTTTAATTGAGTTTTACACAAACCAGTTGGGAGTAGCGCTGGAAGGTAGGTGATGTTGAGGTTTTTAATCTCTGGCTCCGGAGAGGCTTGTTGACGGAGTGGTTCTTTCTCTTTGTGGAGAAAAAAAGAGGAAGCCTAAGAAATGATACATCCATGGATAAAACCAATTGGCAACCCTCAAAGGGACGGGGGGTGATAAGGCAAATCCAGCACTTGTAGAGAAATAAAAGAATCCAACTGTTCATTAAAACGGGAAACAAAACAGGCGATTGAGAAGGAAGGCAGACTGCTCAGTGGAGGAGTGAGTGAAACAGACAAACAGAGCCAGAGATATCAGAGGAAAGGATTGGAAAATAATCAAGGATTTGTGAGGAGAATTAATAAGGAAGATAGGCACAAATAAGCATTTTTTCTGACTCTCTGCAAAATTAGGAGGGATGGACTACAATTATCAAACAGGGGAAATGGCATAAGCTACATAGATACCTAATTATAAAGGATAACCTAGATATGAAGGTTGCTGTCTTTTTATTTTACACACTGTGACTGTGAGGCAGTGGGGTCTTTTGTGTTCACTAAACCAGATATTCATTGGATAGAGAGAATTCAGATGTATCTCTCAGAGACCGTTTAATATAGCGGTTTTCTCTTATTGTTTGCCAGTGGTCTACATTCTGTAACTAGTATATAATCCACAGAGAAAAGGATGATTTTTACAAAAAGCTTTTATGCTTCTGGATCGTCATTTAAAAACAGGGAGGGCCAGATGATTTTCAGGGTCTAAGAGAAAGCCAACAAGAAACCGAGTGAAGGCGATGCATTAAAAATGGGTTTGTTTGAGCAGAAAGTGGGTCTCAAATTCCCACTCAAAAGAACATTTCCATTTTATAACTTAATTTACAAAAGAATGAGATTTTTAACATGTCCGTAGACTCCCTCCACAATGCGCTCGGTATCGGTTTGCAGGACATGAGGTAGTTTGTGTGATGTTGCCGTCGGACTGTTTATTTCTGACAGTAATTCACCTCTTAGAGGTTAGTTGACTCTATCACCTGACCCAGCTCTCGGTAATGAGGTTTGGAGTCAGGGACTTAAGGTGATACAAACAAAGGGCTAATGAAAGACTGAAGAGGAGAGGTTGGAAGGAAGGCGAGGCGGGAGGGGAGCGGGGTGAAGGAAACTGGCAGTAAAATAATCAGTACTTGTATGATCGGCCACTGAGACATTCCATTGGTGTTTTGTGTGAAAGAGAGCCATTCATCAACATATCAATAAAAATATGGAGCAGATTATTATTGTGTTTGCTTACCATGGGCCCCCATCGTAAATAATGGGTCTGCCGCCGCTGCCTGTATTAATTATAATTAGAATGCTGATAATGTGTGTGCTCTTTTATTACAGGAGCTGAATCAATTTTACAGTCTTATTCAGCCCTACAAGGTCACACAAAGTTGCCGGGGCCTCCTTGTAAAGTGTTTCTGCAATCAGGGCGGGAAGAAGTGGGATAGAAAAAAACCCAAACTCACATAGATGTTTCAGCATCTTCACATCATAGCTCATACCTTCAATTTTTTTTTTTTTTTCGTGCAGTGCTTTCTTTGGCATGGCTTTGAAGCTGCATCAATTTATTTTTATTATTATGTGGCCACTAAGCACAAGAATTCTAAAAAAATGTAAAAAAAATAAAAAGAGAAGCTTAAAACCACAATTTTGGCCTTTTACTCTGCAAAATCGTTGTAGCTAATTTGTTTACTTAGCATCCATGACACCAAACTTTGGTGGTTGCCGGTATTTTCCCTACTTTTTCGTCTGCTTTTGGAGGAGTGGCGTAATGTTTACCAGCTAAGAATAGTGCAGCTGCTTCACACTAGTTTTACTACTGAACAGAGCTGCTGCTAAAAATAAGGTCTGTTGGATGCAGAGAGGGCTGTGTGCTATTAACAGCTGCTTTCACATTAAACACATCATTTGATCCAAAGTAAAAATAAGAAAACTCTGATTTGTGCAGGTTTAAAAGCGCTTGTTGTCACATTTACATATCACACCTCTGCTAAACATGTCACATGTTACAGCAATGTTAGCGTGATTTATTTCTCCACCACACATTGTTACTTTCATTAACCCCCAGATAAGCAATTTTGGCGCGTGTTGTCAAAGTGGCCCCCATGTATGACAGATTACAAAGAGGAACTGGCAAAATGCATTTCAGCAGTACAGTTCTTGGTGGGTTTGGTTTGCATTTGTTGACAGTTCACAGGAGAGAGTGTATTTTGTCCAAATGTTGCATCTCAACTTAGTCTAAATTCATAAGGCACCCCACTGGTTTGTTCCTCTGTTTCCCTCGTCCTCATGAGTTAGACTGTCAGATGGCCCAACAACAATGGATCTCACCAGCCTATCAGCCAGCTCCTACCTTTATAGCTCGCTGCGTCGCTTTAAAGACTGGATTTAGCATGGCTTGGCAAGGTTCAAACCCACAAACCATGCCACAGATTTTTTAAAAAATCTACATATCTGTTCGTCCCGTTTTTTTTCCACATTTGGGATGCTCTGCATTCAAGTTAACACACATTAAATTGGTCTCCTCCCACTACGGTTCCAAGAACGCAGTGGTTTGTTTCTAATATGTCTTCTCTGTGAGTCACCTGTTAGAACAAATAAGCTCATAATCTTTACAATAAACATGATCATCCTAATTAATGTTATGCATACACAGGGATTTGTCCAATTAGAGACATGTATTTATAGCTATAGGATGCAGTGTGGATAAATAGCTGCAAAGATACAGTATGACACTATTAAAAGCAGCATATGTATTTGTATGAATAGTGCATTTGCATTTTATGAATGCTGTGCTATCAGTGAACAAACATGTTACATATTTCATTTGTTATTGCCTATTTTTGCCTGTTAATAATTGGGTATGCATTTCCTTTCTAGGGCAAGTTGTTGTATTTTTTTTTGCCTGTGAATGTTAAAATGACCCTGTGTTCCCCCGTGAATGCGTGCATCTGTCATGAAATTATACATTCCATCAGCCCTCATTGAACTGGGCATTGACTCTGTGCCGCAGACTCAGACTCTGGCAGTGAATCTTGATTATGGATTCTGTGATATTGTAAATGACTTGAGATTCCTCTGAATGTTTCGGATTAATCGGTTTGTGCAGATGTGGTTCCCTTTTTGGTAGGCGCCATCTTGAACAGTTGCTCATTTCCATTCCGCCATCACATTCTGCATACAAAGCAGATTTCCAGATAGGTAATCCTTGTAAGGTTTTTAGAAGACAGGTTATTAGAGGATTGAGTGCTGTGTGTGTGTGTCTGTCGGCGTGTGTGTGTGTGTGTCGGCATGTGTGTGTGTGTGTGTGTGTGTGTCTGCACGCGGGAAAATTATGTACATTTTTTAAGTTGGTGACAATGAGCTGTGTCTCGAGGCAGGAGACATAGTAACTGTCTCCTTTCACTTCTCACCTAACAACATCCCACCCCCTTAAAAATGAGCAAGCATACACACCAGGTACACACACACACAGACACACACAATCCCCACCTGCTCCCCCCTTCTCCCTCTACATCACCACCACCCAGAATTCTTTGAAATGCCTGAGGCTAAAAAGCTGGTTACTCTCCCCTGGCTTGCAGCTCACAGCTCCAGATTATTCCTGAATGCCAGAGCTGGTCTGCCCCCATCATCCTGCAAACCCCCACCACCACCTCCCCTGTCTTAAACCTGGCTCTACCTGTCACCTGTCAGACGCACCACACCTTTAAGTGGCCAGTTATTTTCCATTGGTTTTAGATGTCTTTCATATCATGGCTCATTAAAGCGCAGCGCAGTAGGCAGCATATTTACATAGGCTACTGGGGAGGTTTTAATTTGCGTCGGTACAGAGCATGACCGGAACTGAAGAGTGCAGAGCCAAAATGACTTTTTCACATGACACCCCCACCACCCCCAACCCTCCACACACACACATACACACCCTCCCTTCCCTCATCCATTCCCATATGAAAACATGTAGCTGGGCGTAATTGCTTGAACGGGGCACAAAGACAGAGACAGAGCCTTCACCGAGGGGACAGAGGTTTCTCCCAAGCGAGAGTCCATTCCGCCGTTGCGATCGTTCTACTGAATATATACCATTAGTCTCTTCACAAAGTCCCAACTATTGGAGCTGCTGTGTAACTTCCTAATTTTTACTTGCGTTGTCTGGCTGCTATGCTCATGACGCTGTGCAGAATCAGACTATCCTGCCATCTGCAGCCCCACTTTTATCCCAGTGATGGCTGTGTTTATGGCTATGCAGTCAATTAGAAGGCATTTTTCACTTTCATATTGATACTTAAATCATTGCAGCTGAGCCTGGGGTGTGTCCTAGAATGCAAAGTAGCAAAGAGTTAATTATTCTCTAAATTGTTAGGGATGATATTGGTGTTTTTTTTGTTTTTGTGCGTATAAAAAATGTTTTGAGGGAATGTTTTTTCGTTTCATAAGACAGATAGATGCCCCCTTTCTTATTTACATGACAAGACAGTCAAGCTGCCAACTTCTACGATTCTATCTCAGACCACATACAGCAGAGGAATAACGTAATTTCCCTCGGACAAGATTTTCAACAGAGATTCCTCCAAAACAGCAGAGCTTTCCCAGTTCGCAGCAGAGACTCCCATATCAGTGGAGATACCATTATCAGTCTCGAGTTCAAGATTCTATTCAAAAAGACAAGAAGGGATAGAGGCTAATATTGTCATAAGATGCTCTGTGTCACTCCCAAAATACATGGAGCGCTGGGAGATTCGGCAGTTGCAGAGTCCGCTCCTCAAACATTTGCTCTCCTCCCACATCTCTCTAAGGACCCGGCGCTACAAACTGGCTCCTGCAGATGCACTCCAAATAGCAGGCTGTTCATCATGCATTGTCATAGAACAGGCTCATTCCCCAGCTACACCCCCCACCACCCCCCCACTTCCACCACCAGCACCAACAAACCCCCTGCCCATGTACCCCTCCCTTCTCTTCACCACATCCATCGATGCTCCTGCTGGCCCTACATCCCATCGCACAGCTCCGATATCAATCAACAGCAATGAGGCTGGCTCCGGCTTCCTCATCATCCCAAACAACACCGCGCCGCCTCTGCCCAGGCGCCACACCCCAGCAAAGATGGCCGTGATGCCATGTGGGATGGACGGATGGATGGACAGACAGGCAGACAGACACGTGGCCATGTGATTTCAGTGTAATTTTGGAAAGCATATTGTCTAATTTTGCCATCTGTCCGGGAGGGAGCGATGGCAGCGTGGAGCTCATTTGCCGTCTGCTTGCTTTATTGCAGCTATATAGAACAAGTTTTTGGAGCAGGATGCAGGCCCGGGTGTGCAGCCCACTGGAGCTGAGAGGCGTGTCGATACAGGCACCAGGTTCCCACCACTCCATCATGGGCTACAGTGTGTCTGACACCCCGAAAATACAAAATAGACCTGAAAATGCTGCGATGTGAGCAACTGCATGTAAATAATGGCGCTCTCATTTGAGAATATAACTGCAAAGACGTGAAAAATGCAATCTGAAAGCAAACGTTTCAGTGTTTGCTGCTCTCAAGTTTCTAAAGACAAGTTGGAAAAATGTTTCACACTCTAAGGCAGTTCTGAGGCAGAGTTGTCTCTCATACCACCAGGCCATTATGAATTTGGTCCAGTTTGCAGCGAATGGTCATATAGACACTCGCGCAGATACAGGCGCACACACATGCATCGCTGTCACACATTGTGGATCACGTC
Organism: Apogon talboti; assembly: GCA_037367365.1. Classification (NCBI taxonomy): domain Eukaryota; kingdom Metazoa; phylum Chordata; class Actinopteri; order Kurtiformes; family Apogonidae; genus Apogon; species Apogon talboti. The sequence goes on from JAPQRQ010000009.1 coordinate 30,054,270, forward strand.
TGGTTCAGCTGCTCCTTGGCTCTGACATTAATACAGAGCAGATTGGTGGAGATCTGCAGCCCTTGTTGTTTGATCTTTCCTCCTCTTGCCACATTTCCTGGCACTGCCCCCCTGCCACACCGCGTGGCGCAGGCAGGACTGGCATGGCCTCAACGTGCCTGCCAGGTTTGTTCTCTGTCTTCTTCCCCTTCCAACTTATTCCCTTATGCCCGCTCCATGGATTCAGTTCTGCAAATTACAAGAGCTCCCCTACCCCCAGTGACAGCCCGGATTCAAGAGACCTTCAATCTACCAGTTTGTCTTCTTCAGAAAGGAGGGATGCTACGATCAGCCTTACGATTGGGCTCTTTTTTGCATGATAATTGTCCTTTGCACTGAATCGGGTTATTGTGCCGACTCTCTTTAGTCAACTAAAATATTCTCCTTGAAAAATGAAAATCAGAGACTGAAATTCTCCTTCTGGTACACATTATTCTCTCAAATACTAGTAATAAGAGGCTGTAAGGTCATCGTTAAATGTAAGATAGTAAACCAAGCTTCACCTCCGAACAAAAGACAGTCCAGAGCCAACAGAGACAGCAGACTACACTTGAACAAACACTGTATTCTCTTATCGAGACCCCATCCTCTTCCATTTTCTATTTACCCAGGACTGTCATTTGACCCGTAATGCATCACGTCTCAATTGAGAAATTGTTTAAAATGTCACCATCAAATGTACGAATGAAATGTATGAAAAGCAAATACATTTTAGAAGTAAAGGCAGCATCAGCGCCTCCTGTATAATCTGAAGTATTTGTTCAAAGAATAATGTCTGAGCTCCTCACAATAGTATCCTTTCTCTGCAATTCCTTGGGGTTGTGATCAGGATCAGCGGGGAAAACAGCACAAGCTAATTTGGTAATAACATCGCCTCATGATGTCAGCACCCAATTTGCACGGTCTATCTGCCATTTTACAACAATCTGCCTTCCCTTTTATGAATCGGCATCAGATCTCATCCTTATCTTCCCCCCTTTTTTTGCATTAACCACTTCATTTGTGACTAATGGCACACGCGCGATCGTTATCGCTCTAATTTATTCCAAGTTTAAGATGAAGGGCTGGATAAGGTACGAGAGACAATAAGTTGAAAAAGCCAGTGTGATGCCTCAGTTAATGAGGCAGATCGTCTTTTTTTTTTTTTCTCCCCTCTTTTCTTTTGTGCCGTCGGGGTCAAAAACAGAACACTTGCATGTTGAGAGTCAAGGAAATAAAATTGAGATGGCAATCCAAGAAAAGAGAATGGATCAAGAAGGTGTACTACCTGCTATTTCAGTAACAAGCAGCTTTGAAGGTGATAAAAGATCAAAGTGTTTGAAATAAAATCTCAGTAAGTACCAAGAGATAAGAGTGAAGGCCTACAAGTGAAACTCTGACTCCACTCTACACGGATATCAAGGATTTATCATCAACACCAGAGCATCTTCGAAAAGACCGGAGTGAATCAATATAATTTTTCTATTAGTCAGTAAAAGTGCTAAAATTAGATTGCATTTCTGCGTTTCCTTTCATTTAGTGCATTTAAATGTACATACATGTGTAAGTAAATGTTGGTACAGTTGTTTCTTTGTGTTAAAGCGCTTTTGGCGGTCGACGTGTTCACATAAACATGCAAGGGCTTTGCATGGGTTTACAATGAAGGCAGTCCAAAAACTACATTAACGACCATGATCGCAGTCTTAGCTTCCATTCATTCCTTTGCCTACTTTTCTTCCTACCACAGTAGAATCGCAGGATCAGTCTGTCTCTCAGGCCTCCTGGGCAACATATGGAGCCCTCCAAGTTAGCGTTCAACTTCCCAAAGGCTGTTGTGAAAAGTGTTGCACTAACTGTGGCCCTCAGAGAGCTAATTAGAAACCCTTGTGCATAAACCTTGCTTGGAAGTTGCTGTGGGCTGCACCAGCCCAACCAAGGCAGGATCTGTGCTGCCTGCAAGATAATAAACAAAATTTGCATATAATGTCAACGTTTGGCATCCTTCAGCGATGGCCTAGCCGCTCTTGTGGCAGCCTTTTGAAACACATCGATCAAAAAAGTGTGGGCATAACGTCTGATCATTTACAGCCTTTTGTGTGCGCGAGAGATGTTTGGATCCATTCGAGCATTTTTCTATTAGAATTCTGGATGCCTAAATCCTCACTAATTATCCATCCCACCCTCCAGTGATTTAAACTTGTGATTTGTAACAGATAAAAAGCCCCACATAAGGGATTCCTACAATACATATTTAGCTGCGGAGTAATTAAGCTGTATTAGACTTCATTCATACCTGCCAGAGTGTACTACTGCACTGTTACACAGTGACGCTTTCAATTAATGAAAACGTCTAAAGCAGCATACATCTGGGATCACTATGCAGGGTCTAGCCTGACTGTATTTGTCATGCGCTGTAAGCCAACACAATTACACAGACCTAACATAGTAATTGCTACATAGCAGCTCTTACAGTGGTAGAAATGGAATTACCTTGACAGAAAGCGCCAGTAGGTCTAAAGGGAAATGGAGGAAGAGTAGGAAAAGGGAAGAAAAAAAAAAAGCACAACCTCTTACCGAACTGTAAATCATGCTTCACTTTTAAGAGGTGGGAAAATAAATAATGTCTGAAAGTGCAATGATTTCAGTGATTTAGGGGAGCTTTTGAGAAGCGTATTACTAGAGGTGACAGCTTGTGGGAGATAGGCAGGTTGTGTTAAGAGGAAAGGATAAGAGGCTATGACATTATGTCTGCAGGGTTAAGGTGTCAGAGTCAAAGCGTGAACCACTATTACTGGATCAATACTTCTCAGTTTTGTACTTATCTCTGGCTCGATGGTTAGCAGCCGCTTTTCTGGATATACACAGGAACTAAATGCCACTAGTGAGAGAAGGGCTGCATACCTGCCCCGTTTTCTCTGACTGGAGAGGAGCATTGGAACAGAAATACCAAATATTTCACCTTTTATGCAGGAAATATAATACCCAAATGATTTGACATGGTTTTCTGTTAAAGCTGGGAGTCTGTAGTGTTTTTTTTTGGTCCGTGTTTCTCGGCACTGTATTAAAAACTCCTTCTAGTTGTGGATATATTGTTTGTAAGTACCAAAGAATATAGGTTTTGTTTTATTACAGTACATTTGGTTTTGTCGCGCCCCACTGCTGAAATGTGTCCTTAAGGAGGGGGGAAAAAAAAAAAGCCCATCCTTTATGTTTTAAAACAGAAATCGTACTCATGTCATGTCCGCCCTGGCTGAGGAAAAAGAAACATTGTCACAGTCAGAAACAAGAAAAAGTGTGTACTTTCAAGTCTTTCATTAAACTTCTGAAGCTCTGAGTTAATCCTTGCTGTACATAGAACAAAAACTCAGCATTCAACAATTTAAGAAAGCCAAGAGAGAGAAAGAGGGAGAAGGGAAGAGAGACAGAGAACGAGAGAGAGCGAGATGAGGCGGGGGGGTGTGTGGGGGGGGGACTGGCCTGATCGCTACATATTCATATTCCTATGCAGGCGTTATCACTTAAAAGGCTTTCTAATTACAACAACAAGACAAAAACTCCTTGGATTCCTTCCAGACCCGCTAAATGATAAAATAAGCTTGCACTCTCTCTCCTTCTTAATCTCTGCAAAGCACCTTGGAGCCTCATCTCCCAAATACAGGCGAATGAATGTGAAAATGCCATTTAGAGATGCAGGTGTGACATTTGATAAGAAACTTCTGGATTAAATATGTTCTGCTAATGAGGAACCCAGCTACCCCATCAGGGCAAACTATTGGTGGGATTGTGTGCGCGCTGATAACATTCCACACGCAAACATCCAAATTCATTATTAATAAACAGCCGCAGTCTCTCTATCACACAGAAAGTCTGGATCCTTCAGTGGAGAGACAGGGATGTTGCGTCTCATTAAGAGAGGCTAAGGAAAAGAAGGGGGAGGTACGGGCGGTGTATGTGGCGGCGAAGGGGTATCAACTGTTTTCATATTTAGCTGTTTGGGGCTTTTTTGGGGAGGGGAGAGAGACAATTTCAAAGGGTATGTTAATGGTACATTGACTGTTGGAACAAAAGGGTTGAAAGTTTCAGGGGATCTGGCAGCGAGTGTAATTCTCTGGCTATGGCTAATACGGAAAAGAGGGGAAAGCAGGCTAAGCCATCGGTGCAGTAGACTGGGAAGTCCCTGGCCCCAGCTTGACATTTATAATGATTTGGAGAAGATTAAAGCCGTATTACTGCTGTAGTCCATAATGTGGCTCTGTAATGAGGTGTGAGTGCATTACCGTCCTGTGGAAGTTAGCTGCTTTTTCAGACCTTTAAAAGAAAGACACAGAGAGGAGGAGGAGGTTCAAAGAACAGGGATACTTGACTGTATTGTAGTCATCTTCACCGGCTGGGAGGGAGGGAATCTGAAGCTGGGAGCTGGTGACGGGAATGAGAAAGGACTCCAGAGAACCGCCAGTGGAGGCTGAGGCTGCCACCGTTGAAGACTTGTCAGTCTAAACCAGCTTAGTTCAGCCAGCCAGCAAAGTGTCTCAGTTTGACAGGCAGCACTTTGTTATTCGGACCAGTAACTGGAGGTCCATGTCTGCCGCCTGGAAATATTTTATATTCAAATAGAAATTAGAAATGGAATGTGTCATTTCAGGCACAGAATATGGCACTGCACTCTTCTTCTTTTTTTTTTTTAAGGTGCACTCAAACTCATGTAGTTCTAAAGAAAAAATGGAAAGAAAAAAAAAAGCTGTAGGAATTTTGCCAGCGCTCTGTTTTGACAATTATTATTTTGGCCTGGTGGCTTTTTACAGTACATAGTAAAAAGAACAGTGCTGCCAATTCTAAAGTCAGCCCCGGAAAAATGAATATTCTAAAAGGTGTTAAAAAATGCATGTGTTATCTGCAAAAATAAAAACACAGGTAATTCTGCGTTAGCGTGTGCAAATGAAGGTTGCAGGTGTCGTCGGTCCATTTAAACGCTCTTTATGATGTTAATTAGTTGTTAGCGTAATTTCCAGCCTCCGCCATCAACCGTGAGAAGTTCAGAGACCTGCTGTTAACTGAGAGTCAATGCCATGGCACCGTTTCAAGAGCTCCCAAACAGGACGGCCAGTGATAACGAACAGGTGATGGGGCCTGATGCCTATGGCAGCAGGATATTGCAAAGACAATTGAATTTGTAGGGAGAAATGAATCTTCTGGACAGCATATCAAATGTTAAAACAACACACATTGCATGCAATTTGCTTATGCAGGAGGGTGATAAAGTGTGCTTATTTAAAAGATAAACAAAGGGGGAATCTCGTGCAGTAAATTGTGCATGTGTGTTTATTCCCTATGAGTAACGCCAGAGGTTTATAGTCCCAGACACAGGCAGCCGTACTTTATGACTACTCTGTTTGTGTGATAGCGATATTTATGATATTGGAATTTATGTCGTACTGTATTCTCACTGTCTGTGTGCTAGTGGTTGTCTGTATTTAAAGGTACTTAAGGAGATTTGGTGTTTGTCTTGACTCAATGCCTTTGAGTGATGTCAGCTCCAGCGTGAGGTCAGATTCATTATTCCCTGTGTGCTCCTCGCAGGAATCTCGCCTCCCAAGGTTAAATTCAAACATTCCAAGTTTTTCTCAACGAATGAAAGCCATTGGAAGAGAGGAGTTTCATCTCCTCAGCCCCTGCAACAGCTAATCTTAACCCCTCGGAATAACATTTCCACTCCGCTTACTCCGACTGCAGACATATTTGCTCTCCCTTGCTGCTTGTGTCCTGTTAAGATTTAAACTGCAAACATAAAATGCACAAGATAACCTGTGAAAAGCTTTGGAGAGACTTGACTCCGAACATTATTTTAAAGACCAGATCTAAGAGCTCCAGCGCAGCAGTCGGGAGCGATTATCTGCTGTGATCCCTCTCCGATGCACCAAAGTCATTCATCTGCCGATCCTCCACCCCCCGTACGCACACGCATCCCTATGCAAAGGCAGACCCCTAATCATGTCGACACCGTGTGTCAGTGCCGTGGATGAGCGAGGCCTAGAGATGAGAACGACTCTGTAAACATGGGCAGGCAGCGGGGAGCTTCCCTCTCCCCCCTCGCTGCTCGGAATAAGCAAACGGGAAGATTTAGGGATTTTGCCGGGGCCCAACTTTGTAGTATCGGCTCACAGTCTTTTTCAACGTTTTCCGGGGTGCTGCCTATGGGATATTGTTCTTAGCTTATGAAGTGGCGCCCGCCCGTTATAAGCCGTGTGTCTTTTGCCAATAGCATTACAATTTTGGAGCTGACTGTTATTCTTCTTTTCTTCTCTGTTCCCTTGGATTTAACTCTTCGGTATCTGGTGTGGCCCCCATACAGCATTGTCCACATATTCTGTCTCTGACCTTTGCTTTTGACCTCTAACATTCAGATAAACCAGTAGAATCTTTATGAGGAACTCTTATTATACTGCTGCAGCCATTTTTTATTTGACCTCTATATTCATAGAAGTCAACTTTTTTTTTTTTTTTTTTTTCCCCAAGCACTGTTGATTATGAACTATCATGACAGACTAGTAAATCTACTGTGCATCAACTATGTGCATTCCATAAACGGGCTAATACAATTGGCTGTATCAAATGGGATGTATATTTACAACAGTCAACTGTGCTCTCCCCTGTCAGGATTCTATTATGGAGCATGCTCCCGCCCCTTGTTTTGATACAGCAGTAATTTAAAGACCGATCTTAATTGACTTATTTTTTCCGCATGTCTGTTGGAGCTTGTGCATGCACTGCAATAAGAGTCTTGTTTCTTTATTGGGCCACACACAATGTACTGAGTTCAATTTTACCATTCATAATGAATGCAGCCTCGCCATTCAAATGCAGCCATAAGCACACAGCAGATAAGAATTTAATTAAATGTAGATTAAAACCAAACAGGAAAACACACTGGCTGATAATTTTTTATCACGTCCCCTGGTCATATTTTTTTCCCTCATACTTTCGACTTGTTCTTCCTTGGGCTACATCTTTTCAGCTTGCCAAAAGTGGCGAAACACCTCACACATCTCACCGTGGCGCTGTGAGATTGTGTAAAATGCAAAACGAGGGGCGGTCACACGATTAATCAGAATCCTCGTGTCTGGGGAGGATGGAGGCTGGCGGAGGATCGAGGGAGGGGGTGTACAGAGGTGCAAGGAAGGAATTAGTTGCTTCATCCCAAATTTGCATCATATTCCAAAGGACAATCCCAGCACTGTAGGCAAGGGGAAACATATCTCGCTCTCTGCAGGAACAATTAAATATTTTCTACAATGCTGAATAAATGTCACCTTCAGTATCAAATTGTCCATACTTGCTAAACATGATGTTACAGTGAGTGCCTCGAAAGCATGCCTGAGCAGTGAGAAACCACAATTTTAGATGTGGACCGCAGCCTCAGCTAACATACTGTAACACACATTCAGGAGCTGTTGATCCTCAGGCACTAACAGTGTGCTGAACTCCACTGGGGATACCAGTGAGCAAGAGACAACTGCAGCCTTGTCAGGGATTTCCCACTAGTGAAACATTACACTCGGGTGCTCAGTTACACATTAAACTCATAGGGAGGAGAAAAAAAAAAAAAAAAGGTTTGTATTGTATATGGCACAGCTGAATTCGCCTGTGTCATATGTTTTAATTATGATGAAAATTGACAAAAAGCCCTTCTCCAATATGAGGCTGTAACCCTGGTATTAATGCTCAAATACTTGTTTTTTTTTTTCCAGAAGAAATACATTAATTTCTTACCATCTGGTGTACTTATCATGTCGTATATTTCACTTGCATCCAGCATTTTTAGCAGTTTCAGACAGCTGTTGGCTTAGACAATAAAATTAATATATGTAGAAAGTGAGAGTCTGCTCTTCAGCCTCCTTTTCTTTTTTTTTCTTTTTTTTCCAATCAGAAGTGATCATCTGCACATTGTCAAGCTCTGCTCAAACAGCCGTGATTGCAACTTACAATAATTTGTGTCACTGTAATAGAAATTCTGCTGTTTCATTAGCAGAAAGGTTAGAAACATGGTCCTGCTGGCTCTGCAACGTGGCAGTGGGCTTCTCCGCTCCGCTCGTGCCATGCCTGCCACCTCCACAGCGTCCGGCGCCGGCGTACTGCTGCCCGCCTGGCTGTGCCCGTGCCCGCCTGCCCACCGCGTTGGTGCTGCATCTCAGTTCCACTCTATTACCCTCACACAGGCGATTGGCCTTTTCTGTGGGGAAAAGAGCAATTTCCTGTCGCAGTCTGTTTGATCAAGTGCTAAACCCTTGTGATCAATAGAGAGACAGATGTCGGCTCCAGATGGCCGCGTGGTGATACCTGGGGCAGCGCCGGGGCTTGCCAGGACGACAGAATGGCAATGAGCAAGGGCAGCGGCTGTGCTCCCGATGCACCAGCCACCGAGACACAATGTGACAAACGCAATTAGGCCTTTTAGCTGCAGATTATTTATTTCTCTTGCAAACTGACAGAAAATTTAATTAGCGCATACTATAAGCAATATGTAAAATTACAGGGGTGCAGTGACAGAGGGCATGCTGGGACGTTGCACCGGTGACTGCTGTGTGGAGGTGTGTCTGAGCATGTGCTTATATATTCTTTCTGTGTGCTGCTCAGCTGTGACTAACAATTGAGCATCCTGGTAAATAAGGCACACATTGCAGAGGAGAACGCTGTTTGTTCTATGGCTTAAAATCAATAAGCGTTCCTGAAGAAAAACACCTAACTTCATAAATTCCATTCCTCATGAACAGATCAATAATGCTGAATTCCAAAATGGATGACAGGTGCATCTCTCTGGCGCTCTGTCATTCTGGAGAGGAAAAAAATAACTGCCAGCACCAGAAGGCCAAAATAGACCTTTCCAAAGAGGAGAGACAGAGGAGGAGAGAAGCTCCCATTTTTTAAACGGCAAAGCATTTGCATTAGGGCTGGCATCCACCATACACCCCCTCAAACACACATACACACACGGACCGGCCAGCCAGCCCATGTGGCGTAGGGCCGCAGCCATGTTGGAGGAACCACTGAGGCACGTGGCAATGGCGCGCCGCTCTCCCAGGAAAACCAAGCTCGCCGGCGTTGGCCCTTCGCCGTTCACCTGCTCCCGCTGAGGCATGATGGGTAGGAGGACATGGGCCATGGGGCCGCAGCTGGAGGGGAGGGAGGGGTAAGGTCTGCCGTGGTACTCAACACGGCGTCCTGTCACAAGGGGTCTTCTGGTCCCATTAGCAGGGCTTGGTCAGGACGGGCCCCCGACCAGCCTGCCGCCGCAGCAGGGGCCGCAGTAAACACATGTCGACTGGCCACAACCAGGACACAGGCAGCAGTACCCGCAGAGCAGGATAGCTAATAGAGTGCTCAATGGGACAAACCTGTCCAAATAAAGAATAAAGCAGAGTGGAGCGGAGAGGAGAGGAGCCAGTCAGAGCTTTCCTTTAATAGTCTACTCCACTTTACCGTGGACAGGGAGGAGCTGACTGTGTGTGGCAGCTAATGAGGGAGAACAGCTTTGTACTGTAAGAACTGGAGCCTCGTATTGTCTCAGACTGACAGCACAGCCCACATGTGTTACTCTTATTATAGAAAGTGTAAAATGTTTGCAACATCAATTTACTGCTCATGAAAAATCTAATTTCATTTTTATTTTCCCAATAAAAAAAACCCGACAAATCTTAAATAAGAAATGACTGTAACAAATACTGTTAGTGCATTTATTTATTTTTTTGGCTTTTTGCATTTGCATTATTATTTATGAATTACATAAATACAGGTGGCATTTATTTAATTCATCATCACAATTAATTAATTTTTTGTGGAAAAACTTGCAAATTGAAATCAAAATTGTAAAGCTCTATCAGAGCAGCCTAATAGAGCAAAAAATAGCTGCTAATTCACATTTCTATTTTTTTTCCCCTCAAAATTATTACAACACTATTACCAGGCAAACATCCCCCTGCCAGTTTCATTCTCACAGTATTGAAAAAGCTCCACGACTCCCCAGAGACCAGTCAGAGAAATGTCTCTGAATTTCAAAGTGAAAGATTTAATTTTTGCTCAGTAAAACATTTGCTGAATCACATGATTGTTATGATGTTTTTAACGGCTTCTTCTGTCTTCAAACAGTTTGTAGATGTGTGTTAAATGACACCGTTCTGTGTGCTGTGCTGCTTTTATGTCTTTGTTGCCTGTGAACGTATACTGTAGAGGTTGTGTGTACAAGGCTCCCCTGGGAGGACTTTTTAATTTGTGGATTCTGACCCACGTGCCATTCGCTCAAGGCCATCCATGAGCTCTTGGTACTGGCTATATCTGCAAAAAACACTTGATGCTAAAATTAGTCTGGACACAGTTCTGTAAAGGAGTGAAATCTGGGATTCGGGGTGGCAGACAAGACAAGGCAAGTCAGGGTCTGGAAATACATATTTACCAAACAATATTTGTTTTGATGGAAAATATCAGCCTGTGTGAGCTGCTAGAAGTTTCATTTTTTAATAAATAATACATAAATATCAGCTGATTTATAAAGTGACAATGGCGTTCTTGCATATCTGATTACTGTGATTACAGAAACACAGCAGGCGACAGACAAAAGATTAAAAAAAAAAAAAGTAAAAAAAAAAAAAAGGCAGATTATTTTAACCGTTTAACATATTTTACAGGAAACCCAAAAGGCCGACAGAATGTATTTTGTTGCAAATACATTTCTCATAAGATCTTTAGCACCTACCTGCAAAGATGTATGTGCAGACTGGCTGCTATGCCACGTCTGAGGCGTCTCTGCATCAACAGACCATCATCACAGCAAAAAACATCCACCGGCTGCAGCTTGAGCATGAGAAGAGTGCCTCCTAGTGGCCGAGCCGGAACATGAGGGAAGGAGGAGGTGGAGGAGAGTGAAAGGAGGAGATAGAGAGGGAGAGAGTCAATCTGTGTCAGTGCCTTGGTGAAATAATAGTAGAGTCAGCTAATTCTAGTTTAGTGTACCGTCAATAATAGTAAGCTTGTTTGACCCTGTGAATGATGTTCCCGCCTGGGTCTAACTCAGCGTTTTCCTTTCTGCTCGCTCCAGCTCGGATTGTGACGGCGGTTTGACAGCCATGACTCATCCTAATGTGTTCAACTCTGATGATCCAGAAACAGTCTAAATATTTACCAGTATTCATGAGGTGGATTTGTTTAGTGTTTGTCAGAGCACCGTCTGCTGTCAGGTGCAGATACAGATATTATTCATTGACAATCTACAATATGATTAATATTTTCACAAGATCCAGGCCTCGCGGGGAAGTTTACGGGGGGAAAGTGTTTGTGTGTACAGTTGTAATTTATTACTTCTATGATAAAGATTCGTCGGGGAGTTGCAGTTAACGACATGCAGCTACTTGATATTCGTAGGTGTGAGGAGCTTGTTCCTATTTGACCAGGAGGAGTTGGAGCTGATTTGGAGACAAGAAGAGTAGAGGTCTTTAATTACAACCCTTTCTTTGGCTTCAGGCAAACTGGCCTCACTTCACAATTAAGACCAGCAGTTAGTGCACAGCCAATAGAAGAAAAAGGAAGTTTCCCATCAGCGCCAGTCTGGACAAAGAAAAATACAAACTACTCTCTAAACCTGGCAACACAGATAGAAAACCTTTCCCCTTTAATGTGTACTTAACCGGTCCATGTATTTTGTATAAGTAACAAATCTTCACACGCTTCCAAAGTGCATGGCGGTGCCGTATAATACACGACCCACGATGCAATCAGATGATGCCACGGGCCAGTGTTGGTTTTCCCAGAAGCCCCATCCAACCCCTCCCTAAACACGTGGCTGTGGTGCAGTGGGACTGTACTCCAGTGCTGTAATGGCCCCTGCAATGGTAATGTGTTTGGACAGATGGGAGAGGCAAGTGCTGATGTGCTTAACTACGCATTTTACAGCTAAACTATTAAAGAGTTGTGCTGTTTACACACCAACATTTGAATACCTGTCTTCAGGCCAGTTTAATTATCCAGGCCCTTCTGTTATTTCTGCTGCTTTGTTGTCTCTGAGCTTTGCACGAGGCATGAGAGATTTGTTTGCGGCTTCATTAAGATATGGTGGAGGTAGCGGTTTGCAGGGCACAAAAAAAAAAAAAAAAAAAAAAAATTTCATTTCTGCTCAAGTATCTTATACTCTGGCCTGCCGCCCCCCCATACGTACACAGATACTGTACACATCCTTTTTCTTATAAAGTCATTTAAAGTGAGGAAATTAAAAAATGCCCCGTGATGCCTGCACTTTGAAATCTCTTGGGGCTTTAGGCAAAAGGGGAGGAGACACACCATCCGCCCCGCGATTCATCCTGAGACGTTTGATTAGTTTATAAGTACTTATAGGAGAAAAGGGTTTGCATTATAAATTTGTTTCATGAATTCCTTCATATGTTCATCTTCAACTGTGTGTTCAAATAAACCATTAATCAAAGGGAGAGAGAGGAGAGGGCATTTAGCCAGCGGAGCCATAGTCTCAGGGCCTTGGTGAGCTGTGGATATGGTATTGAGAGACTGTAGGAAGCAGTGGTTTTTAATTATCTGGACTACGTACAGGATGCCGTTTTTGATTGTTTTAATGAGGCAGCTGGCCTATTGTCTCCCCTTAATTCCTCCATTGTTTTTAGAATATGTCATAGTTCTTTATTCTTTTATCAGGTGCTCTGCAGGAGGATTTAGACAATAGCCTTCATTCCAACTGCATTGGCCACTGCACAAAGGCAGCTCACTGCAGACAGTTAGCAGGCAAACAAGTGCAAATCACAAGCTGCACTTTTACCAGCCTTTTCCCCAGTTTTGCGACTTACGGTGTTGGTCTTTCGCTCTGACTCCTGACCCCCTCCTCGCTGCCTCATTTATACAGATCGGACTGTTGTCATAGGTGGCTCACCTGTGTTTCTGTGATTTAAATCGGCTGTCGTGAAAAGGCTGTCAGGGGAAAATAGCCATGACGAATCTCCCAAAGAGCTCCCCTCATGGAATGTTTTGTATAACGCTGCCCACCTGACACCTATGTGCAGTATTTTTACGATGCGTGGTTTTTCTGGTTTCTACATATGTTGGTGAAAATTCCTCCTGCACCATTATGTGCACTGCAAGTACATTTATGTCCTGGAATGAATATGCATTTACAAACAGAGAAAATGACATTAATATATGAAAGAAGCTGCAATACAATGATGTCTAATTCATAGAAGAATAGTAGGTAGCGTCACCCTGCATCCTGTGCTCATGTATCTCTGTACCCTGTCGTGGTTGAGTGACTGTAACAAGCAGAGTGCTGCCTCAGTGTTTTGTGTAGCTCGCTAAAACTAGGACATGCAGTCCTAAAACTGACTTCCAGCATTCTCACACACAACAGATGGATGTGTAGCATTCTTGGCTGAAGGGATGCAATCTGAGTGCATATTCCACTGTCAAAATGCAGTAGAACATTTTCATCAAACTCCACATAATCTGCTTCATTTCGGCTGAGGAGAGCATTCAGAATCTTTGATTTAGATTGATCCAAAAACACTGATTTGTATCTGAGCATCAGGGCCTGGTTCGTAATTCTCTTTGTACGCCGAGCGCGTCTGAACTGAGAGATTCATACAGAGGAGAGAAACTTTTGTGGCTATGACTGCGATATATTCCCCGCCATTGTCAGTGGCAGTTTGTATCTACCTTGATGGTAACTTGGGCAGACAGTGGAGAGGAGTTTTGTTATTTTAATTAGGAGATAAAAATTCAAAGGGCCTCTCCAGGCAGTGTGTGGTATGACAGAATCAAAACGGTGAAGTGGAGCGGCCTGAAGTGTGTGTCTCGTCACAGCAGATTGGCCGACAGATAGGCACTGCTCTTTAAAGTGGCGCTGACATGCACACACACACATTCACAGGGAGAACGCCTGCACACAAATGGGACTCTAAAAGATAGCATATTTTAATACCGTTTTACTCCTTTGACACATTTGTGCTGGTCTAATTTTCACTGCTTCACCAGCAGATATGCATTAGTGGAAGAAGTACTCAGATCTTTTACCTAAGTAAAAGTAGAAATATAAGCGCTGAAATAATCTACTGCAAATTGAAGTCCTAAATTCTAAGTATCATGTACATACTGTGTAAAAGTCCTGGTCCAACATTAGGTTTGTTGCTTTTGTAAAGTTCTAATGTCCACACATATGCATTTTTCCTCTGTATTTAGAGCCAATCTGGATATATGTGAAGTATGTACAGCAGGAAAAACTAAAATTTCACAGAAAAAACAGCTTCTATAAACCAAAGTGGTCGTATTTAGTGTGACCTCCTTTTGCACTTAACATGTCTTCAGCACTTTAGTTCAGACAATATCAGATTTATGGCATTAAGTTTCTGATGTTATATATGAGGTTTCATTCAACACGTCTGATGTTTCTGTTTGTGTTACTTTATGTCAAGGGGTCAGAGGTCAGACTATATAGTGTCCTTAGCCTTTACAACTCAGTTAGTTCAGTTTTTCATGTGTCTTTTGAGGCTGTGCACATATTTCCTGTATTTTGTTGTTGTATCTGAAGAAAAGAAAATGAGAAATAAACATGCATTAACAAGGCTAAAGGTGGACTTTTGCACACTACTGTCCTCTAAGAATTAAAATTATTATTAAGAAAAAACATTATAGAGAAAAGTGTTGCATTATTATAGATTACAATTGGGTTTTTTTAATAACAATATGACAAAGACCATTTAGTAGATTAGTCATATAGTACTGCATCATATCACATATAATTTTTAAAAAGTGTAAGTATGATATTAATGTATTGTGGTAAAAGTGTAATATTTTTCTGTGAAATGTAATGGAGTAGAAATACACAGTAACATTAACTAGAAAAAGTGAAAGTACCTGAGTAAATGTACTTAGTTTCATTCCGTCGGTGCAGGTTGAAGGGCTAAAAAGGCTTTATTAATAACACTGATGTCAAACATAAGGGTGTCATTAACGTAATGTTGCAAAACCCTAACAATGATTAAAACATGACGCATGCTGAGGTGCTGTAAAGTTATAGCAGCTCTCTTTCCATCCCCTGGTTTTCCACGTCCCATAAATCGACAGAATAGTGGGTTGTTTTCATCCGGAGCCTCAGCTGAGCACCTCCACTGTGGCGACAGAGTGGGTTTAAACCTGGTGATTCATGGGTTTTGTGTAAACATGAGTAATCAGTGTTCCTCATGTGTGGGGGTTTCTCGCTGTGTCCCCCTGCCTTCACACCTCTCCTCAGGACTCGCTTTATTCCACATCAGCCAGGACTCAAATCACATGTCCCCTCTCAGCCTGACACTCCGTCGGTATGTTTGCACATCTTTGAAAGCTAACAGCGTGCTTTAATTAATTGTCCAGCTTTCCTTAGAAACAATGTCCTAATTCTGCCATTTAGCGGGAGCGTATCATAGTTTGTTGTTATCTCCCCAGCCAGATTTCTGTAAATAGTCATATTAAAAACTTTAATCTCTTCAATGGAAAATGAAGTGCAGCTGAAAAGCCTGTCATGTGCCGAGATAAATATTATCTAAGCTAAAACCTTCACTCTCTCCCTCTACCCTTCTTCCTTCCTCATGCCCCCTCCCCCCTTTCTCTGACTTAATGAATATGTTCAGAAGATTTCAGAGGAATGCTTAATCCCAAAACACAACAATCTAATAGTATGGAGGACCTGTGTTCTAGCTGACAATGGCACCGCACACTACTGTTTATCCTTCTGATGGCAACCTATGGATTTACCCTTTATGGAAAGGGTTGGTTTACCCAAAACACAAAACCAGATTTCCTCACAAAACCAACGCTAAGGAAAACAGAATGAAGTTACAATCACCTTCACTGGGTTAAGTTAGCAGCAGAATAATTAGTATCTTTCTTTAGTTTAGGTGAATTAACTGTTAAATGATCATACTGTACATGAAAAAAACAAGAATCGTACTCCTCTAACAACACAACAATGTGTAACTTTAGCTAACATTAGCTTAGAAATTAAATCTAATTCCATCAGCCAGGACGAAACACAACACAGACTCAAACTTGTACAAGAGCATGTGCAAATGTTACATATTCCACTCTGAATATTGCTAAATACACTACTTCTAAACAGTGTTGTGTTCTAATAGCGTTTCCTTGTTGTGTGGTTTCTTTTCACAGCAGGTACGTTATGCAACACACTATTAAAACACTGAATCTCTGAGGAGGATCACACAAAAATAATTTTTTCCATTGCATAACAGCCCTGACATTTAATGCCAGTATTACTAAAGTGTACATATAGAAAAGCTTTTCTCGCCTCTCGCAGCAAGCATTTAAAGGTCTGTTCTATCTCTGTTTTGTCCAGGTGGCCAACTGTGGTGCACCACCACCAAGAACATGATGGAGGGCGAGGAGCTGGTGGCATTTGCAGTGGACTTTGACTCACGTCTGCAGGCGGTGAACCACATGTCTCTGAGCGAGGGCATGTACCCAGCCAGGCTGCTGGACAGCATCCAGCTCCTGCCGCAGCAGGCCGCAATGGCTTCCATCCTGCCCACTGCCATCGTCAACAGTGAGTGTCCACGCACAAACACGAGCACCCGTACGCAGAGCTGGAACCAGATACGCTTTTGTTTAGACGTGCACTATCACGTGCACATATACACAGCAGCCTGCACTCAGTCACCTGCTTAACAAGAAACGTCGTCTCCGCCGGGCGTAGATTAACCCAGATGAGTCTCTGCACTGGAGATAAGAGCCATCGACCTTCAAGTTTTGGGTTCACATAAACACATTGAGGCTCAAACTAACATGTTAATTGCAAAATACACGCCTCATGCAAATAGTGTGTTTGTTTACTTAGCGAGGGCTATCTGGGTTCAGCTCAACAGGGAGGCTTCTGTAAGCAGATGGTCCAGTGTTCTTGTTTGCCCTTGAGAAAGGGCACCAACCCAGTGGTAGCAACATAGCGATATGCAGCAGCTGAGGATTTGGTGGAAAAGCCTTTTAACATAGGCTTTGAGAGTCAGAACTGTAGAAGTATACAAGAGAAGAGTGTTTATGCATGTGTGTCCATGTGTGCAAGCTCTTTATCTTTAGACTTACTCTGTGCTTGAATATGAAAGTAGTGTACATATCCTGATATCGCATCCCCTTTGTCCTTTTCCGTGTCCCTCCAGAGGACATCTTCCCATGCAAGGCGTGTGGAATCTGGTTTCGGAGTGAGAGGAACCTGCAGGCCCATCTGATGTACTACTGCAGCGGGCGACAGAGGGAGCCAGAGACGGTGGTGGAGGAGAATGACACCGGACCACACCAGACCCCAAGTATCTGCCCCTTCCCACAGTGCAACAAGAGCTTCTCTGGAGCCCGGGCCCTGGAGATGCACTTGAGCACTTCCCACAGCGGTGAGTGGAAAAAAGATTTTTTTTAACAAAACAAATATATTTTTAAGAAACTACTCATGTTGTTTGTGGTTATTTTCAATAGTTTTTGAAAATGTGTTGTTCGACAAATACACAACAAAGGCTTAGAGTTTTACACAGGTTTCAAAATGACTGTCATTTCTTTTCAGAAATATACGCGTCCTGCTGTCAGCAAGCATAGCTGACAGTTTATCCTTGAGCAAAAAAATCTAGTGGAAGGGAAAAGGCTTGGCATAATGCATGAGCATTTGATGGTTTCTACAGTTAACTGTAAAGGAGAAGTGGGAGGCGAGATTCTGAGCATTTCTCCCTTTTATCTTCTTCACAGGTGTCAAAATGGAAGAGAGCCTCCCTCCTGGCACCAGCTTGAAATGCACAATCTGTAACTACACGGCAGATTCTCTTATTACATTCCAGCATCACATCATGTCTCACCTGTCACAGGCGGCCTTCAGATGCAATCACTGCCATATCAGCTTCCAGAGCCACAGGGAACTCTTACAGCATCAGGACTTACATGGGCACGGCAGCAAACTTCACAGGGAAGGCGACGGCACCGAGCATTCCCCCAGGGGGCCTGAGGAAAGCCTTCAGCAGCAGCAGCAGGCCCGCGCAGAGCTGGCCAACAGGAAGGATGCTCTGCTGGGAAGTCCCAAAGGGGCCCTCAACAAGGAGACCAGCACAGACGGAGAGCCTGACAAAGCTGAGAAGAAGCCCATGCTGTCTGTTCAGAAGGGAGAGGCCCACCCAGGCAGCAAAGCCAGTTTTTCTTATACTAGGATCAAGTCTGAGCCCTCCAGCCCCCGACTGGCCTCCTCCCCTGTGCAGCATAACATGCCTACATTTCCCATGGGCCCATTCTTGTCTCAGTTTGCTTTCTCCCAAGACATTTCAGTAGTCCCGCAGGCTTCTGAGATTCTGGCTAAAATGTCAGAGCTAGTTCACCGGAGGCTGCGCCATGGAGGAAACAGCTACCCCCCTGTCATCTACAGTCCTCTTATGCCCAAAGGGGCCACCTGTTTCGAATGCAATATCACTTTCAGCAACCTGGACAACTATTTGGTCCACAAAAAGCACTACTGTAACAGCCGCTGGCAACACATGACAAAGTCCCCTGACTTTTCTGCCCTGTCAGATAAGGTCCCTGAGGCTGTGAGCCCCAATAGTGGCCACAGTTCTGTTAGCATGTTGGCTGGCTGCCACCCGACAGAGGCCGACAGCCATCTTATGCAGTCCGCATGTCTGAACTCCAATGTGTTGGACATGATCAATGCTGGGGCCAAAGGGCCTGATAAGGATCTAGCAGGACAGGTGAAGAAAGTCTCTACTCCAACTGGGGCTGAGGAGAGGCTGAATGGAAAGCAGCTGGAGGGGAAAAGCCCCAGTACGGGTTTAGTGGAAAGTGACAATGACCCAACCAAGACAACCTGTGATGCCTGCAATATCACTTTCAGCCGTCATGAGACCTACATGGTCCATAAGCAGTACTACTGTGCCACTCGTCATGACCCCCCCATGAAACGCATGTCTGCCAACAAGGTGCCGTCAATGCAGAGGACCATGAGGACCCGCAAGCGCAGGAAGATGTACGAGATGTGTCTCCCTGACCAGGACCATCAGAGGCCTCCTATGGGTCAGCCAGGTTTCCTCGGTGTTCCTCCCATGAACCCTTGTACATCCCAGGAAGCTGTGGAGAACCTTACAGACCGCTTCCACCCCCGTTGTGACATCTTTCCAGGCATGGTACCCAAACACCTGGAGGCCTCTCTGACTGTCACTAAACCTATACTCACTCCCAAATGCAGTACCACCGAGCAGCAGGAGCTGGACGCTCCCATCGATCTCAGCAAAAAGTGTTCGCCAGTTTCTGACAAGACATGTAGCTCCCCTAAAAGACTGTTGGACTATCATGAATGTGCTGTGTGCAAGATAAGTTTTAACAAAGTGGAGAACTACCTGGCGCACAAACAGAACTTTTGCCCTGCGACAGCCGCCGCTGCTGCTGCCGCTGCGGCTGCTGCTGCTCAGCAGCAACAACAACAACCACAACAGCAGCAACAACACAATGAGACGGGCAGTCTGGAGCCTGCCATGTTCCCAGACGTGAAGAGTGAAGGCAATAACAATCCTGATGACGTTTATGATAAGAGCCCAGGCAAATGTGAGAAGAATGGCAATGGGAAGGTGATGGTGCAAAATGGAGGCATGTTCCCCCCTCACCTGGGGCCTGTGCCGGGACTCAAGCCTTTTGCTGAGCCCCAGCTCATCCCTTCAAAGGACGAGAACAAGAATGTGTTTCTGCCCCACTGCCTTTATCCTGGAGCAATAAAGAAGGTGAAAGGTCCTGAGCAGATATCCCCTTATTTTGGGATAAAGCCAACCGATTATGTGGCGGGGGGACCAGTGATGCAAGGAGAGGCCAGTGAACAGGAGCAGAGTGTTAACGGAGGAGGCTCTGGAGCAGGAGGAGAGACAGGAACAGCCCAGCAACCTGCTTCTAATGGCTGCCCCCACCCTGGCAAAGAGCCACTTCCCCTTTTGCCCAAAAACCGGAGCATGGTCATCGTCAACGGGGGGCACAAGCCTGAGGAGCGTTCAGGCACAGCTCCGCCCCAACAGGAGAACCAGCCTCAGCCAGAGGGCCAACCCCCCAACCCTTCACCTACGTGGCCCACGGAGAACCAGGCTGACTCCAATGAGAACATGTCTCCCTCTGCCAAGTCCCCGAGTGAAGAAACGGCACCGGCGGCCAATAAAGGTGTGAACGGCTCTGGAAGCGGCAAGTACTGCCGCCTTTGTGACATCCAGTTCAACAACCTGTCAAACTTTATAACCCATAAGAAGTTTTACTGTTCATCACATGCTGCAGAGCATGTAAAATAAGTTCCGAAGAATGAGAACTGTTCTTCTTTTCCCTCCCACACCTTTTCCCTTCGACTTTTGCCCCTTTTTTCCTCCTTTGTTTTGGTACACTGTTGTGTCTGGAATAGTGCATCATGCAGTGCTAACCGCTGCTTGTGGACAATCAAGAGAAGCTTCTTCTTTCATTGTTTTACGACTTAAAAATGCAAAACCATTGGTTAAAAAAGAAAAAGAAAAGAAAAATAAATCAAGAATAATATTGGTGCCACTTTCACATTAATTTATTTTACAATCAGTATTAATAGGAGTAGTGATCTTAATTTAAATTCAAAATGAAATTTATATCAGAGTTGTTTGTAATGTTATTGTATAGTCATTCTTGTGTAGCACACATATTGTTTACACTGTAATGTAGGCTCAATGAAACAATAGACAATACAAAAATGAGATGCATTTTAGACACAAAAATAGCTACTGAGGCACTTGTGTATTCTTATTTGCTGTACCAGTTTCTGTATATGCCCAAAATGTCACTTGCAGATTGCTACTAATGACTTGTTAGCCTTAAAAATCACCATTTGGGGGTGATAACCAGGCACAACCCTGCATTTCACATTCTGGCATATACACATGGCTTTGCATACATATGTGGCTGTTTGTCCCTGTCTCTTTTCTTCAACTCAGATGTGGATGTTTTCATGAGGATGGCAGCATTCTTGTATAGTACTTGTATTTCTGTTTGATGATACACTTTGGTCTCCCTTTTTGAAATTTGCTCTCAATGCAATACTTTGTAAATGAGGGAACATTACTGAAAGCAGTATTATGAAATGGGGACTGTGCATATAATTATTTGTAACCCCATAGGGAAAAAAAGAAGTTGTACAAGAATTAAGTTTATTGCTGATGAACAAGATGGGTGGGAGGTCAGTGGGGATACTGATGTAAAATGATCATTCCAATGTCCTGATTATGGGAGAAAATGTTTCTTAAAACGTTGTTGCTATGCATGTATATGGATGGAATTAAATTCCAGATCTGTTGGAAATTTTTATTTTGATGTGGTGTCATAATTAAACTTAAATCCTCAGGATAAACCAATGCTGTCTGGTCTTTCTTTTACATTTATCCTAATCATAACAGCTAATGTTTTCCATGGCTGTGAGCGCAGCACAGTCTCCCCAGAGAACGTAATGTTTTATTATTTACAAAATGCTAAATTAACGCGGTAAGCCACACTCATCTGTCTGTTATGTATAATATTAATTGACTCAACATGAGTCCGTGAGCGGAGGTCTGAGTCTGGTTTGGAACTCGACATACCTCTCCCTATAGCTATAACATGGCGGAGTATTAACACAGAGCTGCGTGAAATAAAAAGTATAGGGTTGAGCAGTGACATGTGTGACATTTACATTGATAAGGACTAATGTATTCATTTTTAGCACTTGCCAACCTGGTACATGAAGTGAACCACCTCACAGATGAGACTGGTGGAAGTTTTTTTCATCACACTGAATCCCCTCCAGTTATCTTCACCTACAATGTCTCCAAAAAAACAGACCGCTGGAAACACATATTAAAACAGACCATCGTTGGATCTTACCACACAGACAATTTAAAAGACTGGGAGAAAAATACATTCTACAATTCTTAACACTATTTTCAACACACTGAACAATTATTTTTGCTGGGGTCTCATTGGAGTCTGGGTCATTCGCTCCGCCGTTTGGCTTGTCGTTGGTTGACTAGCTTCCTCAGGTGCTGGCTGATGGCAGATGGCTTCTTGTAGATCATTCGCCGGTCTGCTCCTTTTATGTGAATATGATTGGCTGATGGGTAGGAATCCTCCAGAAACTTCTTTTGAAGCTTAGCTACCATCTGGCGCAGGAAATGGATGATATTTTATGGGTTTTACACAATCATTACTGCAGTGTTGTTCTGCGACTGCGTATGTGATACACCAGAGTCGCAGTCCAAGAGCTGGTAAAACAGCGTTGAGGCATGCAGACACGGTAAAGACGCTCACCTGGTTCAGGTGTTCTGGTATTTCCTGGTCAAAGCAATCTCCAGTGATCACGCTCACTGACGTCCTGCTGGAGAGGGGCTTAAACTTTGTGATGTCTCTTTAGAAAAACAAAGGTAAAGACAAAGTGCAGTTTTTTTTGTTTTTTTTTTTTGTCTTCCATGTTGAGAATGAGTAAGGCTGAAAGGTTAAAAATGCAAAGTCGAGGTTTTTAAGTATGTTTCTCGTACCGTACTTGAGCAACACTTTCATTCAGAAAGTAATGCTCATCCACAGCACTGCTCTGATGGGCAGGGTTACTCAGTAAGTATTTCTAGAAGAGATAGAAACAGAGATTATGAAGGAACTTTGACTGATCTATAGTACTTTTCTTGTTTTTTTGCTTTAAAGTTCATAAAGGAAACACTACTATTGTCCCTGTGAATTAAGTAATTTCACTGAAAATGTCTTATCTTTGTAATTATATCAGAGATGGAACTGTGTTTGTTCCATTTTAAAGGGGGAAACACTGATATTAGAAGTTAAATTCACTTATTGGTTACAGGGTGTACTACAGAGCATGGGCAAACAGTTACTACTCATGTTTCATCTTGTAGATTCATATACGGTGGTGGGAAAAAGTTTCTGGACACCCAATGTATTTGTGATATATTGCATTAAGAATCACTCTTAAGTTATATTGTTCCATTCTCCACCTGCTTCCTTCTGCACATGCTCAGTTCCATCGAGGTTAAAACTGGATGTTTCAGCAGATACTGAAACACATCCAGGACATGATGTTGAAACTGTCAAGAATTTAGCTTTGTTATTTTTTCTTATTCTTAGAAGCAAAAAAACAAACATTTGCATTTGTTTGTGTCTGCCTGATGCAGCCACACCTTTTGAAACATAAAAGCAAATGTTTCATGATAATATTTGAGATTGAAATTTTAAGGGTGTCCACAAACTTTTTTACATGGATGTGTTAAAAAATAAAAGACTTTTGGAAAGTATTGGCATTTCTCAGGTAAAGACAGGAATAAATGTAGAACAGGGGTGCCAAAACCAGCCCGCGAAAGGGTCCAATCCGGCCCATGGGATGAATTTATGAAACGCTAAATTACACTGAAGATATTAACAATCAATGATGTCAAAATGTTAGTTCAGGGGTCACATACAGACCAATATGATCAGATCAGTAAAATATTAGCATAATAACCTATAAATAAATAAATGTTTTAAAAAGTAAAATTACATGAAAATATTTACATTTACAAACTATCCTTTCACAATAAAATGTGAATAACCTGAGCAAATATGAACACGAAATGTCTGAAGTAAAATAAGTACAATTTTAACAATATAATAAATCCACTGTCATCTGTAAGCTGTGTTAGAGACAATACTGTTATAATAATACTGCAATAATAATAATACAATTGCAATTATGTTTGTTTGTACATAGTTGTTCAGGTTATTCACATTTTTGTAATGTAATTTTACTTTCCTTTCCCAAAAAATGTGAATAACCAGAACAAATATGAACAAAGTTAAATTGCTTAGGAGAAGTAAGTGCAATTTTACCAATATTCTGCCTGTTACTAAATGTTTTGTGTATTTGTAGATCCACTGTGATCTGTAAGTTGTAATGTAATGTGTAAATGATAAACTGAGACATAATATTGTTAAAATTCCATTTGTTTTTCTTAAGAAATGTTAGGTTGTTCATGTTATTTACATTTTTTAAAGGATAGTTTGTTGATGAAACATTTCCCTAATGTACTTTTACTTCTTTCACACTAAAACAAAGACAAAAATTTGGAGTTGTCATCATTCATAGGATATTATGTAATTATTTTACTGATCCCATTGGACTGTCTGTGGCCCCTGAACTAAAGTGAGTTTGACACCCTGATGTAGAATACTACTGAAGCTCCAGTCAGAGCATCTCAAACACTGCATCACATAAGTAAATAATTCACTGATGGAAGTTCATATAGAAGTGCAGAATTCATTGATGGCTTGTTCCTTTAAGGCGGTAACAATGGTGTGAAGCTGGTGTCCTGCACATTCATGAGGCGGCTCCAGGCAGAACAGATATCACATCTCGAATCTCAGTCCTGCTTCTTTGATTCTTCAGCTCAGAGTGAGGAAAGTTCAGCAGTTTACTCAAACATATGCGAATTCCTAAATTGAGAAAAATTCCGCCTTTAACCCATACGTGATGAGACCAGATAGACATTAACATAGAATCAAACATTTCTGATTCAGTTCAATTAAGCAGTGGTTACAGAACATGCCCTTGAGAAATGGACTGCATGCTCTATTGAGTTTGGTGGCGTCTGTGTGTGTGTGTGTGTGTGTGTGTGTGCGTGTGTGTGTGTGTGTGTGTGTGTGTGTGTGTGTGTGTGTGTGCGTGTCTGTGTGTGTGTTCTAACCTTCACTAGCC